>LPNX010013185.1:139213-150308 GCA_001517045.1 Pseudotsuga menziesii | reverse complement strand
CTTGACCAGCTGTGTCCCAAATCTGAGCTTTTATGACTTTATCATCGACTGTTATACTCCGAGTCGCGAACTCCACTCCGATGGTGGATTTGGACTCCAAACTCGTTCCTAGTAAATCTCGACAGCAGGTTGGACTTACCCACACCAGAGTCCCCAATGAGTACCACCTTGAAGAGGTAATCGTAGTCATCGTCTGCTCTGTAAGCCATTTTGTTACCAGCAAATTGCCCTACAATTCTAAGGTCTGCCCTTCAGAAAAGGATAGTCTGCCCACTGACCATTTCTCCACCGCTGCAAATTGAGAGAAGAACAGAGTAGAGGATGCTTCGAATAATCCTATTTGTAGAAGTAGTTTATGATATTGTTTTGAAATGATTGTACAATTTGCCCGAGGTGGAGAGGCCCAACCCCAAATAAAACCTCGCACTATTGATATAATTCATTCAGTCGTGTCACCCGTGTCACCATCCAACCCTGCCAAGCTACCACGGTGCCCACTGTCCAGTACTGCCCACTGCCACTTGTTTAAGGGCCTAATAGTAATGAAGTTTTGGCCGAAAATTAAACCGTCAACACAACATAATATCGTAATGACGTTTTGGTTTTATTTTTAACCGTCAAATTGCAGGTTTATGAAAAACGCTGGCATTCCGATAAAACGGGTTTGAAATTTTTTTACCCTTATTTGACGGAAAAAATCACCAAAAACGGGCAAATGCCCGTCAAATTCCAACTCTGTGGGCGAGATATGTTCATTGCTTATCATGACCCAAGCACGTTCCCCGCGCACGCCGAGGTAACGTCAATCAAACCCTCCAGACCCATCTTTTCCGATCCCTGGTTTTTACTGTTCCGCGTTTTATTTTATTTTCACATTCCTAACACGACGATGGTAATGGTAATTAGTAATAACTGCCCAAGGAATCGATTGTTTATTCTTTTGATCTTTGCATTTATGACTCTTAATTGCTCTTTTGATCCTTGCATTTATGATTCTTAGTCTGCGTATGAAACAAGCAATCAAGTTCAATGTCTGCCAAAGCAAACTGACATAGTCTTAGCTTTAGTTCTACTGCACACCACCTTGGTTGTTACGAGATTTATTGTTACGCTGGGCTGGCACTGAGGTTTTCTGCAACACAGAATGAGTATGAGTCTAGATAACATTGGAGAAGAAATGGATCCAACTTTACATGAACTACCCGATTTTCCTCCGCCCCCTGAAACTCCATTAGAACCCATGGAATTCTTGGCTCGTTCATGGAGTATTTCTGCTCTGGAAGTTTGTAGAGCTCTGGCGCCATTGAAGTTACAATGCGAAGAGGATGTCGAAGCAGGAGAATTAACGAATTCTAAGGTCGAAGAATGGCGTCCTTTTACTGTGGGTTCTTCAGAACAGACTACACAGTTGGTTATGGACAACATTCTTTCACAGTCTGTAAGTATTTATGCAATATTCGTTCATTTTGTTTAAGAAATAAGCGTTGAAGTTATTATATATCTGACTGGGGTCCCTACATGTTTTGCAGGTGAGTAAACAAGCTAAGGCGCCGGAGAAATCATGGCGGGTCAAAGCTGAAAAGAAGGGCAAGAAAAAAGACAAGTTCCGTGCTCAGAATGCTGATGTACAGGCTGCTATGTCAGTGGGAGGAGTGGCTGCGGCTGTGGCTGCCGTGGCGACTGCAACGGCGCGTTGTCAGGATGATAGGGGCCAGTCGAAGACAAGCATGGCCGTGGCATCGGCGGCTGCCCTCGTTGCAGCACAGAGTGTCGAGAAGGCAGTGTCCATGGGAGCTGATCGCCATCAACTGGCTTCTCTGGCAGGTGGTAATTATACTGCATGATTGGGCTATCATTTGTTAATGATTGATCATATGCATGAGAGTTTCTGGTGGTGGCTTCTCCTAAGAGCACACTCCTAATGTGGTTGATTCTCAATGAAATATTTATTATGTGGAAGCTCTCCAGAAGAGATATTTCCAAGATCCTGGTCATCATGCACTCTATAAAAAAAATCCACTGCAAACAACAAGCATCTCTTACTGCAATGCAATTCACCAGAGCAGTTTGGGACGAGATGGGAAGGTGGTTTGGAGCAGATAATATTTGGACAAAGGATTCCTTGGGTGATTGTTTTCAGGAGTGGTTTAACAGAAGAGGCGTAGAGATTTTATGGGACCTTCCCTTAATTCTTAACTGGGGTTTGTGGACAGCAAGAAACGCGATAATATTCGAAGGAAAATGTTTTCCATCATCCATTGTGGCAATGCAAGTACAGGTAAAGTTCTAGGCATATAAATATTTTCGAGTCTTGACTACTGGAAGGCAGGTGGGTGAACTACAGTTCGATAAAAATGGTATGTGTGCCTTCTTTGATGGTGCTTTCCAGGGAACAGGGAAAATATGTGGTATTGGTTTTGTACTTATCTGTTGCAAGTTTACACGTATTCTTTTATGGAAAATGTTGTTGCTGGAACAAACAATCAAGGAGAGTTTCTTGCTCTACTTACCCGCTAAAATTTGCTTTGTCTAAGGGAGTGCTTCACATAAATATTATGGGAGATTCCTTATTGGTCATATACTCGATGAACAATATTCGACTACAGGATTTAGCACAAAATCTAAAGGGCATTTTTCCTTCCTTTTGGGGTATTAAGTTCCTGAACATCCACCATGAACACAATTTGAAACTCGACTCACTCTTTAAGGCAGGTCTGTCGCTTTAGGAAGGGCATTACCAGCTTCAATATGATTCTGAATTCGATGAGTCTCAAACACTTGGATTATTAAGTGATCTTTGATCATCCAACTTGAAGAAGGTACTAAGTATCTATGTAAAAGAATAGGGAATCATTTTTTTGATGATATACATGTAAAATCCCTGTGAAACTTTTATTTTGCTCTGTTGGCCCATAGAAGGGGGCTTACGTTAATTTATATAAACAACACAGATTTGAAATTTAGTACTGCTGAGTAAAGTGAATTAATCCTGAGTAGAAGTGATTTCATATTGGATATTTTTATCATTAAGTGTGGATTGTATTTCTTTTATTCAACTCTAATGAAAAAGTATGTTTTATTTATGCGAAAAACATATTGTCATCTCCCTTATTTGCTTTCTTGCTAAAGCCATTTTAGTGATAGATATAAAGCCATTTATAGTGATATATATTAAGGTATTCATAGGATTTTCATTTTAAGAGCTTCTAATGACAAATGCTTTGAAAATGCTTTGAAAATGCTTATTAACATTGTTGTAATTCATCTAACCACACCAATGCTTACTTACCAATGCTTACTTATCATTGGTGGTCAAAAACCATTATTCTACATATTTTTAACAACAATGCAATGATATCAATGTTGGTCAAAGACCATTATTCTACATCTTTTTAACAACAATGCAATGATATATGATATATTTGTATTGTCGTTATAAGTTATTTTTAGTGATGATCTTATGACTATTAACATTACTTTAATTTTTTTAATGATGAATATAAACATGATGGTAAGGTTTTAACTATGGTTGAGTTAATAATTGTCATTTTCATAATATTTCTAGTAATTTTCTTCTATTATGGTTGTGTTTTTTACAAGATATTATGCATTCATGATTATGAAAGAAACCTTTACAATATGATTCAGTGTTCATTTAAAAATACATTTTTAGTTATAATTCCAAAGTATGTGAGAGCATCATAATCCCACCAAGGAGGTTGGGTATCCTCTAGATCAATTGTATCTAGAATTTACAATTGTAAGGTGAAAGCAAGAAGGTTGTAGAAGAACTTGTGTGTGTTCTTGGTATTTAATGGGCACCTTACTGCCTTGGCAAATATAATGAGAAGGTCGAGAATGTGTCAAAGTAGCAAGAACTAAAAGGCTTAGCACTATGACCTTTGAACGTGAATTATCAAAGGATTTAGTGTTGTAGCTTTTACAAAAATATTTAAAGAAATGATTAGAATTGAGATAACATGATAGAGTGACAGTGTCTAATCATGAGATATCAATAAAAAAAGATAGTAGTTGTTGTATTATGTGAATATATTTTAGGGAAAAACTACAGAAAAGCAAGTTAATAGAGTTTGGGACATAAAACCCAACAAAGAGAAAGTTGTGTAAACCTAAAGAAATTTGAAAATTTTAGAATATTTTATGAGTCACGTTGACAATTTCATGTATAAACAATATAGTTGTGAGCCTCCCTAAAAACCAAACAAATACTTTTCAAGTGCTATTTTGGGTTATGTTATAATAAAGTGATCATGGCTAACAAGAGGAGTTTAATTTTTATTTATTTTTTGCAAAACCGCTTGGCTCCTATTCTTGCATTAGTGAAAGGGTGGCATTCCAATGAGTGAACAACATTGCATTATTGATGTAGCATTATGGTTTATGAAGTAAACAAAACGGTGGCATGGCGTGAGTGGATGATGCAACAGATGTAGTGATCATGGTGGAAGTTGAAGAGGAAGAGCTAGCATTTCCTTTTGGGTGAAAGTGGGAATTGATAAAAGCATTAAGTACCATTTTTTCTTATGAAGGGTTGCATAATTTTGTATATTTAAGGATGCATGATGACTAAATGGGTGAAAATTTCTACTAAGTCCCATACTAATTGTTGAAGAAAACAGAGTGTTTGGAGAACAATTAATCCATTGTGTAACTATGTCTAATGAAAAGGTTGGAGAACACAAAATTCACCAAGAGTGCTCATGCCTATTGAAGAGATTAGAGAAGTGTAAATTCACTAAGTGTGACCATGTTTGGTGAAGAAATTGGAGAATAAATAACACATTAAATGTAGCTTCATCTAGTGAAGAGACAAGAGAGCAAATGATTTACAAAGTATGACTCCATATAGTGAAAAGAGTGGATATCATAGAAATATTTAAGTTGCATTTTATTTGGAAATGCAACAACAAGGTTTGAAATCACAAGTCTAACTTTGCTTACAACATAAAGAGATGATTTTGTCTAGAGAGTAAACAAACTTGTCTTACATTGAAAGGGAAAATGATAGAGTAATTCCATATAGTATGGGAGAAATGAAATAAAGAGGATGATATAAACTAAGAGTCATTCCATTTACAATGAGGGTGATCATAGAAGATGAAACCATTGCACATAAGTAAAAGAGAAAGATAAAATGGAATGGGTAGAGTGTCATCTTGTATACCTACAAAATAGAGAAGGAAAAGTGTCTAGTTTAGGAAAAAGCAATAAGGTGCAAACATGTTCAAGTTGGGGCATTTGGGTACTCATTGGCAAGACATCGAGGAGGAGAGACTAGTCAACCCACCTATTTATGAGAACTGAGTTATTGTAAAGTGAATATTGTAAAACCTTAGGTAACTAGATGATCATTAAAATGAATGATTCCTTGAACGAATAAATATCTGATGATCACATGGAAGTAAAAATGGATTATAATGGGAACAAATGTAAGTATATGTTGTTGAGAATTAATAACTTGTATAACCAAATGAGAGTAGTGGAAGTAATCTCTAAGATATATTTGAAATATGGCGATTACCAATTCAAAATCAAATATGGAGACATATGTAAGACACATTATGAATATTATGAGCTTGTAGTGGTGCATTTAGGTTAACCAATGCACCAACAACCTTTGTGTTTGATGGATTATATGTATTTAGTAGGTATCCAGATTTATAATTCCATAATATTTTGATTTATTCCAAATCATAAGAAGAGCATGGGAATACCTAGTCATGTGTTTTTAAAATGTTGATAAAAGATAATTCACTCTGCCAAGTTAAACAAGTGTGATTATTATCATAAGCAAGTTCATTACCTAGGTCATATCATTAAAAAAATGAATAAAATGCTTCCTTCAAACTCTATTAATAAATGAGATATACATGCATTATATGCGAAAAAAGGTGGGTCACATTTGTATCTACCTCAAGCAAAAGTTGGTATCACCTCAAGGGCTTATATAAAACTAAAAGTGCCCCATGGGAAGATAAAAAAAAATAGCAATCTAAGCCGTAAATGGCCACAAAAGTTCATAATCATATGTCCAAAGGAAAGGAAACACAAAAAATAAAGAGAAGTATGATGATTGTAATACCCTTGGCCCAGATATTATAGTTTTTTATTGCATTGTAAACATTTTTTGCTATGAAGTATGTACATAGCATGTTTATTATTTTAATATAAATCATAGTTGGTTGCGTGACGAGGAAACACACTGAAGAGGAGATCCAAACATTAACCGAGGTTGGTGAAGGGGTAAGGTTGACCCGTGTACCTTGTTTACCTAGATCAATTGTTTAGAAATCTAAACCTTATGTTAAAATTCCAAAACTCGTGTTCCTAAGCGAAACTCAAATGGGGAGTGATTAAGAATTAAATATTATTAATTAAAGTTTTTTGGGGGTGAACTTAATTAATTTTAATTAAATTGTGATTAGTCCTGGATGAGGGAGACGTGGTCCTCTTAGGACAACCACGTAGGAGCCCAAGGCATGACACCTGTCTCACATGAGCAGTTGAGGAAAACGGGCTGGGAATTCATGGGCAAGGAGAGTGTGGTCATTCAAAATGGTCTGGGGAAAAAGGGAAAAAATAGTGGAATGTAACTATTAACGGTTGTTATCAGTTGCTTGTGAAGAACCTTGAATCCAATAACTCAATGCAGAATGTGAATTGTATAATGTAGTTTAACATTTTTATATTGTTAATTATTGATTATAGCTATGGATTTATCTATTGAGTACAATTCAATTCTTTTTTGTGGAAGTAAACTATTGTTTGTAAGTCCTCTGCTTGCCGTTGTATCCCTATTGGTTGACTTTACCAATTTCATGGTGCTTTATGCACAAAACCTCGAGTGGAATTCTGACACTTGCAGTGAAGTTTATCATTGTGTGTATGTGAGGAACTTTGTAGGTTGAATGTGAAATTGGCATGAAATTGGCTTAAAGCTATTGTTTATTGTTTCTTGGTTATAATTACTTAAAGTGTCCAATTACCCATGGTTTATCCCTGTGAATAAGTTAAGGGGGTTGGTGAGATACATGTGGTTAATGTTTGGATCTTTCATCGGGGGTGGACTTGGGAGATGAAATAATACAGGTTGGGTGAGTCCTATGGTTGGGTGGAGCGTGCCTCATATGAAACTAGTTACCTGTTTCAAAAGATAATATTTAGATAAGTATTCTGTAGAATTTTATTTCTCTGTAAGTTCTCCTTTTGGTTGACATCTAGGAGAAAAATAATGGTGAAATTTCATGGTTTATAAATAGATATGGGGATATATGTTAATTTTATACAAGAGCACTCAGAAATTTATGTTTATGGCATTTGTGTGCATAAAAATATAAATTATATGTTTATAAATTCTAGGGAATAATGATTTATGGGTTTATAAATTTGCCTTGGGTAGTTTCCCTTTACCTAGTTGTATGCATATTAACTAGCACAACCACAAGTAAAGTGGTCTATGCATATCAACTAGTAAAGTGGTCTATGAATGCAGATAGGAAAGACCAACCACTTAGTTTTGTGAAGATAGTTGGTTGTTAAACACAGGCTAAAATATATAATTTTATATTCATCGGTTCATACCAAATGGTTAGAGTTAACAAAACAAATAATATTTAATAAACAACAACAACAAAAACAAAAGCACTTGTTACACTAGTCCTTAAATCCTATGTTTACTTTGACAATATAAGTTTTACGCATGGATGAAAATGCCCTTTTTGTTATTGATTTTTTTGATTTTTTATTCAACTAGAATTATGGAAAAATTGTGAAAGAAGATAAAAATGGTATGGTTCATTTATAAACCACACTCTCAATTGGTTGTTTTAATCACAAATACCATGGGCTAAAGCATAATTGCTATGCTTGTATTGAATGGTATTGTGTATTTATAACCATGGGATAAACTGGCTTGTATGGTTTACAAATACCATGGGATTTGTATATGTGTTATTTGCATTTACATTTCAAGAATTGAATTTGTTAAGTTGGAAGCAAAACCATGGATTTTTTTTATGAGGAAGATTATGTTAGAATTTATGTAATACGAATGTGATTTTGTAGTTGAAATAATAGGAGAATATGATAATGTTGGAATGTTGTTTCCGGTTTTTAATAAATGATTTATGAAATTACTCTTCATGTTTAAGAAATTTATAGAAATTGCTAGAAGTGTTATTCACCAAGCCTTATTATTAATGGGAAACGAAGAAATTTATAAGCCGTTGATATAGAGACGAAAAAATGGCCGCCACGTGTCTTCTATACTGTGGCCTTGAAATTGATTGTTTTAATTCATTTTCTAAGTTTTGTCACTCTATCGACAAAATTGTCATCCCTATAACAACAAAAACATGGCAAAAAACTGCTAGGCAAAATTTTGTTTCCACGTAAAACTATGGAACAGTTTCAACGAACGTTTGTCTCTCTATCGACGAATTCTGGAATTTGAACATAAATTTCTTCCACGCAAAACTGTGGAAAACCAATCTCTATCAACGAAATATGCAAGTTGAACGGTAATTTTTCCACAAAACACCGTCGCTATAGTGGTGATATTCGTAGAAAGCCACCCGGGGTTTCGACGGTTTTGTAATACCCGTGACGAAAGTTCATCGATATTGCGACAAAACCTAGATGTTTCAAAAAAAATTAAAAAACTGTGGAAAGGCGCATTCCTTTCCATGGTTTTGGATCTTCAATAAGTGCTTGTGATTGATGTGCAGTCTCGTGGAGTTTTTGTGTCTATGGACAAGTGAATCCACAGATACACTTCAAGAATCAACAGTGAATAAATCAATACCTTGGATAACTTATCCCATTCAATTATTTCTAGTGGCATGATTATATCCTAGATTAAATTTTGTAAGCACTTATTCAAAACATAGCATCTATTGTATATTGGTCAGATTTACACATTTCCATGTCAGTTTCTAATTACTTGCAATATTTCCATACTTACTCATCACAGCCAAATAGGGTCCTCACAGAATGGTCTTATTCATGCCCTCTATGCATATGAAACTTGTATGGTTTCATCTAGGTCCAATGTGCATCCTATGAACTTCCAAAGTTTTTATCAGGCAGACAGAAAGGAGATAGAAAAGAACAATGGTAGAAATAAAAACCAAGCATAAAATAACAGAAACTGGAAATTACAATAAGTCTCTCTACCACCATTCAAGTGGGCTATATCATAGATGTTGCAAGTATTACAATGTTATCTACAATGGAAAGTGTTAACACTATATCCGTCCTGTAAAGGCAGTAGGTTCTAGGCTCTAGCTTCTATTGAGATGCATTATTTGCAATTACAAGATCTAGTTCCAGAAGATCTTTAATAAATTATTCACCAAGGACTATAAGGAGAAAAAGAATCAACCATCTTAAAATTTCTTTGTAATAATACATAAGTCCAACTAATAACCCATGTTAACAATCAACCTATAGTTAATAAGTCATAAATCCAACTATAGAGTATATAGTGCTAAAGGAGACTGATAAATCAATTATATACATGAACATTAAGTATAGAGTTAGCAAATAGATCCAAATTTGAATATGCTACATATAGCCACATTTCATAAATAAATACTTGGCCAAAAATATATTCAAAGATATAATCATTTTACCTAGAATCCTTTGTGCAACATATGTTGCATGTGCTTACAATAACTCTGATATTACTAGGTCAGTTTTCTCTATTGGGACAAATAAAAAAAGTCCTTAAGCAAAAATCAAGGACCACATACCATTCTACTTTCATGTGATACAAAATAATGAATCATATTACTAAAAACCAAAAATTTGGAATTTCACTACATTAACGGTTAGGTTTGCAACAAGAATCTTACATTAAAGAGAAGAACAAGCTTTTCATGATAGTTTTATTTATTTTTAACAATAAAATGGTTGATGGGGAAACTCAACATCATTTTAATAGAGATCTAGTTCCAAAAAAACAAAGTATAGAGTTAACATATTATAGCATTGGATATGAAGTTGCAATTATTCTTAAGAAAACATTTGTGAAAACAAGATTGTAGGATTTGAAGAGTCCTTACTTTTGCTGTTAATGTTAAGACACCTGGAGATATCATCACTTTGACAGCAGGAGCAGCTACAGGTACTGCTACTTTGAGGAGCTGGTGTTTCTTGTTCAGAGTTCTGAAAAATCTGAGGAGTTGGTGTTTCTTGTTCAGAGTTCTGAAAATCTAAGGAGTTGGTGTATTTTGGAAACATCCATATATATAACATCTGGTTGATTGGTAGCTAAATAAATATGTTTGATGGGTAGCAACTAAGAAGTGTTTTTTGTGTTTTCTACCAACATTTATGATTGATTGGTTGCTAGTTAAATGTGTTTACTGGATTGTTCTTGATCTGTACATTGTGTTTCTTATTAACAACTAACATTGATCTAACAGTTGATTTAACCATGGCTAGATGAATATGGTTGTAATGTCTATTTGATTGGGCTATTTTTTCCAAAATTTATCTTTATGAGCACTCAATATCCAACCTGTAAGACTCCAGCATGGTGAATATGAACTGTTGGATTGATTGTTAGATAAGATCCAACGGTTCACATCCACCCCTAGACATTAAATTAAATGCTGCACTGCAGGTGAATATTGAACACCATCCTTTTGTGATGGCTATGAAACAATACCTATCTTGTGAATTCTTAGAATTGCTCTTATCTCTATCTTGTTGCTTACAATAAAATCTCCTTTTTCAACCTTTTTCTTTTGGTGTCACAGTTGTTTGGATATATTCTATATAACATGTTCTGACAGGCTTCCTCTTCCCTGATTTGTGTCAACAGCTCTACGTGGAGCAGCAACCATTTCAAGCCAGCTCTAGGTTTAAGAGTCATGTATATTTTTCAAGCCATTTCCATTCCACCATAGAAAAATTCAAAAACCCATCATCAAACTTCAAATTCTCAGCCTCTCTTCAACTCGTCTAATGCAAGATGTGTAAAGAATCACACAAGACATGTAGATTAAGTTCCCATGAACAAAAAGAAGTGAGGTATATAACTGGAATGCATTGTTCAACACCAGGGCAG
>LPNX010013185.1:53118-133628 GCA_001517045.1 Pseudotsuga menziesii | reverse complement strand
GTAGTAGGAGGTTTGATTCATTGGACTTCGATTGATTAAAACTTATGAAGGTATTGCTTCTCTAGGCTCGAAACAAGATCATAATTGGATTTTCTATCAAAATTGTGACTTAAATCTTAAATCTTTGATAGTAGTTTGAGGTTTTACTGACAGAAAAATGATATCATAGATATAATGACATAGTTTGGATGAGTTTTATTGATAACCAAATGATGCTTCTGGGACAATGGGTAAACTTCGAAATCCCTCATATCTTTTTCTATATTTCATATATAATACAGTTTTGTAGAAAGCAGGATCTCTTTTGATTGTTTGGACCCTGAATTTCTGGCTGTGAAAACGACGCAGGAGGGGCATGTGGATATGGCAATCTTTACAGCCAAGGCTATGGAACCAACACTGCCGCTTTGAGCACTGCGCTTTTCAACGATGGGCTCAGCTGTGGAGCCTGCTATGAAATGCAACGCAATGACGATCCCCAGTGGTGTTTGCCCGGGACTGTGATGGTCACAGCCACCAACTTCTGCCCACCAAACAACGCTCTCCCTAGTAACAACGGTGGATGGTGCAACCCACCCCTGCAACACTTCGATATGGCGGAGCCGGCTTATCAGAAGATCGCCAAATACAGGAGTGGGATCGTCCCCATCCTCTACAGAAGGTATTTATCATTTGCTTATACAAATTGAATTCAAACTTCGCATTGCAAATTCCTCAGTCTTTCTCTCTCGCTACAAATTTCTAAGAGGTTGACAATGCAGGGTCCCCTACTTGAGGAAGGGAGGAATTCGTTTCACCGTGAATGGTCACTCATACTTCAACCTGGTGTTTATCTCCAATGTTGGAGGAGCTGGAGATGTCCACGCCGTTTCGATAAAAGGGCCGAGGACTGGCTGGCAGCCCATGTCACGCAATTGGGGACAGAACTGGCAAAGCAATTCCTACCTGAACGGGCAGAGCCTTTCGTTCCAGGTAACCACTAGCGATGGCAGGATAGTGGGTAGGTGAAAAGTTACATCAGTTACATATGATGTCATTGTTACCAGGTGTCGAACCAAATCCAGATACCAAACTTCGAGGATGACATCATCCCTGCTTACCCAATAGCAACACAAATAAATACGATTTTATTAAATTTAAAAATTGCTATTTTTCACGTTACAAAGTTAAACTTTGGAATAAAGATTTTAATCCTTTAAATATGCATCGATATGCACCAACTAATACCCAAAGTCAACGCTGTTTGAATTCGACCGATTGCAATATACCAGCCGGAGGCAGGTATAATAAAATATATGATAGATTTTATAAATTATTTTTCCACCTTATGCTTATGGTGAAACTAATATAAAAGCATTAGCATCTTTCATTTAGAAATATTAAATATATTTTTTCGGCATTTTTTGTTAGAGCTAAGATGCCAATAATATAAAGTAACATTATTTAGTTTTACTAACAATCATTTAACAATAATTGAATTTACAATATTAATTGTGCCATAAGAGTTCACTATTAAGTTATGGAATATATTTACTTTTCCTTCTAACTAAAACTTATATCTTAGGTCCTCAAGTGAACACCCACATCAGTCATCAGAAAATTATATCCTTATGACTTCCCAAATATTTGGCACCCCCCCTCTAGTAGATTCATGCCCCTATCATTTAGTTGAGCCAAGTCCTTCACAGTCATAAGTCTACAAAATAAAATTACAACATAGGAAATTCACAAAACATTGCTTACGGTGATTTTACCGAATTTGAGCTTATCGTTGAAAAGTTGCACATTTACATTTACCTGGTATTTTTCGTTACTGAAGAATCAAAGTAGCGGAGAGGATGTTACAAGTGATGTCAATATTTTAGACATTGTATTTTAGTCCCTTCATTTGGAATTTATCCATTATGATTGTGTAATAGTTGTAATGTCCTTAAAAATACACCCTAATCTGTAAATTAACTTCAACACTGTGAAAGTTAAGATGTTTCTCCAAAATCATACTTCTTGTATTCAGTTCATTCCTTCGTCATAACTAGAAGGTAAGTATTGTCACTATTTTTGTCAAAGATTCATTATTCCTTCACACACTTCATGGTCTTATTTAGTTTGCATGTCTTTCAATTTAATGCAACATCTAAACTGTAACTTTTCTTTTCATGAGAAATAACTACTTTCGCATCATGGTTATATGCCCATAAAAGGTTAGACTTACTTAGCATGGTTGGTTTAAGCAGTTCTACGTTCATTTTGTACAAGTATCGTTTCACCTTATTAGTTGAGGCATGGATCCATTTTCATTCTCTTTTAAAATATGTGACTTAATTACATCGTTTTATACTTCCATACTTTCTTATGTTGTTAATATAATATGCTTCTTATTATCATTGTATTGAATCACTAATCCATGTTTTATTTGAATGCAAGATTAAACTATTTCAACCTATACTCTTTATATTTATGGTTATAATTCCTCCCTATACCATATAATTCCCTACAAATTGCGATATCCTATACCAAAAAGGGGAAAAGACAATAGATATAAAGATATTAATATATATCCTAATATAGATTTTACTCCTAGACTTTATTATAGTCATGGTTACCAAACGTTAATTAATTCGTAGCATATGGTATGGCCTTCAAGGGTTCATACCATTGTGTTTGGTCATAATACAATAGTGGAGATTCTTATGCGACATTTGAAATGTGAGTTGGTGGAGTTTTAATGGAGTGAATGTGAAAAGCACATACGATTTACGTATCATCTTCACCTTAATCGGGCATTAAATATGGTAAGAGTTTCCCAAGTTTCACGATTTTTCCATTTGTTTTCTTTCGTTGTTCTCGAGAGGAGGGGGAAGGAAGGAAGGTAGAGGGTTTAACCTCTCCCATGGCGACTTGCTGTAAAACTCATTCCCATCTGTGAGTGGTAATTGATTCTGAGAGTTGGTGAAATGAATGTCGTTGGTATGTTCCTGCAGTTGTCAAGCGGGATTTTGTTGGTGTAATCAACATGATTTCAGGTAAGTATTTATATTTAAAATATTTACTTTGGTTTTTTCGGTTATCATTAGCTACACTCTTTGGTATAGTATGAGTGGGCCTAATTGTTAAGAGCATGTGTTTCCTTTTAAAAAGTTACAGGTTCAAATCCAAAAGAGTAGTGTATGTACACTTATGTAAAGTTAAATCACTGTGCACAAATAGAATGGGGAATGTTTGCACACGTGTAGAACCTGGTAATTCAAGTCTTCTAAGCACCAATGTTAGCTCGAGATGAGAGTAGGCTGAAAACTAGTTGATAGGAATGAAGTATACATTTTTGTTTTGGTTCTTGATTACTGCGTAGAGATCAGTGCTTAGAGGTGAATGTTAATTGGTAAATAATTTAATGGGACTATAAGAGACATTAATGAACAGAGAGAAGATTTTATGCCTATATAATTACTATCTTGTTTATTATGACAGAGTTGAAGACATATATCTTATGTGAGAAGACTATACAACTTTGAAATTTCTATCCAACAAGCAACAAGCAAGCAAAGAACATAATCAATAGTTGATGACTCTGCTCCTTGCTCGTTGGATGAATGGAATCAACAATAAAAACAAGAATGGCTGTTTAAACGTGGCTATTGATAACTCACTCGTGCCTTGAGGGATTGATACCCTAACTTGCGTTCTTAGTTGTATTTTGTAAGAAAAAGGCTTATGGGATTCGATTCCTGACATATGCATGGCTTATGGCAGCTTAGATGGCTTTGTTGTGTTTAGTATACACTTTAACAAGGTGATTTTTAAGTTCATGTGATATGATGTTAATTAATTTTGGGGTTTAACCAAGGGATTAATCCCTGGTTAACGTTTAATTAGGGTGACCCTGAACTGTTATTAAATTTGGGGAAAGGTTTTAACTGGTATTTGATACCAAAAGTTGTCAGCGTGTGCTATGTGTTAAGTCATGAATTTGTTTTCTTCAATCTTATATTTTGCTTGTGATTTTTTGAAGCTTGCTCATTTGCTTACTCCTAGGAAATTTTGGTTTAGATTGAAATTCAGAGTTTATGCCATTTGGTTTTCATTATTTTTCTTTTCTTATGTCCTGAAGGGTTCTATAGGGTATATGTTGATTAATAGTTTCATGAATAAGCACTAAGATCAAGGCTTAGTCATATAAACTTATGTTAAAGTTGAATTAGTGGTCAAATAACACAAAATTTGATTTTCGAACTTGCTTGTAGCGCAACGGTAAAAATAATACACTGGCGCGCTACAAGAAAGTCGCGGGTGCTAAATTTGCCATTTTTACGCTGAATTCTCTAATGATTTCATTCCTGGAATGACTAATCACATGAATAAGCAGTTTTCATACGTGTTTCATCAGGTTAATCATGTAAACAAGTGTTAGCTATGACGTGAGGGAGATCGTGGCAGTTAGAAGTAAAGGCATGGCAAATCATGACAGATAGTGGAATGAGGCGAGATTGCTGGGAAAGAGGTTCTCGAAATAAACATTACAAAGCTGGTGGAGACGCTAGAATGAAGACACATTGCTAAAGAATCGGAATTGGCAGTTGAAGAAGGAAATTAGGGTTTCGCAGTGTGACAGTTGGAGGTGAGCTGAAGACTTGAAGACACTTGGAGTGTTCAATTCGACATTCAGCTAGTCCAAGAATCAACTTTTAACACCTGCAGCAAGCTGGGAGTGAGGTATCCCATGTGACCTTGGTCATGGATTGTTAAATTGGGGTTTTTTCTGTTAAGCCTTATAATGTTAAATTGTTAAAGGAAACGTAATTTCATGTATTTAACAAACTCTCAACGGTGAGATATCAGTCCAAAAAGGTCTAAATAAGCAGCATTTGATGTTAGTAAAGTTCAGCAACAGACCTGTTAAAGACTTTTGGTGCTCTGTTTAACCTAAATTATCCAAGTTTGGCACAACACATTCCTTGAATTGATAATAGAATAGACTGTATTGAATCGAGGACAATGAGCCAGTGAGAGTTCAAGGAAGAATTGATTGCAAAAACTGTGAAAATTTGAGGAAATAGGCTGTGAAGTCATTGACAGGTTCTGAAAATCACACAGAAGCATCATCAAGCCTTGGGAGAGCAGATGAAGAAGAGTGGGAAGACCAACAGGGCTGAGCCCACTGAGCTGAATTGGATAGACAAATTTCTAGGATGTGCTGAACTCTTTGAGAATGTTGGATGGTTAAACTTCTTTAAAAAGATTGATGGATATAATACTGAAGTCTCTCACAAATTTGCTCAATGTTATAACAAAGATATAGTATCATTTGATACTCTGAAGTTCAAATTAACCATAGATTTGGTGGCTGAAGCAACAGGGGTTAAGAATGAAGGAGAACTTTGGTTCTAAAAGGTGCCATTTACCTTCAATGCCCAAAGGTATCTATTGCCTGGCATTGTTCCAGATTGGGGCAAAGGAGTGCCCATCCATAATTTCAGAGATGAATGGGTAGAGCCTATCAAGGTTCTACAAAGCTACATTACATGTGAAGGAATGTATGCTTTTGTCTTCAAATATCATTTCAGGTTCCTTCAACACCTTAATGGTGAATCAAGGATGAACCTGCCTTTCTTCCTGTTAAAAAGCTTGCAGAAAATGTCCAGCAGGATCAAAGAACATCAGGACCACACTGCACAGTCCATCTTTCACCATGGATTGATCAAGCTTATTGTCAGCAGTGTTCTGCAGAAAGAAGGAAAGACTTGGGACTACTTTCTCTTTTGGTCTGGGTTCCAAAATAACCAGGAAGGATAGCCTACCAGAAAGCAGGTTGATAAGGGACAAACCCTAATTAGAAAATTAAGACAAAAAGTGAAGGCTGAAGAAGAAAATGTATCAAATTAGAGGAAGTGGCAGAACCTTCAAAAGGAGATTGTGAATATCAGCAGCCTCCAGTTGACAGTGAGCGCAAAAATTTGCTGTTGATTCACAAGGAAACCCAGCCTGTTCAAAAGGAAGCACCAACAGAAACACTCATTGATGAAAAAAATGTTTTTACAGAAAAGGTTTTAGGAGATGAAGAAAATACTAAGGTCCAACAACAAAGTCCAATTACCATCTTGTCTAAAGATGAAGCATACTTGTTGGAAGGAGATGAGTTGAATGTCAATGCTAAGACTAGGGTTGGCACACAAAGGGAGTTCTACAGTCAGGAGGATAAGACAGTAATACCAAAGAGAAAGAAGATTAAAGTTAAAGAATTTGCCTCTATCATGCATGACGGAAATTTTTTAAAGATGGTAGGAGAGTTTGCTCTAGGCTGGAGAGCCAAAACTAGACCCAAAAACAAATTCAGGCTAAACATGAAGAAGTTATTAAACCCTAAGTTGAATACAGAAGGGATAACTATGATTGACACTTCTTCCTCAGATGAAAAGCTCGAGTCTAGCAAGGGTGAAAAACAAAGGGAAAAAACCATTAAAGACAGAAGAAGAATCTAGCCTCATTGAGACTAAATTGTCTGCTGTGTTTTTGGAAATACGAGGTAAACTGTTGAAGGAACAGCAAAAAGATGAAACGGAGATTTCTTATTCAGAAAATAAGCTGTTGATAGATGAAAATGCTCCTGTTGAAACAGATAATCAAGAAAACCCAAGTGTTCATGATACTTCCACAGAGCTACTGCCTAACGATGAGGAAATCTTCAGAAAGCTGAACATCCCATGGCTGCCTAGTGAGCTACAAAGTACAACAGGAAGAAAGACATTTGACTCAGAGATGGAAAATTTGCAAAGAGCCATCAAGCAGTAAAAACATCAAATAGAGTATATGCAAGAAACAAATGATGGCTTGATTACAGCTAATAAAAGACTCAGGGAAGACCTAGAAGAGGTGAATGATCACTACCAAGAACTCATTGCAGTCTCCAAAGAGGCCTTAAAAAGGAAAAGAAGTACAAATTTACAGTTTGCAGGATTAAAACATACTATCAAAAATCTACAACAACAGAATAAGGAGCTTACAAGAAGAATGACAGAGATGGAAGCTGAGCAGCAGAAAGCTAGGAGAAAGGCCTAAGCCTTAGAGGGGATAGCTCTGTTAGCAGAAGCTACTAAAGACCTATGAGCATTGTTAGCAAAAACAGTTACTTTTTTATTTTTGAAGAGTATTTTATTTTTGTAATTATTATTTTGACAATATCCTATCGATGAGTAGGCTAAAAACAGTTAGGGTTTAGAATCTAACTGAATTTTGAAAGACAAGTATTTAGGAAGGTCACAAATAGAACAAAGGGTTCAACTTTTGGATGGCTAGAGGAGGTCTCTTGACTCGTTGATAAGCTAAGTACTTGACTCTTATGTGTATTTGATGAACCGATTATGAAATATATGCTCCATTTTACCCTTCGGTCTGTTCTTTGGCTTCATTTCTAGCTAGTTTAGCTACACAATTGGTAATTTCGTTGCCGGTTTATGGTTTTTATGCTTGTAGTGCTTGCCTGTTGTGGATGAACTTCAATGTTATTTTCTATTGGATACATGGTTATTATATTATGCATCTTAGTTCTTCTTTACTTGTGATTTAGTCCCTATTTGGGTTATGAATGTATTCCCTCTTGTCACGAAACTTCACAACCAGAAAAACCTTTCAAAAAAAAAACCCTAAAAACCTAGTTTTGTTTGATTGAATATTTGAGATTGTGTTAGCTTGTTTCTTTGTA
This sequence comes from Pseudotsuga menziesii, assembly GCA_001517045.1. NCBI lineage: Eukaryota > Viridiplantae > Streptophyta > Pinopsida > Pinales > Pinaceae > Pseudotsuga > Pseudotsuga menziesii. Next base: position 125,932 of record LPNX010013185.1, on the reverse strand, counting down.
GTCTGGAAACAATTTCTGGGACAAACATTTTTGGCACCGTTGCCGGGGAACGAAGTTGAAAACATATTTTTCCCTGGGATACTTATCATTTCACTGGTTTTAAGAGGTGAACTTAAACCAGCACATCTTTAAGACTACTTTTCACCAGTTTATCACAGTGGCTACTAGGGGAATTGGAACTAGAAACAGACCTATTTTACCATTGCAGTTGGGTGTTACAGACCCTGAACAGATATTGAAGACAACAAGGAATATTAGAAGGTCTCAGTCATTACCATCCCTATGTGACTCTGACTAGTTGGATGGTTCATCACTTTCATCTTTATTGAGAAAAGAAGAAGAAACTTCACCTTGGTTAAAGCCTATAATTCCTGACAATAGTTTCCAAGTTTTCACTGATCCTCAATCTTTCAGAAAAGCTAAAACAGTCTCTCCTAGTAAGATACCTTTATTTTAGTTGAAAGTAGGTAAAAACCCCTTTCATCCAAGTTCTAGCCAAACCTCTCCATCACCAAAGTCAATCAACCTTAAAATGGAAGCCCAAAATCAGCCTATAGACATGATGGACCAAATGGTTGTAGCCAGATATGCACCATTGGTTTTTCCTCACCCTTTAAATGCACTGCCTGGAGGTGACTATCAGAAATATTTGCCTAGGTTTAATGGACAGGGTGAAACTTCAACTGAAGAACACTGGGAAGATTTTCTTAGTTATGCTGATAACCAAAACATTGAAGCCAAGGATGTATGGATGAGAATGTTTGTGCAGAGTCTTGATGGAGATGTCAGGAAATGGTTTAGGGAGTTGCTTGCTAACTCTATAATTATCATTGAAGAGCTTCATGATCTCTTCATGAGACAATGGGGTGACACCAAAGACCATACATACTACATAACTGAGTTTGGAGCCCTTAGGAGGAAAAAGGATGAAACCATTGCAGACTTTTCAAAGAGATTTAACAAAATGTACAACAGAATTCCTGCAAAAATAAAACCTTCAGGAACATCTGCAAAACTTACATACGCAAATGCTTTCGATCATGAATTTTCCTTACTACTAAGAGAAAGGAGACCTATTTCTTTACTGAATATGTAGGATGCAGCATTAGAGGTAGAGTCTAACATATTGGCTTCCAATAGATTGAAGAAGGAAACAACTTAGCAAATCTATGATAGGAAAGGAAAGAAAGAAGCAGCTCCAGGAGGTTCAGCTTCTCATTCTACAGAAGAGAAAATTGATGAGATGGCCAAGTTGGTGAAGATCTTGACTGCAAAGTTGAACAAATTAGAACTAGAGGAAAATTCCAGCAAACCTGCTCAAGAAGGTGAAAGAAACCCTAACAATCAGAACCAATTTAGAAGACAATTTGCTCAACGTTTCATACCTAGAGAATGAAGGAATAATGATATTCAGCGGGAAAGGAGAGAAACTGAGCACCAAAGGGTACCACCACCTCTTCATAACAATGTTGCTGATGAAGAAATGATATTTGAAGACATAGATTAGGATGTGAATCATTTTGGAGAAAGATTGTCTAGGGATTTTGTCACTGAGGAGGAATTTCTAAATGCAGAATGCTATGATGCTGATATGTTCGAAATGGAGGATGATTTAGGTCTGAAAATGACTGCTGTAACTGCTGATGTCTGTCAAAATGAACTCAAGAAGACTGTGAATCTGAGGTCAGGTCCAAAATAGGTAATACAAAGCCCGAATAAGAAGGTAGCTGTCCCTGCTAAGCAGCCATCTGATTCTGTGATAGACAAAAGACAAGTTTCAAAAAAACAAAAGAAGAACATGGAGGTTGAAGAGGTAAATAACACTGTGCAGAATTTCACCCTGGAAAATGAATTAGGTAAGTTAAAGATTCCTGTACCCTTCATATAAAGAATTAGTTCTTAAGATGATTAATTCAGCAAGCAATCAGCCGATTTCTGATACGATGAATTTGCAAGAAGAAAATCCTAGGATTTTCATTGGATCAGCCTTGGCTGAAAAGACTGAAAATGAAGTAGGTGCTTCATCTCCATTCTACATTACTCTGACAGTTCATGAACAAATGATACATAATTGTTTGTTAGATTCGGGAGCATCACACAATTTAATGCCAAAGGCTGTTATGGAGGCTTTAGGTCTGAGTATCACCAAACCCTATCACGATCTGTATGCATTTGATTCCCGAACAGTGAAGTGTTTAGGGGTAATAAAGGACATGGTTGTCAGTTTGGCTCAATTACCCATGAAAAGTGTGATCATGGATGTAGTGGTAGCTGATATTACACCTAAATTTGGGTTACTTCTCTCTAGGTCTTGGGCAAAGAAAGTCGGTGGAACCTTACAAATGGATTTATCATATGCTACTATTCCTGTGTTTGGAGGAGAAAATAGAAGGCTGTACAGAGAGCTTCAATTTTCCTATATTGTAACAGATGACAAGAACCCTACCAACCATCCACTGTATGCTGTTGATAAAGACCTACGTACTTGCATGTTACATTTTAGTGATGAAGACAATACTGCTGGTTTGTTACAAGTTGAAAGAGAACAACCAATAAAATGCAGTAGAGAACAGGAGGATGAGCTGTGGCAATTATACTTTGATGGATCTTCTTGCAAAGAAGGTGCTGGAGCATGGGTTCTTCTTATATCCCCTAGAGGTGAAATAGTAAAGCTGATGTATAAATTAGATTTTATTACTACAAACAATATTGCTGAATATGAAGCTTTGCTGTTAGGATTAAAAGTTGCCAAAGATTTGGGCATTCAGCAGATTTCTGCATTTGGCGACTTTGAATTAGTTGTTCAGCAGGTGAAGAACATTTATCAAGTGAAGCAGGGTTTATTGAAAGTCTATAGAAATGAGGTATGGGACATGATTGAGAATTATTTTGTAGCTTTTAACATTACCTATATTCCAAGAGACCATAATCAGACTGCAGATTCATTGGCCTTGGCTGCTACACACTTCAGAATCCCCAAGACTACACAGTTGAGGTACCCCATTGAAGTTAGGTACAGACCATCTGTACCTGATAATGCAAAGAAGTGGAGAGTGTTTGAAGATGACATTGAGATTAAAAGGTTTTTAGAGCTTACACATGAGTTTTCTAATTCCCAGATTGATCAAGAGGAAGATGAAGGGGATGGAGAGGTGGAAGAGATTACTGAAAATGAAATAGCTGGACACAAAATCATTGAATTAAAGAGTAATTTCATCCCAAAAGGTTTGGTACCTTTGGAAAGGATATTTACAAAAGATGATACACTCTTAAAACCTGTTGTACAGTCCTCGGAAGAGAGTGTGGTAGATTTTAACATTGGCTCTGCAGAACATCCTAGAATGGTTAAAATTTTGAAAGCACTTACAGCTGAACAAAGAAACAGGTACATAAAATTGTTAAAAGAACATGTTGATGTTTTTGCATGGTCTTATAAAGAATTGAGAATGTATGATACTGGAATTATATAGCATAAAGTCCCCTTAAAACCAAATGTCAAACCTTTTCATCAGAAATTAAGGAGGATTAATCTAGCCTTGTTTCCTATTATTAAAAAAGAAGTGAAGAAGTTATTGGATGCCAAGATCATAGTGCCCCTCATGTACTCTTCATGGGTGGCTAATCTAGTTCCTGTTAGGAAAAAGAATGGAGAAATCAGGTTGTGTGTTGACTTTAGAAATTTGAACAGATCCTCACTAAAGGATAATTATCCCCTTCCTAAAATTGAGCAAATATTGCAGAAAGTAGTCGAGGCATAGAGGATCTCTATGGTTGGTGGTTTCTCAGGGTACAATCAGATTTCTATGCATCCTGACGATAAAGAGAAAACAACTTTTACAACTCCTTGGGGAACTTTTATGTATGACAAGATGCCTTTTGGGCTAATGAACGTTGGAGCCATTTTTCAGAGGGCTATGGATATTGCTTTTGTCGGAGAAAAGGACAAGTTTCTGGTAATCTACTTAGATGATATTACTATTTTCTCACAATCAGATGATGAACATCTAAAGCATTTGAAGCAGAATTTCTTGAAATGTAGGAAATTTGGCTTGTCCTTGAATCCAAAGAAGTCACACTTTGCTGTACATGAAGGTAAATTGCTTCGTCATTTAGTTTCTGCTGATGGTATAAAGATTTACCCTGAAAGGGTAAAAGCTATATTGAAAATATGTTTACCTAGGAGTAAAAAGGATGTTCAATCTTTCATTGGTAAAATCAACTTTCTGTGTTGGTTTATACCAAACTTTGTTGAGACTATCAAACAGATTACAGTCATGCTAAAAAAGGATCGAGAGGTCAAATGGACTACTGAAGCAAAGAATGCATTTGAAAAAATCAAAATGGCTCTTACTGAAGCTCCTGTATTAGTAAGTCCAGATTTTACCAAAGAATTTCTGACATTTTCATTTGCATCAGAGGATACACTAGCAGCTATTTTGTTGCAGAAGAATAAGGAGGGTCTGGAACAACCTATTACATTCTTCAGCAAAAATCTCAGAGATTCTGAATTAAAATACAGTATCTTAGAAAAACAGGCCTACGCTTTGGTGAAAGATTTAAAGTTTTTCAGAATCTATCTTTTGCATTCAAAAGTTATTTCATATGTGCATAATGCTACTGTAAAAGATGTTTTAACACAGCCTGATAGTGAGGGGAAAAGAGGCAGGTGGATTGCTAAAATCATGGAGTATGATGTAGATATCAGACCTACCAAACTAGTCAAGGGACAAGGTTTAGCCAAGCTGCTGGTTGAATCAAATTGTCAATCTCTGGGATTGGATGTGATGGCTGAAGAGCTAGCTCAGGAAGAAGATCAAGCAATGTTGGAAAAAGAGAAGATTATGGACTATTATTCAGCATCCACATGGTAGGCAGACATTATGTATTTTCTGTTATATTTGCAATGTCTTGAGCATTTAGATAGAAAATCTGCTAGATCTTTAAAGCTAAAAACTACTAAGTATTGTTTAGTAGAAGAGAAGTTATTCTGGAAGGACCCAGGTGGTATTCTACTCAGATGCTTGGATAAATATGAAATTGAAGGAGTAATTTCTGAATCTCATGAGGGTGCTTGTGGAGGTCACAAGTACTGGAAGGCAACAACATACAAGATTTTAAGAGCTGGGTACTATTGGCCCTCTTTATTTGCAGATGTATATTAGCAGGTAAGAGCCTGTATCCCTTATTAGAAGTTTACTGGCAAACAAAAATTGCTGTCATTGCCCCTAAAACCTATTGCAGTAAGTGCTCCTTTCCAGCAATGGGGTCTGGACTTTATAGGGGAGATAAGTCCATCTTCCTCAGGACAACATAGGTGGATTCTAACTGCAACAGACTTCTTTACCAAGTGGGTGGAAGCCATCCCTACCAGGAATGCCACAGACAAAGTGATTATGGAATTTATTGAAGAAAATATCCTTAGTAGGTTTGGGTGTCCTCAAAAAATAGTAACAGATAATTCAAAGGCTTTCAACTCAAAGGCAATGGAAGCATTTTGTGAAAAGAATGGTATCTTGCTGAAACATTCAACTCCTTACTATCCCCAAGGTAATGGTTTAGCTGAGTCCTCAAATAAGAACATCATTCAGAGTATCAGAAAGTTGTTTAAGCATAATAAGAGATCATGGGATTCTATGCTGAAATATGCATTGTGGGATGACAGAATAACAGTCAAACAAGCAATTGGAACTTCTCCTTTCCAATTAGTGTATGGCACAGATGCAGTTTTCCTTGTTCAATTGGGCATTCTGGTAATGAAGTTTCTTCAGAATTGTCAGGAAGAACCAAATGATGTACAGAGAAGGATTTATGAGATGATAGAATTGCAGCAGAACAGGGAAAAAGTGGAAGAAAAGGCACAGTTATACAGATTGAAGATTAAAAGCAGATTTGACAGGAAAATCAAAGATAACACTTTCTCAATAGGTGATATGGTTCTGAGGTGGGATGCCAGGAAAGAGAAAAAAGGGAAACATGGCAAATTTGATAATATCTGGTTTGACCCTTTCCTAGTGTCTAATATTTTGGAAAATAACACTTTCGTCCTGCAGTCTTTGGAAGGTGAGGAATTGCCAAGTCCAATCAATGGACGATTCCTCAATAATTTCTATAGCTTTTAAATGGACTTTTACTTTTTCATTGTATGTACCGGTGTGAGTAAAATACAATAAGGACTCCATAACCCAATGGAAATTTTGCAGACTAGTAGGTAGCAAAAAAGAAGGCACTGGTCTACAGGTTCGTGAAGCCTCACAGGGAGGACTTCATCCCGCAGTTGGAGCCAGATGTTAAGTCATGAATTTGTTTTCTTCAGTCTTATATTTTTCTTGTGATTTTTTGAAGCTTGGTCATTTGCTTACTCCTAGGAAATTTTGGTTTAGAGTGAAATTCTGAGTTTATGCCATTTGGTTTTCATTATTTTTGTTTTTCTTATGTCCTGAAGGGTTCTATAGGGTATATGTTGATTAATAGTTTCATGAATAAGCACTAAGATCAAGGTTTAGTCATATAAACCTATGTTAAAGTTGAATTAGTGGTCAAATAACACAAAATTTGATTTTCAAACTTTCTTGTAGCGCAACGGTAAAAATAATACACTGGCGCGCTACAAGAAAGTCGCGGGTGCTAAATTTGCCATTTTTACGTTGAATTCTCCAATGATTTCATTCCTAGAATGACTAATCACATGAATAAGCAGTTTTCATATGTGTTTCATCAGGTTAATCATGTAAACAAGTGTTAGCTATGACGTGAGGGATATCGTGGCAGTTAGAAGTAAAGGCATGGAAAATCATGACAGACAGTGGAATGAGGTGAGATTGACGGGAAAGAGGTTCTCAAATTAAGCATTATGAAGCTGGTGGAGACGCTGGAATGAAGACACATTGCTAAAGAATCGGAATTGGAAGTTGAAGAAGGAAATTAGGGTTTTGCAGTGTGACAGTTGGAGGTGAGCTGAAGACTTGAAGACACCTGGAGCGTTCAATTCGACATTCAGCTAGTCCAAGAATCAACTTTTAACACTTACAGCAAGCTGGGAGTGAGGTATCCCACGTGACCTTGGTCATGGACTGTTAAATTGGGGTTTTTTCTGTTAAGCCTTATAATGTTAAATTGTTAAAGGAAACGTAAATTCATGTATTTAACAAACTCTCAATGGTTAGATATCAGTCCAAAAAGGTCTAAAGAAGCAGCATTTGATGTTAGTAAAGTTCAGCAACACACCTGTTAAAGAATTTTGGTGCTCTGTTTAACCTAAATTATCCAATTTTCGCAAAACACATTCCCTGAATTGATAATAGAATAGACTGTATTGAATTGAGGACAATCATCCAGTGAGAGTTCAAGGAAGAATTGATTCCCAAAACTGTGAAAATTTGAGGAAAATAGGCTGTGAAGTCATTGACAGGTTCTGAAAATCACACAGAAGCATCATCAAGCCTTGGGAGAGCAGATGAAGAAGAGTGGGAAGACCAACAGGGCTGAGCCCACTGAGCTGAATTGGATAGACAAATTTCCAGGATGTGCTGAACTCTTTGAGAATGCTAGATGGTTGAACTTATTTAAAAAGATTGATGGATATAATACTGAAGTCTCTCACAAATTTGCTCAATGTTATAACAAAGATATAGTATCATTTGATACTGTGAAGTTCAAATTAACCATAGATTTGGTGGCTGAAGAAACAGGGGTTAAGAATGAAGGATAACTTTGGTTCAAAAAGGTGCCATTTACCTTCAATGCCCAAAGGTATCTGTTGCTTGGCATTGTTCCAGATTGTGGCAAAGGAGTGCCCATCCATAATTTCAGAGCTGAATGGGTAGAGCTTATCAAGGTTCTACAAAACTACATTACATGTGAAGGAAGCTATGCTTTTGTCTTCAAATATCATTTCAGGTTCCTTCAACACCTTAGTGGTGAATCAAGGATGAACTTGCCTTTCTTCCTATTAAAAATCTTGCAGAAAATGTCCAGCAGGATCAAAGAACATTAGGACCACACTGCACAGTCCATCTTTCACCATGGATTGATCAAGCTTATTATCAGCAGTGTTCTGCAGAAAGAAGGAAATACTTGGGACTACTTTCTCTTTTGGTTTGGGTTCCAAAATAACCAGGAAGGACAACCTACTAGAAAGCAGGTTGATAAGGGACAAACCTAATTAGAAAATTAAGACAAAAAGTGAAGGCTGAAGAAGAAAAATGTGTCAAATTAGAGGAAGTGGCAGAACCTTCAAAAGGAGATCGTGAATCTCAACAGCCTCCAGTTGACAGTGAGAACAAAAATTTGCTGTTGATTCACAAGGAAACCCAGCCTGTTCAAAAGGAAGCACCAGCAGAAACACTCATTGATGAAAAAATTGTTTTTACATAAAAGGTTTTAGGAGATGAAGAAAGTACTAAGGTCCAACAACAAAGTGCAATTAGCATCTTATCTGAAGATGAAGCATACTTGTTGGAAGGAGATGAGTTGACTGTCAATGCTAAGACTAGGGTTGGCACACAAAGGGAGTTCTATAGTCAGGAGGATAAGACAGTAATACCAAAGAGAAAGAAGATTAAAGTTAAAGAATTTGCCTCTATCATGCATGAAGGAAAAAGTTTAAATATGGTAGGAGAGTTTGCTCCAGGCTGGAGACCCAAAACTAGACCCAAAAAAAAATTGAGGCTAAACATGAAGAAGTTATTAAACCCTAAGTTGATTACAGAAGGGATAACTATGATTGACGCTTCTTCCTCAGATGAAAAGCTCGAGTCTAGCAAGGGTTACAGAAAATGGAAAAAACCATTAAAGACAGAAGAAGAATCTAGCCTCACTGAGACTAAATTGTCTGTTGTGTTTTTGGAAATACGAGGTAAACTGTTGAAGGAACAACAAAAAGATGAAACAAAGATTTCTTATTTAGAAAATAAGTTGTTGATGGATGAAAATGATCCTGCTGAAATAGATAATCAAGAGAACCCAAGTGTTCATGATACTTCCACAGAGCTACTGCATGAGGATGAGGAAATCTTTAGAAAGTTGAACATCCCATGGCTGCCTAGTGAGCTACAAAGTACAACAGGAAGCAAGACATTTGACTCAGAGAAGGAAAATTTGCAAAGAGCCATCAAGCAGTATAAACATCAAATAGAGTATATGCAAGAAACAAATGATGGCTTGATTACAGCTAATAAAAGACTCAGGGAAGACCTAGAAGATGTGAATGATCACTACCAAGAACTCATTGCAGTCTCCAAAGTGGCCTTAAAAAGGAAAATAAGTACAAATTTACAATTTGCAGGATTAAAATAGACTATCAGAAATCTACAGCAACAGAATAAGGAGCTTACAAGAAGAATGACAGAGATGGAAGCTGAGCAGTAGAAAGCTAGGAGAAAGGCCCAAGCCTTAGAGGGGATAGCTCTGTTAGCAGAATCTGCTAAAGACCTATGAACATTGTTAGCAAAAACAGTTACTTTTTATTTTTGAAGAGTATTTTATTTTTGTAATTATTATTTTGACAATATCCTATCGATGAGTAGGCTAAAAACAGTTAGGGTTTAGACTCTAACTGAATTTTAAAAGACAAGTATTTAGGAAGGTCACAAATAGAACAAAGGGTTCGACTTTTGGATGACTAGAGGAGGTCTCCTGACTTGTTGATAAGCTAAGTACTTGACTCTCATGTGTATTTGATGAACTGATTATGAAATATATGCTCCATTTTACCCTTCAGTCTATTCTTTGGCTTCATTTCTAGCTAGTTTAGCTACACAATTGGTAATTTCATTGCTGGTTTATGGTTTTTATGCTTGTAGTGCTTGCGTGTTGTGGATGAACTTCAATGTTGTTTTCTGTTGGATACATGGTTATTATATTATGCATCTCAGTTCTTATTTACTTGTGATTTAGTCCCTATTTGGGTTATGAATGTATTCCCTCTTGTCACCAAAATTCACAACCAGAAAAACCTTTCGAAAAAAAAACCCTAAAAACCTAGTTTTGTTTGATTGAATATTTGAGATTGTGTTAGCTTGTTTGTTTGTAGTCTGGAAACAATTTCTGGCACAAACACTATGGAACTATGACTGGGACTGTTGTTGAATAACATTTGTTGTTATGGTGTGAGGCCAGATAATATTTTTGTTTTAGCTTTGAACATTGCAGGGCTACTATATTGTATATTTTGTTTGATTTTGTTTCAGGCGAAGATATGGGCAGACCTATGTTCCTATGGTTGGCCTTTTATTCATTTGTGGTAGGGGCAAGCCTCAAAATATAGCCTAGTCACAGCCTATTTTGATTCGCCATTAATTAAGTTCTATGTAATTCATATTTATGAATTATGAGTGCATCTTTCTATCCTAGGGTAATGGCTAGATAAAAGGGTGGATGATCTCTATTTTTTTTATTAAATTGTTTATATATGTATGTATTTATAGATGATATTTCATTTTAATTTAAATGGTTTACTTATGGGATTCGATCCTTGGCATCTGAATGCCATGTAATCTCTTGCTTGTTCTTTAATTGATATGTATTGATTTTTTATATAACGTAGGAGGATGTAAAATCTACTTAATCTATGTGTGTTGTACTATTTTCATGTTACTGTTTTAATTCAAATGGTTTACTTATGGCCCTTCGATCCTTGGAATTTGAATGCCATGTAATCTCTTGCTTGTTCTTTAATTGATATGTATTGATTTTTATAGAATGGAGGAGGATGTAAAATCTACTTAATCTATGTGTGTTGTACTCTTTTCATGTTAATACATATGGAGTGAATGTTTTCTTTTCTTAGTTTACTTATGGATGAATACTTATAAGAAATAAGATGAGAACCTTTGTTTATAATTATAATATAGAAGTATAGTTGGATTTTATTTAATGTGTTATATTTGTATCGTATCTTATTATTATAACTACATGTTTATTTGAGGTGCTTTATGTTTATGGTTATTAATTATATATATATATATATATATATGGGATCTGGTTCTGAGAATCTAGACTTGGAATCGTCTTTCTGGTTAGGGCTATTTAGAGATTTTTTTCTCTATGTTAGTGATGGCATATGATATGATTTAATTCTAAATTCTATTTTTAAACCACATTTACCTATTGCCTTTATTATACCGAACTAACTTCATTTTACTTTGAAAAATAATAATGAGCATAGGATTACAATGATAAACTCATACATCATAAGGTATAATTCAAACGAAGCCTATCTAGAGATAAAAATTTTGAATTACATAATCATATTCAGAAATAAGAAACATTATTGAAATGATCGAGATTACTACTAATTCATGAACACCAATTTAGAATACCTACGTCCTACAATATAACTTAAACTTTAAAATATATGAATATTATCCATAAATAAAGCTTGACATTCTTAATCAGATTCATAAATAAGAACTTTATTTAAAATAACCTAGATTATTACAGTCTCATCAACATGGAATTTGTGGAAGAATACTTATCAGTCCTGTTTAGCTTTCTCATTGATCCGAGAACTTCCACGTTCCACCCAATCATAGACCTCCAATTGTTCTTGTTTTTTTATATAGATCACCCCCGAGATGAACCAAGCATGCCATATAGTTACTAGGAAACTTAGGGGACTTTCATATCTTCTTTATCTACCAACACAGTAGTCACACGCTCTGTTTATTAGCCCTTTGTAGAGTCTTTCAATAACCTTATTCCCCCAATATTACTTCACACACCAAACCTCTCTTTGGTGAATTTGAGCTCATCAAACCTACAACTGAACCTTCAAGTGATCTAGGGATCATTTCCCCTGCAACATCCTCCCTCTGTTATTTATCAATTAATTTGAGAAGAAGGCTTCTATGTCTTCGATTGGAACTCTTTGTTTAGTTCCTATCAACTGACTATTTTTGTAATTTATCTTTTATTTAATTATTTGCTTTTTAAATCCTCACATTCTAATGATAGATAATAAATCTCCTAGTTTGATTAATAATATAAATATTTAATCCTATGTTCTAGTTGATTTTAGTTATCAACTACTCATCCATCCTGAACTGTTCGCATGCTCGATCCCTCGTTTAGTGCAATTCCTAGTCAATCTTTTAGAAAGAATAAGAGAGATAAGTGTATTTAATAATAAAGTAATAAATTGTTTTTGGTGCTCCATATCTCTGAACTCAACATCAGTTATAACAAATATTTTAAGTGCTCCATAGCTTAAACTTTCTCAACACTTAACTAAACCACGGATCTGGTGCTTCAGAGCTTTCATCTCAACACCTTCTCAAGTACTAGTCTTCGGTGTTCCAAAGTTTGTTACTCAACACCTTGAAAACCATTAAACAATACCTTTTAAGTGTTCCAGAGCTTCCTATCTTGACGCTTCTTAATTTATTACATCACAAAAATAAATAAATTAAAATAATTATTATTGGAAATTTGGGAGATTACATCTCGCCTTGCTTAGAACAACACTGTCCCGGTGTTAGTATGTTCAAACATCACTATGAAATAAGGTAGGGTAAGCCTCTTTTAATGCAGTCTCATCCTCCCATCTGGCATCTTCAGGCCCGAAATAATTCCATTGCAATTTCAGTTGGACAATAGTTCTCTTCCTTAGCTATACTTGTCTCTTGTATAGTATATGAAGGGGTTGTGGTACAAACTCCCCTTCAGTTTTTACCTATAACAAGGACACATCAATGACATGTTTAGTATCATAAACATAATTCTTGAATAATGATGAATGAAAAACATTGTGAACCTTCACATGAGCATGTAATGCTAATTCATAGGTTATAAGGCCTTTCTTGGCTAGTATTTCAAAAAGACCCACAAAATCTAGGAGCTAGTTTCTCGCATCTTCCTAGGATTAAGGAGCTCCATTTTCCCTTTACTTTTAGATATGCATGATCTCTGATTTGATACTCTATATCCTTTCAGTTTCTATTGGCGTAACCTTTCTTCCTGTCCTGTGCTCCTTTTAGATTTTGTTGTACTTTTGTAACTAACAATTCCAAATCTTTTAGTAGATTTTCCCTAACATGAGTTTGTCCACTGGGTTGTCCCAAGTAATGAGTGTTTTGCATTTTTAGCCATAGAGTACTTCAAAAGGACTCATTTTTGCTGAATTTTGATAGTCTTTTTTATATGCAAATTTTGTAAGGTGTAAGTAGTCTTCCCACTTGTTGGGATTGTTCATTATGTACATCCTTATCATGTCTTCAAGGATTTGTTTACTCTTTATATATAACCACGAATATGTGGGTGATAAGGAGTGCTGGAATTTGGTTGTGTTTCTATCCCTACAAATAAATAATTCCAAAAATTCCTATAAATTTTGCATCTCTATCAGATATAATGGTTTGAGGTATCCCATTCAGCCTACAAAACTGTTTTAAAAATGTGTCTACAATATGAACAAATTTTAATGTTGACTTAATAGGAACAAAATGAGAATCCCTAGACAACTTGTCTACCACTAACATGATAGAGTTGTTCTTTTTCTTACTCTTATGTAAACCTGTAATAAAATCCATACTAATGATCTCCCATTCCCATTTTGGGACAGGTAAGGGCATAAGAAAACATGTTGGGTGATTTTGTTAAGCTTAAACGAGATGACATTCTTGAAACTTAGCGATGAATAATGCTATAAAAACCTTTCTTTTTTCCAAAAGAAATTGTTCTTTACTGTTGATACCATATTTTGATATCATGGATGTCCAGACTATAGTTTTTGGTAAAATTTTGTCAATATATAAGTCCTTATATTTGTTTTTTATGGAACATATAATATATTTTTAGACCATAACAACCCTATTTCGTCAATTTTGTAGTCTTTTTGTTGTTGGAACAACTTGTTTTCATGAATTTTCTGACTGATTTTTGTGTAAAATCGATCATTTTAACTTGTTGTTATGTTTTTTCAGTCTAATTAGAACTTGTTTGACTTTCATTAACCTCATACAACAGATGAATTCTGCGGCTTAAGGTATCTACAATTATATTCTCCTTTCCTTTTATGTGTTTTAATTCAAAATGTACTCACTGAGGGAGGCCAACCGGCTGACATCTCTAGCATTTAAATCTAGTTGATCAAAGAGATACGTAAGACTCATATTATATGTTTAATAGAAATTTATTCCCCATGAGATAATGCATCCACATTTTCAGTGCGTCGATAATGGCAACCAATTCAAGATCATGGGTTGGGTAAATTTCTCATGCTCCTTTAATTTTCTAGATTCATAACTGATTACATAATAATATTGCATTAGAAATCTTCTGATGCCTTCTTTACTTGAATCGGTATAAACCACAAAATCCCTATCGGGATCTGTTATTTTAAGCATTGGTACAATTGTCAATAATTGCTTCAATTTTTAAAAACTTTCTTCACATTTTGTATTCCATAAAAGTTGGCTTCATTATTTTGCAATGGTATTATTCGATGACCTATTTAGGAGATATTTTCAATAAATTTTCCATACTATCCCACCAACCCTAGAAATGACCTTATATTTGTGACACTTGCGAGTGTAGTCCATTCCTTGATGGATTTGATCTCTTTGGGATCTATGGCTATACCTTCATTTGAGATGATATGAATATTGGTGTTTATTTCTTCAACCCGGGTTAAGACCTTATTTTGTGTGCAACAAAGCCTAAGATATTGTCCTGACAGAGCAAGGCTTAGTCAACATCACCTATGACGTATATGTAGTCTCACTCGAGATATCTCTTATGGGTAACTTCTTGAATCAGGTTTCTATAGTTGGGTGGGGATTTATTATCCCTTGGAACCTTACCAACTAGCTCGACCGATGCTGGTGGGTGCATTACTCATTCTTACTATGCGCAGATAAGACACTACTTAACTTATCCATCGACATAGATTATAACAAAACTGTAAGCTTTAAAAAATATGTTATCTATTAACAATGTGACTCATGCATAAGATAACTCATTCATAAGAAAATATATAAACACTCATTCACAATATACATTCCTACGACTTAAGCATATTAATCACATACATCCATCATATACATTCATGTAAAATAAACACTTTCATCATCTACTCAATGATACGGTATTTAATGTGGAAACCCATATGGGAAAAACCACAAAGGAACTCTTCATTTGGCATGATAAATATATGGCACCCATTTTCTACGCACTCAGTTGCAGTCTCTGTTCTAGATCTTCTTCTATATATATAGACTTCTCTCTCCTCTCATGCTCTCTAGTATTCTCTCATTCGATCTTCTTCTACTTTACTCTACTGTCGATCCACACATAGTCTGGATCGACTAACCCTTCTCTTCGACTCTACCGTCAATCTACACATATCTTGGATCAACTAAATCTTCTTACAGACACAACTGGATGACTAGGAAAATACTAAGTAACAACAAGTAACATAAGAGGAGGTAAGTAACCTGTATACAACTTGGGTTCTTCATTTTATAAACTCTTTACATGTTGCATTCATCTGAATTCATTCTGTTGACCAATAGGCTGACATTCCTATTCTAGTTATACTTGTCAATAGGCACTATCAACCCAAAATACAAAGATGCTTTTATTCCTTACAACATGTGTGACTCTAGCTGACTTCGTACCTACGATCTCTCAAGCTGTCCTTTTTAGTCGTTACACCTCTCCATGCCTTCTTTATTGTGGTTCCTTTCGTTGTAGCTGAACTAATCACATCTTTTCCTTTTGTCATGGCTTCTTTTTTGTCACAACTTCTCTTATTTCACAAACTATTCTCCTATCGCAACTTCCTCTGCGACTACTTCTTATGTCTTAGCTCTTTCTTCCTTATCTTCTTTTATCTTCCTCCATCGCAAATTCCTCTATAGCTGCTTCTTATACCTTGCTCTTCCTTCCACAATTGCTTTCGTCACAACTTCTCCTCTACCTTCATCTGTTTCTCTCATGACTTCTTCTTCTCGCAACCAGACTCTTTATCTTCCATGCATAATTCTGACTAAATTATGCCTATTTTTCCCTATGGCCAACAAGCCCCTAACACTCACCTGTGTCTCGTATCGAGCCATGCTATGCTATTCCATAACTTCCACATTCGTGACGACTTTACTTTAAAATCATGAAATATTTTCACTATCTCCTTTGTCTCTCATCGCACGTCCTCTTCTTCCTCCTATAAATTTTCCATAAGGTTGGAATTGATGTGTTCCAACATTACAAGTCCTATAGCCTCTGTTACTCATTGCACCTTCCGATGTACATGATGAATAATGCCTATAATTCTTTATGCTTCATCCTACAACTTTGTGACTCTATCAGTCCTCTACTGTTGTTGAGTGCACAACATTGCAAGTTTCTATTGAATTTTTTTCATTTCAATTCAGGACTCTACTTCTGTACAAAACAAGAGCTGATCTATTTGAAAAATACAGGGAAGATAAGGAAGTATCAACATATGAATCCCTTAAGTTGTATGCAGATGTTAGGAAAGTCTCCAGCAAGGATGTGGCTTTAGTTACTGTCAGAGATCATGTTCAAAATACTTTGAACTTATCTATAGCCACCAACAACAAATTTGTTGAGATGAGGATGAATCTAGAAAACATACCAATTATTGATATGATCCATCTTCACAAAAAAACTGGAGAAGTAATTTATAGTGACCTACTCAAGGCCACTTTGAAGGTGTCTAGGATGTAATCTACCAAGAGTAAAGTTGAAAACCAACTGTGACAAGAGAGGGTTGAAAATAAATCTCATCAAAATAAAATAAAGAAGCTTCAAGGTGACCTACTAGTTGTTTATAATGAAGTTGATAAGGGATTAACTACTCATAAATTGCTAAATGAAAAGAGAACATTATTCAACTCCTCAAAATGAAATTGAAAATTCCATAGTACCCAGCTCATACAAGCTACAGAGCTAGAAAAAGAAAAGGAAACTCTTAATGATGAATTGAATGATTGTAAAGCAAAGCTCTTAAAGTTTGCTAAAGAAAAGAAGCAGTGGGAAAGTGATATGGGCCTTTTGGTTGAGAATGAGAAAGCTTTGAAGAAAAAACAGGAAGAACTGGAGAAGTAACTAAGTGAAAAGGGCAAGGAACCTGAATTGCAAATTATTTCACCTCCTACACAAACCAGTGCGGACTTTGTTGTACATGATATGTATCAAGTTAGCCTAAGGGATTTGGAAATAGTGGGATTGAAGAACCAAATTTACAAGAACTTGGAAAATGCTACATTGAAGAAAGATGAGGAAAGTAAAGCTTGGGAGATAAAATGTAATTAAGAATTGTATGACAAGAATGATAAGCTTATGAAACAAGTGACTGGTTAGCTTTCTGTGTAGGGGGGAAAGCATATCTTGTGGGATATGATTATAGCTAAGGCATAAAAGCTTAGGCCTTATTTAGATTATATTTTAGACAAAGAAATTGTTGTCCAATCTGCCAGGAAAAGTGTTGCAGCACTAAAAGAAGTATTAAATAAGAAACCTCTAGATACTGCAAATAACACTATCTATTTTTTGAATGGATTAATGAAGGATGATATAAAGACATCCAACATCAAAGATATAATCTCAGTCATTACATGGGACAGGAAGATCATGAGCAAACACCAACATTTGGACACAATGCAAATGAAGATTGACATCATGACACACTAAGTGAAATTGTTTATTGACATGTTTACTCCATTGTTCAAGAAAAGACTACCTTTCTTTGGGGAAGAGAAAGGTAGTATGCTTTCTCAAAAGGAATACCATGATAGACTTATCAGTTGCAGATTGGACCACATAAAATTTGATGATATGCAACAATATTTTTCGAGAAAGACAATTACCGTAAGTTATCAGAATATTTTGAAATGTTGTTTGCTTTTAGAGCCACAAGTGCGCAACTGCCAGAGTTTTCTTACGTGTTGGCTAAGGGGATGGCTAGCTTGGAGCTGCAAACTGTCGACCAATGGAAGAAAATTGAGAAGTATGGAAATACCAAGTATAGGTTGCGTTGATGAAAAAATATTGAAGACTTGTCGAAGACCAAATTTTTGAAGATTAGTTAACTAGGAGTTTGTAGTTTATTTTCAAGAGAAGTTATTAGTTAGGAGTTGTAGATGACATATGTAAAAAGAAGTTATTGCCTATTTTTAGAGTTAGTTGTTCATCTCATGGATAAATTTTGTATAAGAATTATTTTTTGTAATGAAACAAGCATTGGAACCCGTGATATTTTGCATTGTAATTTGATACTTTCATAGATTAATAAAATTGCAGAGACAAAGATAGATTTTTTCATAGATTCATGTGTTGTATTTGTTACAATCTGTACTTTCCTTTTCTCATGTGTATGTGTCTCCTATTATTTACTTCCATAATGTTCTCCCTTTCATTTTTGAATGAGTTTACAATAGCACATAATTCATAATCATATGCTTTGTCTTTTACTTTCAAACATTCACAAACTAGTTCATCTAAAGTTAATGTCGGATTTATCCCAGTTAGATGCCCACATTAATGGTTTGTTTCTAATTTCTTCCATAATCACCAGACAAAATCATTTTGACTTGTTGGCAGTCTGCAACAACCCCTTCATTTTTTGTTGAGATGAAGATGAATCAGCCCTCTTCTATGATTGAACTTTTAAAGATTATAAAAGAGTGCCTTCAGAATCTTTGATTCTGAAGGTAATCTCAATTATAGAAAAGCTAAGAGACATATTAGAAGTTTATGAAAACATTTTCATAAATTGATAATTAGCAGCTGTCAGTCTCATAAATTTTATATATGATCAATTTTATCATTAATTAATTTATCTAATTATATATGTTGATTTAAGAGATTTAAAAGGATAGTATGCTAATTGGTGTTTAAAGAAAACACACTTTGAATTTGTTTGGGGCTTGTTATTGATAAGATATTATAAGTTCTTGAAATCCTTAGAACTAAAGGTGATTTATTAAAAATTTTCATTAGACCTAAAGTTCACATTTCATATGTAACTTAATCTTTAAAATAATATCATTGCTTTGTAAAAATTGTATATATATAAATAGTGAGAGTGCAAATAAATGTATATTATTTTGAATTTGTTATGTGTCATATAAATATAACCATAATAGTTTTAAAAGCTTTATATCCAATCGAATTTGGTTTTGGAGACATAAATGGTAAGGATTTTATAAAGTATTTAAAACTATATTTCATAATAAAACTACATGTACATATATGGTTTGAGTGTTAAGAAGTTATCGTTAGTTAGTTGCATTTTAGAAATCTTAAGAACATTAAGGATCGGTATTATAACTCTACATCGTCAAGTTAATAAACACGACTGCCTTCCATGTGTAATCTAGGGTGATCATCAATTGACAGTTTTAATGAGGACTCATGATTCATATAGCTAAGAGACAAACATCTGTTACAAGGATCATTGCATGAAGATTGGATTTGTATTGGTATTTGGTTAATACCTGTCAATTTAATTAACAGTTGTGGGTGTAGTAATAAAATCAAATCAGTAGAGTTTGATTTCATATGTGACTGATAACCATTCTCATTCATGATGATGTATGAGCTCATCATTCTAGACTGCTTGTCATTAATGTCTTGATTTATAATCCATGAATAAAATGATTTCTGATATGAGGGATTGGTTAAGAGTTTCAGTTAGTCGTGGCTAGTCTTTCATTTATCATAGCAAAAGAACTGGTTGTTGTGCTCATCATCTCCAAACTTAGTTAATATGGCCAAAATTGGAGGTCTCTTCTCTGTCACGTATGAAGAAACTGAGAATTTGACATTTTGTGTAATGTCTTATACCTGGGTGCCTATTCCTTCCATATTCACGACTTCATTCATTTCAATTCATAACCAAAGTAGTAGTAAGGGAGCTATGGCTCCGCTTAGTCGATTTGAAATATCAGGACCAGAGCTTGTTGAAGCCGATGAGAAAGCTTCTTTGTTATTCAGAAAGATTGGATGGGGTTAGTTCTTCAGATGTTTTAGTGGCCATAACGTGGAGGTTAATAAACAGTTTGCTTTGAGTTTTAAAGAAAATGTAGCTCAGATTGAAGATTTCAAGTTTATCATCAATGAAGATAAAATTGCAGAAGCCATGAAGCTTCCTCAAACTAGAGAGCGATGGTTTAAAGGTAGGAAAGTGAATAAGAAGAAATGTTAGTCCTTGTTGTTGCCCTTACCGTCCAGTGCAAAATTGAATATTGGGGTTTCGGTTAAGATTTTAAAGATAGAATTGTGAGCATTCTATGAAATATTAGTCAGGTACGTATCATGTGATGGACGATTCTCTCATCTGCATTATTATCATCTGTGACTACTGTTATCTTTGAAAGGATTTAAACTTAATCTTCTATTTTACCTATTGTAAAGTCTGAAGAAAATGACCCATTCGGTACAAAATACCATAGGTAATCCTGATAGGAGTCTGTTCCATCATGGTCTAATTAAAATTTTAATCCAGCATCAACTATCTCTGAGTTGTAATTCTTGGGATGAGTTTTGGTTGAATGTAAATTAGGGCCAACTCAGTATTGGCCAAAACCTCCCCCCAAAACTTGTAGGAAACGTAAGGCTCCAGTAAAATACAAAATTAGTGATGTTCATAAGGCTGAATCAGAGGATAAAGGGCTTCAGGAAGCAAATCCACCTATAAGTACTGGTATCAGTGATGATGGGGTCGTGAATGTAGCTCCCTGTTACGCTGAGACAAACTTGGACCAATACCTATCTGACAAGTGCTTTAGTACACCTACAAAGGCAAAGGGAAAATTAACCAAAAATGAAGATATTGATGCTGTTAATTATGAAAACCCCTATGAGCTATATAATCCTCGAAAACATGGTGATGAGCCCATGCATAAACTAGAACAATTAGCGCAGGTGTGTTGTGACAAAGGGGATTTTGAACCAAAAGGTCTTGTGTTTGTTCGAACAAGAAGAATTACTAGAAGTATGAACACTACACCTATAGCCTCTGTTCCTACAGCCACTCAATAGAGTACTCAGCGAGTGATTGTCCATCTTGAGGATGATGTTCCATCATTGGTTCCCAAAACTACGCATATGGATGAACCTACTCTTATAGAGAATAATCATGAAAAATTGGCTAAAGACATTACAGAGTCAGGTAAGTTCGAAGCTACTCCATCGTGTATGGACGCTTATGGTTCGGGCCCCGAGCCATCTTTTATGAGCTTTCCATCACCTAGTCAAGATATAGATAATATTGATTCTTCTCAGGCAGCTAATTCATGTCATGACAAGGAGGAAGAAACTCTCCAATAGGTCCTGGACAGGGTATATGAGATTAAAATTGCAGAATTGAAAAATGAACTAAAAGAGTGTCAAGCAAACGCCGCCTTGAAAGAGGTGGAAAATAAGACATTTAGGGCAGAGTTATTAAATTGGATAAATAGATGGAAGGACATGAACATCAAGAAGAACCAATACAAGAAAGCAAAAAAATCAATGATAGATACAAACCAACACTTGCTCGAACAAGTAGAACAACAAAAGCTAGTAATCATCAGGCTTAAAGCCAAACTTTCTGAAGCCAAAAGAATAATCAATTTACAAACTAGAACCTGATGATTGTTTCTATTTTTAGTTATATGGTTTTATCTCTCTGTCAACAGGTAAAAAAATCTTTTTAAATGCATGCGTACAAAATCGCGTATTTTTCACACACACATATAATTTATTGTTTCTTTTATTATTTCTATTAAAATTGGTTTTAATAAGAATCTTTTGTTTGTTTAAATAGGTGGGCATGTTATCACTATCCTCTGCAGATTCAGGACATTTCGGATTATAGTTGGCAAACGTTGATGCCTCTTAAAGACTGGAATTTCAAAACAGCCACGAATATGACAGTTCTCTTAAAATCAGGAGATGATACAGGCTAGTTGTTTATTGACTATTTTTATCCTATAGTAATATTTGTGACAAGTGTCTTTTGAAGAGATTCGATGCACTTTCATAGGATTGGACCTCTTATGGTATTGAATACAACATTTATGAAAAATTGAATTCAGAGACCCGTAAGATTATATATAAACTAGTAATTTTTATGTAAAGGGGGATGGAGTGACTGAAGAAAAACATATTTGAAATATTATTTCAGTACTAGCTTTGTTCCTTACTGAGGTTTTATCTTCGGAGGTGGAGTGTGACTGGAAATTCTCAGATTGATATCGTTGATCGGTATTATTTTGGATACTCTTTTTTTTATTTCAGTATATAATCTTCTACTTATAATATTGATGTAGTATTCTTGGTTATGCTTGTATTCATTATGTCATATTACACTTTGTCAACACAATATTGTTATTTGAATTAGTACGTTATTATAGTTGAATTAATCAATGTTTTTATTGAAAATTCAAGATATAATGATATACATATTTATGTCTGCTTGATCTCATTTGTATTTCTGCGATGATTTCATTTTGAACATTATCTTTTATTCAAATATTTAATGTTGTTTATTAGTTGTTAATTAATTAAACATTTCAGAAGAATATGAAGTAATTGTTTATTTCAATTTCTCTGTCAAGTTAATTTATAGCAGAATGATTTAGAGTGTATGGTTTAAATATTTTCATTTAGATCTTACTCATTTATCGTTCTGTTCATCTTTATATTAATTGATAATTAATATAATATCCAAATTGCTCTCAGCTGGGATAGGATAGTTAGGATAGTTTTTGTTAGTATTATATTAGTATAGATTACATTTAACAGTTGTTAAATAGAATTTGTGTAATTATAGAATAATTTCAATAGTCTTTTATATTTAGAATATTAAATATAAAATCCTAAAAAATCAAAGACTTTCCTTAAGAAAGCAATTGTAGGATAACTTTAGGTAGTTGAAAACTAATTTTAGGGTTTATTTAGATAGAAATAACATTAGGATAGATTCTTACTGAATTTTAGTTTCTCCTTAAGAGAGAAATTCAGTTGGTAGCAGGAGCATAACCTGCGAGATTTTGCTATCCCAAACACACCGAGAGCTGTTTTAAGCTACTTGTGTGGGCTTAATCTCCTTGTTGGCCTAGGTCAGAAAATCAGACCAACAAATGGGGCTAGAAGGAGGGCCTGTTAAAGATTAATGGTAGGAAAAAATAATGATAAATTTTCAACTAGCCAACATCCTCCGAAAGTCAGCAGATCACCTTTTATAGAAACTGTTAGGAGCATTCTCAAACGTGATCATATCACATCTCCATTTACTCCTGAACAAAGTACTCAAACTTTAGAAGAATCACGACATATTCTTACAAGAGCATATGCTAATCAACTTAGTGTATCTCCAATAGATTATGGTCTACCTAGACAACAACGACGTAATCAACAATTGAACGTAGTTACTCAAGATTTGGAAGAAGCTGATAGCACCCCACATTATCAAATTAGAAGTCATCAGAGACAAACTATTCAAACAAACACTGCTAGAAGACTAATTGCAGTAGGCGGTTTTGATCAGCCCTCTTCTCCTCCAGAATCACCACCTGATAGTCCAAGATCATCCAATTCAGAGAGTTCTTCAGGTTCTGAGACAAGCCCTATGACAGGAAACATACCCGTGGGAGTAGGATCTAATCCTCCACCTTATCCACAACTCCCTTGGCTGAGAACAGCTACTGTAGTTGTTCCTGGTATACAACATCCTTTGCCTAAACACTCAAATAAACTTCTTCCTAAGTTCAAGCCAGATGATAAAGAACCTGCAGAGGTGCATGTAGAAAAATTCATGTTAGCTGTTCAAACCATGAACGTTCAGCATGAAGATGTAGTTTGTCGATTGTTTCCTCTAACTTTCGAAGGAAGAGCCTCTATTTGGTACTTTTTGCTAATACAGGGATCAATCACAAATTGGGGTGAAATTAATAAAGTTTTTTTAGATAAATTTGGGAAAGATAAAACACCTGCTCTTTTAGCTTTAGAGTTATCTCGAATTAAAATGGATTCTAAAGAAATAATTAAAGATTTTAATCAGAGGTTTCTAACATTAAAAAATAAAATTCCAATTGCTTCTCAACCACTCGAGGATATAATTATTGAAAATTATACTTCAGCATTACCAAAATATTCTGGGATGTTTGTTAAGAGAGCTGGGAGAACAACGTTGGTAGAAACGTTCGAGGAAGCAATTAAAGTCGAGAAGGATTCTATGTCCTATGAACTAGATAGAAGTGGGAAATCTGATACTTTCCCTCGTAAGAAAATGGAAAAATTTAATTCAGAAAAAGATAAAGCATTTGATGTAGAACAACTGCAAAATGCTATTCGGGCATTAACCAATGAAGTTATAGGATTAAAGAAAACCAATTCTCAAGCTTCTTCTTCTAGGGGATATTTCAGAAATCAGTTTAGACAAAACTCGAATACAAATAATAAAAATACACCACTTGACATAGCAGCAAATGAAGAGATTTTTAATACAATTCGAGCTATTTTATCTTTATCTGAGACTCCTTCTAATCAAGAAATAACTAAAAATGAAGAAGAAGAGGAATCAGAAAATGATGAAGAATCAGAGGAACCTCAACAAGTTAATGGTCATTTATGGGACAGTCTGGTAAAAGAATATGAGAGTAAAAATCTGCCTACAGGACAACATGCATATAATACTCGTAGTAGAACATCCGCAAACACTCCTAGAGCTTCGTCAAGTTCTACTCCAAATAATGGCAACAATAATTCACAACCTAATAAACAAACTCAATCTGGCAAACAGACTCAATCAACCAAAATTACCCAACCCATTCAAAATGCTCCAAAATTAGATTTACAATATGATATAATTGAATATTTAAAGAAGACACGTGTAAACATCAGTATGTACGACCTTCTTCAAATTTACCCAATGCCTAACAGTCATGTTATAAATCCTGCCATGAGTTCAATTATTCCTAATGCAAAACAAAATGTTGCTGCAAACAACTCTAACGATGATTCAACAGCAACTGATAAAGGAAATTTAACGACTAACAAAGCCTCGCTAATAGGAAAGAATTCTAAATCAACCACGCCCCCATTCTTACTTACCTTTGAGATTTTTAATAGGAATGCTCACAATTGCATGGTAGATTCCGGAGCATCCTCCAATGTGATGCCTTTGTTAGTATGCAAAAGGTTGAATGGAAAATATGTTCCATCGAATTCCCAAATAACTCAATTGGACAGGACGAATGTGAAGGTTGTAGGAGAGATGAAAGATGTTTTAGTCAGGATTTCTTGTAACCCTTCAGTTTTTCAAATTATAGATATTGTTGTTGCAGATATTCCTGATGCATATGGGTTATTTTTAAGTAGAGATTGGTCTCAACAATTGACTGGATTCTTTGCCATGGATTGGTCAACATTATGGTTACCTAAGAACAGAAAATCAAATCAAATAAAGATAAATAGAGAAAGATATATGAAACTGTTGAGACCTAGAAATTCGCATGCGACAACAGTAAAGGATTCTCCCCAATCAACATTCCCAACTAGCCCGTTGACTGTTTGGTGTAGGGAATCCATCCGGATTGCGGTCTGGCTACCGTTGGTCAAGGTAACAAAACAAAGGGCTTTACCGGTTGCGGCCCGGTCCACCGAGTTTTTGTAATTTTGACTTAATGTATGCAATGCAAATGCCTAACTAACAATGTAGGGTGATGA
The DNA here is from genome assembly GCA_001517045.1 of Pseudotsuga menziesii. Classification (NCBI taxonomy): domain Eukaryota; kingdom Viridiplantae; phylum Streptophyta; class Pinopsida; order Pinales; family Pinaceae; genus Pseudotsuga; species Pseudotsuga menziesii. The sequence continues at coordinate 100,258 of LPNX010013185.1, read as the reverse complement.
AGATGGAAGGAACTATACAATGTGATGCGCAGGTTCTTACCTCTCGTCTTAGGCTCACAAACATCTAAATCCCATATGCAGCCATGAAGTAAATCAATTAACTATCTAATCACCTATCTATCTATCCCCGGGGAGCCAAAAGAATGATTATTTGTGAGTAATGTGTTATTTCCATGTATGATAAACAGAAATTACAGATAGTTGATATTCATATTTACAACACATGAATGAGAAAAATATTCTAACAATCAGATAGCTAATTGTTATATAAGCAACATACATTACTCTTGGTGAACTTTCCAGAAAAATAAATTAGAAATTATTCAAGAAGACATAGGCCACAAAGTTGGAACAATCTCACAATTTATGGACACAAGCTGAAAAATAAAGTAGTTCATTCTTCCGCCATCCATTGCATAACATTAGGAAATTTCACATCTCTTTCTCCAACAGGCAAACTGTAATTTTTTATTGCAAAAGGAAATAGTTCTTCTTACAACATGTCCTTCAGTCTTACTGGGTAAAAGCCCTTTTCTCTTCTTATTCTATTATATTTATACAAAAAAGAGTGAAATGGTTGGGCTGCCCAAAGTAGCCTTTGGGCTTCCCAACCTTTCATATTCCCAATGCTTTACTTTCCCCAATGTTTTTTTTACAAGCTATTACAAAATATAAAGATGACCCATCCCTTATGAAGAGGGCCCCGCTTGGCCTTCTAGGAACTTCTTCCACGCTGCAACTTCACTAGCGATGCCTTCAAAAGTGCTAGGCTCCAAAAACTGAATATTTATCTCAAATTTATCAGCTTGATTCTTGATAGCCTCGATCCTTTCTGGGCTCAAACGAAGCTGATCTTCCAAAAATTGTACACTAACGGCTGAGTGGCCCACCTCATTCTTCAAAACTAGGTCATCAATAGCCTTGATCTGTTGTGTTCTGGCCTCTACATCCTGATATCTGCTCTGCAATATTTCTATGAAGGTTTCATGGTCTGGGAACTCATCAAGCTTATGTTCAGCGTCTGTCTGACACCGGTTGAATGTATTAAGGAGCCTCCTGAAGAATTATGAGCATGCTTTCTTGCGTCCTTTTGACGGTCTTCTTGAAGTCTTCTGTAGTGCTGACAGTGAACTCTACTAGGTCATGATCTCTTTTAAGGGCTTGATGGTCTTTGGCTGGTAGCTCTGCTGGAGTCTCTGCATTGTTCTCAAGCCTTGCCATTATGGCATTCAAAATATCAAGAACTTCCTACGATCTGTCGATGAAGTAGGAGGAGGTCTCCATGATTTCCCCTAACCGGTTGTCAATCTGAAGGACCTTACACCTTTCCTCCTCTAGAGCAATCTGTAGCTAGAGCATTCTAGTTTTCTGGGCTAAGATATGTTCTTTGAATAGCTAGAGCAACGAAGAGATCTGTTCCTGGTGTTCCTTTATCAGATCTTGGGAGTGCATATCATTTGCTATCAAGATGATCTTCTGTTGCTCTTCTAGCTCCTCCACTTTTTCCAGTAACTGCTCCTTCTCCTTCCTCAACTCTTGATCTTCTTCTTGTACATGCTCAAGGTGTTCTTGTGTAGTCTCTTGAGCCTGTATGTCTTCATGTAGGGCCTGCAATTCAGCTTCAGCAGTCTTCATCTCCCTCTGTAAGTGTTCAAATTTCCATTTTAACCTGTTCCCTTCCTCTCTGTCTCTCTCTTCAGGGTATCCTTCAGCTGAGCAGAAGATTTCTTGTATGATTCTAGCTCAGTCATCACCTTGTCTATGTTATCTTCTGAGGCATGTAGTATTGCAGTCCCAACCCTTATAGTAAGCCTTGGATCTAGGTTCATTCCTAGCATAACAGCAGTATCTGTTATCATTTTTCCAGGCATACCTTCTGCTTCTACCTTCCTTTCCGTCCTCTTCATTATCCTCTTGGTATCCCTATCATAATAGACAGTATTGAAGTCGGGGACTTCTTCTCCCTTTTTCTAGATGAAAGGAACTAACTGGAGCGTAGGGGCCACAGGGGTGCTAGCAGCGGGTACTTGAGAGGTCTGCACCTCGGGGTTTTCCTCCTCCTGGGTCTGCCCTGCTGCTGTTTTAGAAACTGACTATTGTGTCAACTCTATTCTTTCAGCCTCCTACTTTTGGAGCTCCTCATCAATATTTCTCTTTGCTTCTTCAGCTGCTTGCCTAGATGCTTCCTTTGTTTCTTTGGCTGCCTCTCTTGCTATCTCAGTTGCTTCTTGGGCAGGTTTACTTTTCTCTTCTTCTCCCTTATGCAGCCATTCTGGAGCCTCCTTTTCCAACCTCTGAGATTCTTCATTCCTCCTTTTAATTCCTTCTTCATCCTTTTTCTGTTCCTCACCTTTCCCACCTATGGTAGTGATTTTCTTCTTAAATCTTCTGTTTAGTGCCGTCATGTTTGGAGCATTCCAGAAGACAGATTCTTCCTTATCGAAATGATGGGTATATTCGAACAACACCTTATGCTCTTTACAGTGCTCCATCACTCTACCGTGAGTATCATTCCTTCAGAAAGGCATCTCACCAAAATGGAACTTCCCTAGTTCCGTTATGAATTCGGTAGCTTGTATCACCCTGGTGAATTTGTAGCTACCTAGCCTAAATGGTAAAGGAGGGTATGCAGTCTTCTTGTGTTGGAACAAGAAACTACCTATTCCGTCAATGAACACCTGCCTGACTACCTCTTTATGGACTATATAATCTGTTGCATATTTGGGCAGCAGTAAAGGTGTCTTCGATCCTCCATACATTCTGAAATACATGCCATTGTCTGTTAAGAAATAGTCTGCATGTTCTCCTATTACTTGCATGGCACCTTCTGACATACAGTCACATTCCTTTCGAAAAATGAGCGTGTAGAGAGGCATAATGAAGTGCTCGCAAACCTCACTATAATGGCTATCGTATTGGTGAGCCCACAATGGTCTACAAGCGGCATACACGGGAAATCTCTCCCTATCCCAGATGCACTTGAGACCGTGGAAGGGCTGGTTAGACAATATGCAATCTATCAATATTGAACTCATGTAAAACTTGAACCTTTTCTGAGCTTTTCCTCCCAAGGCTGCAGCCAAGCAAGAGGAAAGAGTGCTTGATACAAGGCTGGCCCAATTGAAGACTGTTCCTTGGGTTGCCACATGAAAGATAATAGGTATCCATTCAAGCTTGAAGAGTCTGCCATGAGCTCTCCTGAAGATCCTATTAAGCATCAGAGCTATAAACCTGTAGGGAGGCCTCAAGCTCGCTGTATCATATTCACCGGTCTATCTATATTGGTACATCTTTCCCTACAAGAGCATTTTCTTAAGAGTTTCCACCAGGTCCATTCTGATGTTGTCCAGCCAATCGTCAGATAAGAAAACCTGGGGCTCTGGTAGGTGATAGGCCAATTCCACATATCTAGGGATAAATGCAGCATAGCCCTGTCCTTCAACGTTTCCTATGATCATTGTGGTGGTATTTACATGGGGTAAAATCTAGCCAATTACCTCATAGCATGGGAAAAGCTTTGGTCTGGTGGCAACTCTCATGATAGAAGACTTCTCTATGTTAGCATAGATAGATTCTTCTTCGAGGCCCGTGTCGAGAACCTCCCTGTGGGAAATCAATATGTATATTTCACCCCATTTGTACTCGGGCTCAACACTAGAAACACATTGGGTGTCTTCATATATGTATTCAGTCTTTGTTTCAGCTTCTGCCTCTGGCACCTCTTCCACCACTGGGGCCTTCTTCTTTTGTCTTTTGGACATGGTGGACTTGACTTCTTCCTACCATATATAACATTGTAACATTGAGGAATTCAAAGGTGCAGACATTTATATGATAGTGCGCAGAGTTTTACTTCTTCTATGTGGATCCTGACATCAAGTTGTAAAAATATGTGTGCATGGATAGCCTAAACATGGCCTAACTAATCAGAACCGTTAAAACCAAAATGCAGTATTTAATGACATCGTCTATATCTAGCATGATGCAAAACATTTCTGTATGATATCAACATCTCATCAACCATCTTCTAGACTGCAATAAAATTACATCCATATGCAAAGTGCCATTTTCATGTGTTTAATGTGATAGCAAGTAGAGCACCAAATGCATGCATGTACAACCAAAAAATGCCCTGACTATCAGAACTACTGAAACTCTGCCAATAAAATTGGGCGAACAACATTTTCATTAATATGTCCAAAGTCTCCATTTTCCGCGGGTGCCATTAACAAACCAATGCGTGAGACGGATAAGGGAAAAACTACGCAAAACGAGCGTCGCGATACATCCTCTCACAGGTTAGGGTTTTGAAATGACAGCGCGCGGAAAAGCGTAGGTCAATTGGCTGCTACTCAAGGCTGCGGATCAATGAACTGTCTGAACAAACAATGGTCAATTACTGGCTGCCGCAATAAACCTTTTCCCCCAGCCGCGGCTCGAAACCGGGCATGAACAGGGTGCGTGGGACAACGCAGGTCAAACGACTGGGAAGCACCAAACCGCTCAAGTTTACTAGGGAGATATGGCCTTCAACCTGCCCCTACTCAACATCCTCACAAAGGGGTTTCGGTGCGGGCGGCTGTCCGCACCAAACCCCCTTTCTCCTCTTTGCGCGGGGCTGTAAACAACAATGATGGGAAAAACCTGGATGTTCCAACAGTTATACTACCCTCCCATGGAAAAAATAAGATAAGACCTTTTCTTACAAGGCTCAAAACCTAGCGGTATGAGGAAAACGGCCGGGGGACACAATACTACTGTAGAAAACCACTAATAGTACCAATGGAAAAAGGAGAAAAAGACAAAGAGCCTACCTGGCAAAATCAATGCAATCAACGGGAGGATGAGCAGGTCGACGACGTCCAAGCTTCCACGGTTGCCACCTAGATGCAAGTATAACAACAGCAGGGTCCTTCGAGAAGACGACAGCTCAACGATGACAGTGCTGGGCAGGAAAAAACAATAATAGAAAAATAAACGCTGTCCCTGTATATATAGAACTGGACTGCACATGTGACAACTCAATGGATCGAACGAGAAACAATTCTGGATCGAAAGGTGAGAACTCAAAACGTTTCGCAATGGTGGAAAACCGCAACATCAACCCATCCGCAATGGTGAGCAAGGCATGCGAAAATAGTGATCAGATGTCGGCGAACTTTTGGGTCGGAAGTCTACAGCTTAAACTCCTTTGTACGGTGGACACTCATAAAAAAACACCGTCCGCAATGGCGGAGAGAGAAACGGTAAAAGGCTCCGATACACGGCTAACACAAAACCAAAACATAAGTCGGAAAGAAAAAGAAAGTCAAATCCCGAACTGACCTGCAACGACGAAGGCCAGAAGCAAAGATCCGTCGGCAACGGCAGACAAGGAAATAATAATGCCTCCCGACGTAGAACCAAAAACCACCCGCAACGGCGGAAAAAGACAAGGCAAAGACCTCCGCAACAGCGGGAAAATCAAATGAACTAACTTCCGATTCAGAATGTTTCAAATGCACTTAAGGGCAGCGATAAAGCTAGATCAAAAAAAAATATCAGGCATCAGAGGAACAATCAACCCAATGGGTAGCTCAATCCAAGCGTAAGCGAAGTCATTCTGAAAGTTCTTAGACCAATTTCAAGAAGAAAAATCAAGCTAACTCAAGCAAAAGGGGGTCCCAAAATTTTTAGAATTTTGGGAAATTGTTGCAGCTGCAACAATTGGCGACTACATGGTGAACCCCAGATTTCTGAATTAACTCTTTCCCAGCACAACACCATCTGAATAAGAGTTGAAATCTTCTAGATGTCTTTATCCTCAAGCTGGCCAGCTTACGCATTTAAACCATTGAGAAGTAGTCTATTCTTTGGGAAATGGCAACACAGAAATATTGCAAGTCTGAATAACTCTTTTGAGGCCAAATAGGTGAGGTTTATTTTGCCTATCCTCGGGTAGTTTACAGCTTGGACACCACACGATCATAACAGAGTGTAAACAGTATTATCCTTTTGTTCCTCATTCCCATGCCAACTGCACCTTTGTGCCTTTTGAACTTTAGTTCTTTTGATATGAGTCCTCCTGCAGGCCTTTCTTACTGAATTTTAATTCAGGATCCTCTATCCCATGGTGCCCTTTTGTGTGAACAATATACTTCATATTTTAATTCACAGACGGAGAGGTTCTTGTGGCCATTTAGTACTTCATGCTTTGATATTTTGCTTTGATAGGTATTGCTTTCTTTCTTTCAGGAGTTTTGACTCTTAATAGCTTTTATCTTTTCTGAAATTATGGCATGGGATCATTTATATATGATATACCGTTTAACCTGCTTCCTCTCCATGAGTCTTTTGCTGTCACCCCCTTGGGTATTTAAGATGTGAAATGGATGGAGCCTCGAAATAGTATTCCAGACCTCTTTTATTTCTGAGTTATTTACAGGGGTTAAGTAAGACTTCAATGAATGCATTGCCAGTTAGGAAAACTGCTACTAGAATACATTCTATACTTTTAAAGCACATTCTTTTGCTTAAGATTTCGGTTAATAAAGAACCCCGATGTCTCCACTGCAACCAAAAGTTTGCCTCTTTATTCAAACCAAAAGAAAAACTAGAAAAGCAATAACTCAAAAGAAAACAATATTAAATCAATTAGCAAAAGAAAACAGCCTCAAGCATCAAAGAAAACAAACAATTTATTTATGTACAAAGCAAAAGAAAGAGAAATTTTTCCCACCCCTGAAAAAAAATTGATTTTTTTTTAAAATCTAGAGAGTCAAAGGGTGGGCTGTAAAACAGACACGAGATATCTAACCATGGTCTAGCTGCGCTGTTTTTGAAATTGAATACATGTTCACAATTCTATAATCATCTTTCACAGCCTGAGGAATTTGAAGGAACTCAAGCTGAGTGTCAGTCATATGACTAGCCTTTCTTGACATGAGATGTCTTAATTCTAGCTTAATCAGATAGTTTCCCAGAACAGACTCAGTAGATTCATTTCCCTCTCCTAGCTTAGTGACATTGTGTTTCATATAGGGCTCTCTTAATATCTTAATTAGGTTTGGGTTTCCCTTTTGAGGTAACCATAGGTGAGACCAATCTAAAGCAAAATACCCATTCAGTCTTGCTGTCTAGTCTCGGTTCAGGATCATTCCATAGCCATCAGGTATGTCTGCTACTACAATATCAATGTAATGACATATCCTTTCATTTGCAAACAACTAAATCAGAACATTTTCCATCTCCCCCACTACTTTGACACTAGTCTTGTCTAGTTGAGTGACGTCCCAAAGAGTAGGCTTTAGCTGCCCCTTAAGTTTTTTGTAAACTGCCAAAGGCATAACATTCATCGATGATCCAGAGTCCACCAAACAATTATGCACATTGTGATTCAGCATTTCTAGGGTTAAAAGGAAAGGTGGGGCGTTGGTTTTCCTTGTCCTAATCAATTCGATCTTTTCTTCCACAGGTTGGTTTTTTGTGGGCACCTCCTCTTTAATTTTACCTTCCCTTTCTTCCTCATCATCTTTAATAGATTTGGCTGGTACAACAAGAGGCTCTATTTCCTGCTTCCAATTAATGGCTTCAGGTGTGTCATCTTTAACATTCACAGCTACCAGTCTCCTGACATTCTCTTGCAGATTTTTAACCTTTGGAAGTATTGCATTTCCCTTAATTTCTAGGTTCTTATCTTTTGTGGCCAGAGGTGTATATTGAGATTTGAGGGCATCTTCCTCTATGTTGAAAAGCGAAACACCATTCCATAAGAGCATCGCATCATCATCTCCCTTCTCTATGGTCTGTTCTTTTCCTCCTTTTTCACCACTGTCTTTAGTCAATTTGGAGTCCAGCAATTTATTCATTACCAAAGACATTGAATTCAACCACTGAGGGCACTTCTTCTTAGAGTGAGGTTGCTAGTGAAAAGTATAGAAATTATCCCCCCTATCTCTGTTATATTTATTGAGGCCAAATTTGGGGAAGGGATTTTCCATTGGTTATTATCCTCTCTTTTCGGATAGTAGGGTTTATAAGTTTTCTAAATGTCCCTTTCTTTTTCTAGGTCTATTATTCGGTTGTAAAGATTTTGCATTGTTTTCATCATTTCCTCAAGGTCATGTGAGTGCTCCTCTCTGGGTTTGGATGACACTAGAACTCTCTTATCTGCAGTTTTCTCTCCAAGTAGATCAGGATAATCTTCTACACTTTCCCTCTCAGCCTCCACTCTTTCGGCCTCTTCATAAGTCTCTATCAATGTGGGTTTGGCTTTCATCTTGGCAAACATAGCTAGCTCAGGCCCTAGGGTTGATGTATAATACTCAATTAAGACCTTATCGGAGGGTCTGTCAATTTCAGAGAAGTTCTTTAGGTATATTGAGAATCTCTGAGTGAACTTATGTACCTTTTCGTTCTTCTCTTTTCTTAACAAACCAATACCTTTCATTAATGAGGCATGAGTTTTCTGGGGTGAGTATTTACTTCTGAAACTTCTTTCAAACGTGTCCCAATCAGAAATAGAATTCGCAGGTAAACTGAATTACTAGGATTCTGCTGTTCCTTTAAGGGTGTGAGGAAACAATCTACAGCCAACGTCTTCATATTCCCCGGCCATTAATCCTTCTAGAGCCAAGTAAAATCTTTGCAAGTGCTCATCTACAACAATTCTTTCTTCGGGATAAAACTTAGGCAACAGCTTGTCAAAGGCTTGAGGCAAGTTATGCAAAGGAGGTGTGAGGTTTAAAGGAGACCTTTCTCTCCATGCAGGCAATGGGTTGGGGTGATTTACACTTATGCCAGCCATAAGCGTAGCTACGTGAACGAGAGTCTTAAGCAAAGCAAATGCAGGATGAGAACAAGATTTCTTGCTTCAAGGTACAACCAGAAACTGGGAGTACCTAGGTGAGGATGAAAGCTTCAAATATCTGCTAGTAAGGTAAACCTGGGAAAAGTAATTTTCCACGGCCAGCCATGCACTGGCGGCCCTCCTTCTAGCGCCATTTTTTTTAGGCCTGGAAATTCGTAGGTGAAAACAGTAAAGGATTCTCCCCAATCAACATTCCCAACTAGCCCGTTGACTGTTTGGTGTAGGTAATCCGTCTGGTTTGCGGTCTGGCTACCGTTGGTCAAGGTAACAAAACAAAGGGCTTTACTGATTGCGGCCTGGTCCACCTAGTTTTTGTAATTTTGACTTAATGTATGCAATGGAAATTCCTATCTAACAATGCAGGGTGATGAAGACGCAAGGAACTACACAATGCGATGCGCAGGTTCTTACCTCTCGTCTTAGGCTCACAAACATCTAAATCCCATAGGCAGCCATGAAGTAAATCAATTAACTATCTAATCACCTATCTATCTATCCTCGGGGAGCCAAAAGAATGATTATTTGTGAGTAATGTGTTATTTCCATGTATGATAAATAGAAATTACAGATAGCTGATATTCATATTTACAACACATGAATGAGAAAAATATTCTAACAATCAGATAGCTAATTGTTATATAAGACACATACATTACTCTTGGTGAACTTTCCACAAAAATAAATCAGAAATCATTCAAGAAGACATAGGACACAAAGTTGGAACGATCTCACAATTTATGGACACAAGCTGAAAAATAAAGTAGTTCATTCTTCCGCCATCCATTGCATAACATTAGGAAATTTCACATCTCTTTCTTCAACAGGCAAACTGTAATTTTTTATTGCAAAAGGAAATAGTTCTTCTTACAACATGTCCTTCAGTCTTACTGGGGAAAAAGCCCTTTTATCTTCTTATTCTATTATATTTATACAAAAAAGAGTGAAATGGTTGGGCTGCCCAAAGTAGCCTTTGGGCTTCCCAACCTTTCATCTTCCCAATGCTTTACTTTCCCCAATGTTTTTTTTACAAACTATTACAAAATATAAAGATGACCCATCCCTTATGAAGAGGGCCCTGCTTGGCCTTCTAGGAACTTCTTCCACGCCACAGCTTCACTAGCAATGCCTTCAAAAGTGCTAGGCTCCAAAAACTGAATATTTATCTCAAATTTCTCAGCATGATTCTTGATAGCCTCGATCCTTGCTGGGCTCAAACGAAGCTGATCTTCCAAAAATTGTACACTAACGGCTGAATGGCCCACCTCATTCTTCAAAACTAGGTCATCAATAGCCTTGATCTGTTGTGTTCTGGCCTCTACATCCTAATATATGCTCTGCAATATTTCTATGAAGGTTTCATGGTCTAGGAACTCATCAAGCTTATGCTCAGCATCTGTCTGACACCGGTTGAATGTATTAAGGAGCCTCCTAAATTATTCTGAGCATGCTCCCTATGCCCTTTTGACGGTCTTCTTGAAGTCTTCTGTAGTGCTGACAACGAACTCTACTAGGTCATGATCTCTTTTAAGGGCTTGATGGTCTTTGGCTGGTAGCTCTGCTGGAGTCTCTACATTGTTCTCCACCCTTGCCATTCTGGCATTCAAAACTTCAAGAACTTCCTGGGATCTGTCGACGAAGTAGGAGGAGGTCTCCATGATTTCCCCTAACTAGTTGTCAATCTGAAGGACCTTACACCTTTCCTCCTCTAGAGCAATCTGTAGCTGGAGCATTCTAGTTTTTTGGGCTAAGATATGTTCTTTGAATGGCTGGAGCAACAAAGATATCTCTTTCTAGTGTTCCTTTATCATATCTTGGGAGTGCATATCATTTGATGTCAAGATGATCTTCTGCTGCTCTTCTAGCTCCTCCACTTTTGCCAGTGACTGCTCCTTCTCCTTCTTCAACTCTTGATCTTCTTCTTGTACTTGCTCAAGGTGTTCATGTGTAGTCTCTTGAGCCTGTCTCTATTCATGTAGGGCCTGCAATTCAGCTTTAGCAGTCTTCATCTCCCTCTGTAAGTGTTCAAATTTCCGTTTTAACCTGTTCCCTTCCTCTCTCTCTCTCTTCAGGGTATCCTTCAGTTGAGTAGAATATTTCTTGTATGATTCTAGCTCAGTCATCACCTTGTCTATGTTATCTTCTGAGGCATGTAGTATTGCAGTCCCAGCCCTTATGGTAAGCCTTGGATCTAGGTCCGTTCCTAGCATAACAGCAGTATCTGTTATCATTTTTCCAGGCATACCTTCTGCTTCTACCTTCCTTTCCGTCCTCTTCATTATCCTCTTGGTAGCCCTATCATAATAGACAATATTGAAGTCGGGGACGTCTTCTCCCTTTTTCTAGATGAAAGGCACTAACTGGAGCGTAGGGGCCACAGGGGTGCTAGCAGCGGGTACTTGAGAGGTCTACACCTTGAGGTTTTCCTCCTCCTGGGTCTGCCTTGCTGCTGTTTCAGAAACTGACTGTTGTGTCAACTCTATTCTTTCATCCTCCTGCTTTTGGAGCTCCTCATCAAGATTTCTCTTTGCTTCTTCAGCTGCTTGCCTAGCTGCTTCCTCTGTTTCTTTGGCTGCCTCTCTTGCTATCTCAGTTGCTTCTTGGGAAGCTTTACTTTTCTCTTCTTCTCCCTTCTGCAGCCATTCTGCAGCCTCCTTTTCCAACCTCTGAGCTTCTTCATTCCTATTTTTAATTCCTTCTTCAACCTTTTTCTATTCCTCACCTTTCCCACCTATGGTAGTGATTTTCTTCTTAAATCTTTTGTTTAGTGCCGTCATGTTTGGAGCATTCCGGAAGACAGATTCTTCCTTATCGAAATGATGGGTATATTTGAAAAAAACCTTATGCTCTTTACAGTGCTCCATCACTCTATCGTGAGTATCATTCCTTCGGAAAGGCATCTCACCAAAATGGAACTTGCCTAGTTTCTCTATGAATTCGACAGCTTGTTTCACCCTGGTGAATTTGTAGCTACCTAGCCTGAATGGTAAAGGAGGGTATGCAGTCTTCTTGTGTTGGAACAAGAAACTACCTATTCCGTCAATGAACACCTGCCTGACTGCCTCTTTATGGACTATATAATCCGTTGCATATTTGGGCAGAAGTAAAGGTGTCTTCGATCCTCCATACATTCTGAAATACATGCCATTGTCAGTTAAGAAATAGTCTGCATGTTCTCCTAGTATTACCTGCATGGCACCTTCTGACATACAATCACATTCCTTTTGGAAAATGAGCGTGTAGAGAGGCATAATGAAGTGCTCACAGACCTCACTGTAATGGCTATGGTACTGGTGAGCCCACAATGGTCTATAAGCGGCATACACGGGCATTCTTTCCCTATCCCAGATGCACTTGAGACCGAGGAAGGGCTGGTTACACAATATGCAATCTATCAATATTGAACTCATGTAAAACTCGGACCTTTTCTGAGCTTCTCCTCCCAAGGCTACGGACAAGCAAGAGGAAATATTGCTTGATACAAGTCTGGCCCAATTGAAGACTGTTCCTTGGGTTTCCACATGAAAGATAATAGGTATCCATTCAAGCTTGAAGAGTTTGCCATGAGCTCTCCCGAAGATCCTATTAAGCATCAGAGCTATAAACCGGTAGGGAGGCCTCAAGCTCGCTGTATCATATTCACCGGTATGTCTATATCAGTACAGCTTTCCCTGCAATAGCATTTTCTTAAGAGTTTCCACCAGGTCCATTCTGATGCTGTCCAGCCAATTCTCAGATAAGAAAACCCAGGGCTCTGGAAGGTGATAGGCCAATGCCACATATCCAGGGATAAATGGAGCATATCCCTGTCCTTCAACATTTCCTATGATCATTGTGGTGGTATTTACATGGGGCAAAATCCAGCCAATTACCTCAGAGCATGGGAACAGCTCTGGTTTGGTGGAAACTTTCATGATAGAAGACTTCTCTATGTTAGCATAGATAGATTCTTCTTCGAGGCCCATGTCGGGAACCTCCCTGCGGGAAATCAATCTGTATATTTCACCCCATTTGTACTCGGGCTCAACACCAGAAACACATTGGGTGTCTTCATATATGTATTCAGTCTTTGTTTCAGCTTCTGCCTCTGGCACCTCTTCCACTACTGGGGCCTTCTTCTTTTGTCTTTTGGACATGGTGGACTTGACTTCTTCCTGCCATATATAACATTATAACATTGAGGAATTCAAAGGTGCAGACATTTATATGATAGTGCACAGATTTTTACTTCTTCTATGTGGATCCTGACAGCAAGTTGTAAAAATATGTGTGCATGGATAGCCTAAACATGGCCTAAGTAATCAGAACCGTTAAAACCAAAATGCAGTATTTAATGGCATCATCTATATCTAGCATGATGCAAAACATTTCTATATGATATCAACATCTCATCAACCATCTTCTAGACTGCAATAAAATTACATCCATATGCAAAGTGCCATTTTCATGTGTTTAATGTGATAGCAAGTAGAGCACCAAATGCATGCATGTACAACCCAAAAATGCCCTGACTATCAGAACTACTGAAAATATGCCAATAAAATTTGGCGAACAACATTTTCATTAATATGTCCAAAGTATCCATTTTCCGCGGGTGCCATTAACAAACCAATGTGCGAGACGGATAAGGGAAAAACTACGCAAAACGAGCGCCGCGATACATCCTCTCACATGTTAGGGTTTTGAAATGACACCACACAAAAAAGCGTAGGTCAAACGGCTGCTACTCAAGGCTGCGGATCAACGAACTGTTTGAACAAACAATGGTCAATTACTGGCTGCCGCAATAAACCTTTTTCCCAGGCCGCGGTTCGAAACCGGGCGTGAACAGGGTGCGCGGGACAGCGCAGGTCAAACGACTGGGAAGCACCAAACCGCTCAAGTTTACTAGGGAGATATGGCCTTCAACCTGCCCCTTCTCAACATCTTCGCATAGGGGTTTCGGTGCGGACGGCCGTCCGCACCAATCCCCCCTTTTCCTCTCTGCGCGAGGCTGTAAACAACAATGATGGGAAACCTGGCTGCTCCGACGGTTATACTACCCCCCCCCCCCGCGGCAAAAATAAGATAAGACTTTTTCTTACAAGGCTCAAAACTTAGCGGTATGAGGAAAATGGCCGGGGGACACCATAATACCGTAGAAAACCACTAATAGTACCAATGGAAAAAGGAGAAAAAGACAAAGAGCCTACCTGGAAAACTCAACGCAATCAACAGGAGGATGAGCGGGTCGACGACGTCCAAGCTTCCACAGTTTCCACCTGGATGCAAGTATACCGATAGCAGGGTCCTTCGAGAAGATGACAGCTCAACGACGATAGTGCTGGGCAGCAAAAAAAAATAATAGAAAAATAAATGTTTTCCCCGTATATATAGAACTGGACCGCACGTGTGACGACTCAATGGATCGGACGAGAAACAATTCTGGATCGGAAGGTGAGAACTCAAAACCTTCTGCAACGGCGGAAAACCGCAACATCAACCCGTCCGCAACGGTGAGTGAGGCACGTGAAAATAGTGATCGGACGTCGGCGGACTTTTGGGTCAGAAGTCTATAGCTTAAACTCCTCCGCACGACAGACACTCATAACAAAACACCATCCGCAACGGCGGAGAGAGCGACGGTAAAAGGATCTGATACACGGCTAACACAAAACCAAAACATAAGTCGAAAAGAAAAATAAAGTCAAATACCAAACTGATCCGCAACGGCGGAGGCCAGAAGTGAAGATCCGTCCGCAACGGCGGACAAGGAAATAATAATGCCTCCCGACGTAGAACCAAAAACCACCAGCAACGGCGGAAAAAGACAAGGCAAAGACCTCCGCAACGGCGGGAAAATCAAATGAACTAACTTCCGATTCAGAATGTTTCAAATGTGCTTAAGGGTAGCGATAAAGCTAGATCAAAAAAAAAAAACCAGGCATCAGAGGAACAATCAACCCAGTGGGTAGCTCAATCCAAGCGTAAGCGAAGTCATTCTGAAAGTTCTTAGACCAATTTCAAGAAGAAAAATCAAGCTAACTCAAGCAAAAGGGGGTCCTAATATTTTTAGAATTTTGGTAAATTGTTGCAGCTGCAACAATTGGAGACTACATGGTGAACCCCAGATTTCTGAATTAACTCTTTCCCAGCACAAGACCATCTGAATAAGAGTTGAAATCTTCTAGATGTCTTTATCCTCAAGTATGCCAACTTACGCATTTAAACCATTGAGAAGTAGTCTATTCTTTGGGAAATGGCAACACAGAAATATTGCAAGTCTGAATAACTCTTTTGAGGCCAAATAGGTGAGGTTTGGTTTGCCTATCCTTGGGTAGTTTACATCTTGGACACCACAGGATCGTAACAGAGTGTAAACAGTATTATCCTTTTGTTCCTCATTCCCATGCCAACTGCACCTTTGTGCCTTTTGAAATTTAGTTCTTTTGATATGAGTCCTCCTGCAGGCCTTTCTTACTGAATTTTAATTCAGGATCCTCTATCCCATGGTGCCCTTTTGTGTGAACAATATACTTCATATTTTAATTCACGGACGGAGAGGTTCTTGTGGCCATTTAGTACTTCATGCTTTGATATTTTGCTTTGATAGGTATTGCTTTCTTTCTTTCAGGATTTTTGACTCTTAATAGCTTTTATCTTTTCTGAAATTATGGCATGGGATCATTTATATATGATATACTGTTTACCCCGCTTCCTCTCCGTGAGTCTTTTGCTGTCACCCCCTTGGGTATTTAAGATGTGAAATGGATGGAGCCTCGAAATAGTATTCTAGACCTCTTTTATTTCTGAGTTATTTACAGGGGTTAAGTAAGACTTCAATGAATGCATTGCCAGTTAGGAAAACTACTACTAGAAGACATTCTATACTTTTAAAGCACATTCTTTTGCTTAAGATTTCGGTTAATAAAGAACCCCGATGTCTCCACTGAAACCAAAAGTTTGCCTCTTTATTCAAACCAAAAGAAAAACTAGAAAAGCAATAACTCAAAAGAAAACAATATTAAATCAATTAGCAAAAGAAAACAGCCTCAAGCATCAAAGAAAACAAACAATTTATTTATGTACAAAGCAAAAGAAAGAGAAATTTTGCCCACCCCTGAAAAAATATTGTTTTTTTTTTAAATCTAGAGAGTCAAAGGGTGGGCTGGAAAACAGACACAGGATATCTAACCATGGTCTAGCTACGCTGTTTTTGAAACTGAACACATGTTCACAATTCTATAATCATCTTTCACAGCCTGAGGAATTTGAAGGAGCTCAAGCTGAGTGTCAGTCATATGACTAGCCTTTCTTGATGTGAGATGTCTTAATTCTAGCTCAATCAGATTGTTTCCCAGAACAGACTCAACAGATTCATTTCCCTCTCCTAGCTTAGTGACATTGTGTTTCATATAGGGCTCTCTTAATATCTTAATTAGGTTTGGGCTGCCCTTTTGAGGTAACCATAGGTGAGACCAATCTGAAGCAAAATACCCATTCAGTCTTGTTGTCCAGTCTCAGTTCAGGATCATTCCATAGCCATCAGGTATGTCTGCTACTACAATATCAATGTAATGACATATCCTTTCATTTGCAGACAACCGAATCAGAACATTTTCCATCTCCCCCACTACTTTGACACTAGTCTTGTCTAGTTGAGTGACGTCCCAAAGAGTAGGCTTTAGCTACCCCTTAAGTTTTTTGCAAACTGCCAGAGGCATAACATTCATCGATGATCTAAATTCCTCCAAACAATTATGCACATTGTGATTCAGCATTTCTAGGGTCAAAAGGAAAGGTGGGGCGTTGGTTTTCCTTGTCCTAATCAATTCGATCTTTTCTTCCACAGGTTGGTTTTTTGTGGGCACCTCCTCTTTAATTTTACCTTCCCTTTCTTCCTCATCATCTTTAATAGATTTGGATGGTACAACAAGAGGCTCTATTTCCTACTTCCAATTAATGGCTTCAGGTGTGTCATCTTTAACATTCACAGCTACCGGTCTCCTGACATTCTCTTGCAGATTTTTAACCTTTGGAAGTATTGCATTTCCCTTAATTTCTAGGTTCTTATCTTTTGTGGCTAGAGGTGTATATTGAGATTTAAGGGCATCTTCCTCTATGTTTAAAAGTGAAACACCATTCCATAAGAGCGTGGCATCATCATCTCCCTTCTCTATGGTCTGTTCTTTTCCTCCTTTTTCACCACTGTCTTCAGTCAATTTGGAGTCCAACAACTTATTCATTACCAAAGACATTGAATTCAACCATTGAGGACACTTCTTCTTAGAGTGAGGTTGCTGGTGAAAAGTATAGAAATTATCCCCCCTATCTCTGTTATATTTATTGAGGCCAAATTTGGGGAAGGAATTTTCCATTGGTTATTATCCTCTCTTTTTGGATAGTAGGGTTTATAAGTTTTCTAAATGTCCCTTTCTTTTTCTAGGTCTATTATTCGGTTGTAAAGATTTTGCATTGTTTTCATCATTTCCTCAAGGTCATGTGAGTGCTCCTCTCTGGGTTTGGATGACACCAGAACTCTCTTATCTGCAGTTTTCTCTCCAAGTAGATCAGGATAATCTTCTACACTTTCCCTCTCAGCCTCCATTCTTTTGGCCTCTTCATAAGTCTCTATCAATGTGGGTTTGGATTTCATCTTGGCAAACATAGCCAGCTCAGGCCCTAGGGCTGATGTATAATACTCAATTAAGACCTTATCGGAGGGTCTGTCAATTTCAGAGAAGTTCTTTAGGTATATTGAGAATCTCTGAGTGAACTTATGTACCTTTTCGTTCTTCTCTTTTCTTAACAAACCAAGACCTTTCATTAATGAGGCATGAGTTTTCTGGGGTGAGTATTTACTTCTGAAACTTCTTTCAAAGGTGTCCCAATCAGGAATAGAATTCACAGGTAAACTGAAGTACCAGGATGCTGCCGTTCCTTTAAGGGTGCGAGGAAACAATCTATAGACAACGTCTTCATATTCCTCGGCCCTTAATCCTTCTAGAGCCAAGTAAAAGCTTTGCAAGTTGTCATCTACAGCAATTCTTTCTTCGGGATCAAACTTAGGTAACAGCTTGTCAAAGGCTTGAGGCAAGTTATGCAAAGGAGGTGTGAAGTTTAAAGGAGACCTTGCTCTCCATGCAGGCAATGGGTTGGGGTGATTTACACTTATGCCGGCCATAAGCGCAGCTATGGGAACGAGATTCTTGAGCAAAGCAAACGCAGGATGAGAACAGGCTTTCTTGCTTCAAGGTACAACCGGAACCTGGAGTACCTAGGTGAGGCTAAAAGCTTCAAATATCTGTTGGTAAGGTAATCCTAGGAAAAGTAATTTTGCACGGCCAGCCATGCACTGGTGGCCCTCCTTCTAGAGCCATTTCTGTTGAGGCCTGGAAATTCGCAAGCAACAACAGTAAAGGATTCTCCCCAATCAACGTTCCCAACTAGCCCGTTGACTGTTTGGTGTAGGGAATCTATCCGGTTTGCGGTCCGACTACCGTTGGTCAAGGTAACAAAACAAAGGGCATTACCAGTTGCGGCCCGGTCCATCGAGTTTTTGTAATTTTGACTTAATGTATGCAATGCAAATGCCTAACTAACAATGCAGGGTGATGAAGATGCAAGGAACTACACAATGTGATGCACAGGTTCTTACCTCTCGTCTTAGGCTCACAAACATCTAAATCCCATATGCAGCCATGAAGTAAATCAATTAACTATCTAATCACCTATCTATCTATCCCCCGGGAGCCAAAAGAATGATTATTTGTGAGTAATGTGTTATTTCCATGTATGATAAACAGAAATTACAGATAGCTGATATTCATATTTACAACACATGAATGAGAAAAATATTCTAACAATCAGATAGCTAATTGTTATATAAGCAACATACATTACTCTTGGTGAACTTTCCACAAAAATAAATCAGAAATCATTCAACAAGACATAGGCCACCAAGTTGGAACGATCTCACAATTTATGGACACAAGCTGAAAAATAAAGTAGTTCATTCTTCCGCCATCCAAAGCAAAACATTAGGAAATTTCACATCTCTTTCTCCAACAGGAAAACTGTAATTTTTTATTGCAAAAGGAAATAGTTCTTCTTACAACATGTCCTTTAGTCTTACTGGGGCAAAAGCCCTTTTCTCTTCTTAGTCTATTATATTTATACAAAAAAGAGTGAAATGGTTGGGCTGCCCAAAGTAGCCTTTGGGCTTCCCAACCTTTCATCTTCCCAACGCTTTACTTTCCCCAACGTTTTTTTTACAAACTATTACAAAATATAAATATGACCCATCCCTTATGAAGAGGGCCCCGCTTGGCCTTCTAGGAACTTCTTCCACGCCGCAGCTTCACTAGCGATGCCTTCAAAAGTGTTAGGCTCCAAAAACTAAATATTTATCTCAAATTTCTCGGCTTGATTCTTAATAGCCTCGATCCTTGCTGGGCTCAAACGAAGCTGATCTTCCAAAAATTGTACACTAACGGCTGAGTGGCCCACCTCATTCTTCAAAACTAGGTCATCAATAGCCTTGATCTGTTGTGTTCTGGCCTCTACATCCTGATATCTGCTCTGCAATATTTCTATGAAGGTTTAATGGTCTGGGAACTCATCAAGCTTATGCTCAGCTTTTGTTTGACATCGGTTGAATGTATTAAGGAGCCTCCTGAAGTATTCTGAGCATGGTCCTTGCGTCCTTTTGACGGTCTTCTTGAAGTCTTCCGTAGTGCTGACAGTGAACTCTACTAGGTCATGATCTCTTTTAAGGGCTTGATGGTCTTTGGCTGGTAGCTCTGCTGGAGTCTCTGCATTGTTCTCCAGCCTTTCCATTCTGGCATTCAAAACTTCAAGAACTCCCTGGGATCTTTCGACGAAGTAGGCGGAGGTCTCCATGATTTCCCCTAACCGGTTGTCAATCTGAAGGACCTTACACCTTTCCTCCTCTAGAGCAATTTGTAGCTGGAGCATTCTAGTTTTCTGGGCTAAGATATGTTCTTTGAATGGCTGGAGCAATGAAGAGATCTGTTCCTGGTGTTCCTTTATCAGATCTTGGGAGTGCATATCATTTGCTATCAAGATGATCTTCTGTTGCTGTTCTAGCTCCTCCACTTTTGTCAGTAACTGCTCCTTCTCCTTCTTCAACTCTTGATCTTCTGCTTGTACTTGCTCAAGGTGTTCTTGTGTAGTCTCCTGAGCCTATCTCTCTTCATTTAGGGCCTGCAATTCAGCTTCAGCAGTCTTCATCTCCCTCTGTAAGTGTTCAAATTTTCATTTTAACCTGTTCCCTTCCTCTCTCTCTCTCTTCAGGGTATCCTTCAGCTGAGCAGAAGATTTCTTGTATGATTCCAGCTCAATCATCACCTTGTCTATGTTATCTTCTGAGGCATGTAGTATTGCAGTCCCAATCCTTATGGTAAGCCTTGGATCTAGGTCCGTTCCTAGCATAACAGCAGTATCTGTTATCATTTTTCCAGGCATACCTTCTGCTTCTACCTTCCTTTCCGTCCTCTTCATTATCCTCTTGGTAGCCCTATCATAATAGACAGTATTGAAGTTGGGGACTTCTTCTCCCTTTTTCTGGATGAAAGGCACTAACTGGAGCATAGGGGCCACAGGGGTGCTAGCAGCGGGTACTTGAGAGGTCTGCACCTCAGGTTTTTCCTCCTCCTGGGTCTGCCCTGCTGCTGTTTCAGAAACTAACTGTTGTGTCAACTCTATTCTTTCAGCCTCCTGCTTTTGGAGCTCCTCATCAAGCTTTCTCTTTGCTTCTTCAGCTGCTTGCCTAGCTGCTTCCTCCGTTTCTTTGGCTGCCTCTCTTGCTATCTCAGTTGCTTCTTGGGCAGCTTTACTTTTCTCTTCTTCTCCCTTCTACAACCATTTTGTAGCCTCCTTTTCCAACCTCTAAGCTTCTTCATTCCTCCTTTTAATTTATTCTTTAGCCTTTTTCTGTTCCTCACCTTTCCCACCTATGGTAGTGATTTTCTTCTTAAATCTTCTGTTTAGTGCCGTCATGTTTGGAGCATTCCGGAAGACAGATTCTTCCTTATCGAAATGATGGGTATATTCGAAAAATACCTTATGCTATTTACAGTGTGCCATCACTCTACCGTGAGTATCGTTCCTTCAGAAAGGCATCTCACGAAAATGGAACTTCCCTAGTTCCTCTATGAATTTGGCAGCTTGTTTCACCTTGGTGAATTTGTAGCTACCTAGCCTGAATGGTAAAGGAGGGTATGCAGTATTCTTGTGTTGGAACAAGAAACTACCTATTCCGTCAATGAACACCTGCCTGACTGCCTCTTTATGGACTATATAATCTGTTGCATATTTGGGCAGCAGTAAAGGTGTCTTCGATCCTCCATACATTCTGAAATACATGTCATTGTCAATTAAGAAATAGTCTACATGTTGTCCTATTACCTGCATGGCACCTTCTGACAGACAGTCACATTCCTTTCGAAAAATGAGCATGTAGAGAGGCATACTGAAGTGCTCGCAGACCTCACTGTAATGGCTATGGTACTGGTGAGCCCACAATGGTCTATAAGCGGCATACACGGGCATTCTTTCCCTGTCCCAGATGCACTTGAGACCGGGGAAGGGCTGGTTAGACAATATGCAATCTATCAATATTGAACTCATGTAAAACTCAGACCTTTTCTGAGCTTCTCCTCCCAAGGCTGCAGTCAAGTAAGGGGAAAGACTGCTTGATACAAGGCTGGCCCAATTGAAGACTGTTCCTTGGGTTTCCACATGAAAGATAATAGGTATCCATTCAAGCCTGAAGAGTCTGCCATGAGCTCTCCCGAATATCCTATTAAGCATCAGAGCTATAAACCTGTAGGGAGGCCTCAAGCTCGCTGTATCATATTCACCGGTCTGTCTATATCGGTACAGCTTTCCTTGCAAGAGCATTTTCTTAAGAGTTTCCACCAGGTCCATTCTGATGATGTCAAGCCAATCGTCAGATAAGAGAACCTGGGGCTCTGGTAGGTGATAGGACAACACCACATATCCATGGCTAAATGCAGCATAGCCCTGTCCTTCAATGTTTCCTATGATCATTGTGGTGGTATTTACATGGGGCAAAATCTAGCCAATTACCTCAGAGCATGGGAACAGCTCTGGTCTGGTGGCAACTTTCATGATAGAAGACTTCTCTATGTTAGCATAGATAGATTCTTCTTCGAGGCCCGTGTTGGGAACCTCCCTGCAGGAAATCAATCTGTATATTTCACCCCATTTGTACTCAGGCTCAACACTAGAAACACATTGGGTGTCTTCATATATGTATTCAGTCTTTGTTTCAGCTTCTGCCTCTGGCACCTCTTCCACCACTGGGGCCTTCTTCTTTTGTCTTTTGGACATGGTGGACTTGACTTCTTCCTGCCATATATAACATTGTAACATTGAGGAATTCAAAGGTGCAGACATTTATATGATAGTGCACAGAGTTTTACTTCTTCTATGTGGATCCTGACAGCAAGTTGTAAAAATATGTGTGCATGGATAGCCTAAACATGGCCTAAGTAATCAGAACCGTTAAAACCAAAATGCAGTATTTAATGGCATCATCTATATCTAGCATGATGCAAAACATTTCTGTATGATATCAACATCTCATCAACCATCTTCTAGTCTGCAATAAAATTACATCCATATGCAAAGTGCCATTTTCATGTGTTTAATGTGATAGCAAGTAGAGCACCAAATGCATGCATGTACAACCCAAAAATGCCCTGACTATCAAAACTACTGAAGCTCTGCCAATAAAATTGGGCGAACAAGATTTTCATTAATATGTCCAAAGTCTCCATTTTCTGCGGGTGCCATTAACAAACCAATGCGCGAGACGGATAAGGGAAAAACTACGCAAAATGAGCGCTGCGATACATCCTCTCACAGGTTAGGGTTTTGAAATGACAGCACACGGAAAAGCGTAGGTCAAATGGCTGCTACTCAAGGCTACGGATCAATGAACTGTCTAAACAAACAATGGTCAATTACTGGCTACCGCAATAAACATTTTTCCTCGACTGTGGTTTGAAACCGGGCATGAACAGGGTGAGCAGGACAGCGCAAGTCAAACGACTGGGAAGCACCAAACCGCTCAAGTTTACTAGGGAGATATGGCCTTCAACCTGCCCCTTCTCAACATCTTCGCATAGGGGTTTCGGTGCGGATGGCGTCCGCACCAAAACCCCCTTTTCCTCTATGTGCGGTGTTGTAAACAACAATGATGGGAAACCTGGCTGCTCCAACGGTTATACTACCCCCTCCCCCCCACGGCAAAATAAGATAAGAATTTTTCTTACAAGGCTCAAAAACTAGCAGTATGAGGAAAACGATCGGGGGACACCATAATACCGTAGAAAACCACTAATAGTACCAATGGAAAAAGGAGAAAAAGACAAAGAGCCTACCTGGAAAACTCAATGCAATCAACGGGAGGATGAGCGAGTCGACGACGTCCAAGCTTCCACGGTTGCCAGCTGGATGCAAGTATACTGACAGCAGGGTCCTTCGAGAAGACGACAGCTCAACGGCGATAGTGCTGAGCAGTAAAAAACAATAATAGAAAAATAAACATTGTCCCCATATATATAGAACTGGACCGCACATGTGACGACTCAATGGATCGGACGAGAAACAATTCTGGATCAGAAGGTGAGAAATCAAAACCTTCTGCAACGGCAGAAAACCGCAACATCAACCCGTCCACAACGGTGAGCAAGGCGCGCGAAAATAGTAATCGGACGTCGACGGAATTTTGGGTCGAAAGTTTACAGCTTAAACTCCTCCGTACGGCGGACACTCATAACAAAACACCATCCGCAACGGCAGAGAGAGCGATGGTAAAAGGCTCCTATACACGGCTAACACAAAACCAAAACATAAGTCGGAAAGAAAAAGAAAGTCAAATCCTGAACTGATTCGCAACGGCGGAGGCCAGAAGCGAAGATCCGTCTGCAATGGCGGACAAGGAAATAATAATGCCTCTCGACGTAGAACCAAAAACCACCTGCAACTTCGGAAAAAGACAAGGCAAAGACCTCTGCAATGGCGGGAAAATCAAATGAACTAACTTCCGATTCAGAATGTTTCAAATGCGCTTAAGGGCAGCGATAAAGCTAGATCAAAAAAAAATTAGGCATCAGAGGAACAATCAACCCAATGGGTAGCTCAATCCAAGCGTAAGCGAAGTCGTTCTGAAAGTTCTTAGACCAATTTCAAGAAGAAAAATCAAGCTAACTCAAGAAAAAGGTGTCCCTAAAATTTTTAGAATTTTGGGAAATTGTTGCAGCTGCAACAGAAACATACTGTGACTGAACTACATGATCCTAGCGAACCTGCTTTATTTTTAGATTGCATTATTGGAAATTACATGTATGAATTTGGATTTGGTAATTTTAAAGCTGAACATTCTGCTTTTTCTAAAAATAAACAGCAATCAGAAATTAGAAATGTGACATCTATTACTCCTGACTCTTCATTCAAAGAAATTAGTAATGATGTAGATAATCTTAATATTGTAAATATTATAGAAAACAAAGTAGTTGTTAATAGTTCTACTTGGACTCTATATTTTGATGGTGCGAAATCCAAAGAAGGAGCCGAAGCTGGTTGCCTGCTGGTAGACCCTCAGGGAAATAAAACATGTATAGCTTGTAGGATGGAATTTAATTGTACAAACAATACTGTGGAATATGAATCTTTAATACAGGGTTTGAAAAAAGCAATTGATTTGGATATCAAAGAGATAATTGCATAGGATGATTCCGAAATTATCATCAAACAGGTCTGTAATTCTATTCACTGCCTTTCCGAACATTTACAGAATTATCAATGAGAGGTATGGAACCTTATTTCACATTTTGATGCATTTAACATAATTTCAGTTCCAAGAACTCAAAATCAAGAAGCAGATTTATTGGCAAATGTAGCAACAAAATTAATTCCATCAGAAAATCTTACACCAGATTTCTTTTCAGTAGAATTGATTTTTAGGCCTTCTATACCAGATAATATTTTAATTGGCGTGTATTTGATAATGATGTGCAGGTGCTGAATTTTCTGATGAATGACGATACCTTTAAATATTCAGCCATTGATGAAGTTACTCATGATGAAAATCTGCAGGATTTTTCGGTAATAAATGATTTTTGTTCAGTTGAAAAAGCTTTCGAAAAGGTAAAACCGATCCCTAATTCAGTATTAAGATTAGAAAATTTCTTTGATCTTCAAGATAAATTCAGATCTGTCCCTAACTATAAAACTAATAGCTCCCAAATGATGTATGAAAGCATAAATTTAGGAACAGAACTAAACCCCCAAACTATAAATCTAGGAGTAGATTGCAACCCCATAGAAAAAATAGCATTTATAAAGTTGTTTAAAGAATTTAAGGATGTCTTTGCATGGACATATGATGATCTGAAAACCTTCAACACACAATTCATGCAACACATAATTCCAATTAAACAGGAGTCAAAACCTTTTCAACAAAATCTAAGGAAATATCACCCGTCACTAGAAACAACAATTAAGAAGGAACTAAATAAATTGTTAGCTGCCAAGATTATTTTTCCCATTAGACATACACAGTGGGTAGCCAACCTAGTTCTAGTCAAGAAGAAAAAAGGAGATATTAGGTTATGTGTAGATTTTAGAAATCTTAATAAGTCTTCTGAAAAGGATAATTACCCAGTTCCTCCCAGGGAACAAATTATTCAAAAGGTGTCTGGGTCTGAGATACTGTCACTTCTTGATGGTTTCTCAGGATAGAACCAAATATTAGTTTCCCTAGATGATCAATTGAAAACAGCTTTTAGAACTCCATGGGGAACATATGCTTACCGCAAGATGCCTTTTGGGTTAATCAATGCTGGGGAAACTTTTCAATGAGCAATGGATATTTCTTTCAGAGGCTTAATTAACCATTTAGTCATTGTCTATTTGGATGATGTTACTGTATATTCTAAACATCGACCTGATCATATTAATCATCTTAGAAAGGTATTTGAACGATGTAGAAAATTTGGAATATCCTTAAATCCTAAAAAAACAATATATGGTGTTTCAGAAGGTATTTTATTAGGTTGTGTGGTTTCAAAACATGGAATCATGATTGACCTTGAACGAACCCAAGCCATTTCAAAAATAACTTACCCTTCTAGTAAGAAAGCAATGCAATCATTTCTCGGAAAAATAAATTTTGTTAGAAGAATCATTCCCAGTTTCTCCGAAATCATTCGTCCTTTACAGAAAATGATTAAGAAAGACGCTATTTTTAATTGGGCACAAACTGAAAAAGAGTCATTTCAAAAAAATTTAGAAGCTATTTCAGAAGCCCCTAGCCTTCTAAGCCCAGATTTTAACAAAGATTTCATATTGTATACTTTCGCTTTTGACACCTCATATGTAGCAGTTTTAACCCAATTAAATCAGCAAAATAACAAAGTACCAATCTCCTTTATGAGTTCAAATTTTAAAGGTGCTGAATTTAATTACCATGAAGTTCATAAGTAATCTTTCGCTGTTTTTAAAGTTGTCAAACATTTTTGTCCATATTTATTGAAATCTAAAACGAAAATAATAGTCCCTTATTCCTCAATCAGAAATTTGTTAGTGCAAAAAGATTTAGGTGAGAAAAGAGCACCTTGGATGACAACTCTTCAAGAGTATGACTTAGAAATTAAACCCTCAACGATAGTCAAAGGTCAAGGATTATGTAAATTAGCTGCTAAAGCTACTCATCTACCTAATGATAAAGCTGAAACTGTCATTGATGAGGTTTTATTTACCAGAGAAATCTTTTTCTATCCTCCACCATAGGATTCCTGGTATACAGACATAAGAATATTTTTGGAAACAGGAACTGCCCCTGATTACTTAGAACCAAGGAAGAAAAGAGCACTTAGATTGAAATCTGCTCCTTATTTATTAATTGATAATGTCCTTTTTCGGAGAAATTCAGACGGAGTATTGCTTCGATGTCTAGACAAAGATGAAATGGAAGTAATTCTGAAGGAGCTACATTCTGGACCAGCAGGAGGTCATTTTGGTGGAGAAACTACTGCGCATAAAATTCTTAGGGATGGCTATTATTGGCCTACCTTATTTTGAGATTCCTATGCTTTTGTCAGAAAATGCCAGGAATGTCAACTTGCTGCGAGAAGGGTTAAGAAACCTGCTTTTCCTTTACAACCAGTCTTAGTAGAAAGACCCTTTCAACAATGGGGTATTGATATAATAGGGCCAATAAATCCTCCCTCATCTAAACAACACAATTATATAATAACTGCAACTGATTATTTTACTCGTTGGGCAGAAGCTGCACCATTAAGGGTTGTAAATACCAATCAGGTTATATTATTTTTAGAATCCTTTATCATAACAAGATTTGGTGTTCCAGATTCCCTTGTCTTTGATAATGCTTCATATTTTTCATCAGTTGAGTTAACTCAATTTGCCTTAGAGAAGGGAATAAGAATGAAGTATTCAGCTAACTACCATCCTCATGGAAATGGTTTAGATGAATCAACAAACAAAAATTTATTGAAAATTCTCAAAAGAACTATTTCAGTTCACCATCATGATTGGCATACAGAATTATTCAATGCCTTTTGGGCAGACAGAGTAACTCCTAAGGCTGCGATAGGTAACTCACCCTTCTTCTTAGTTTATGGTACTAAAGCTATTTTACCACCAAATTTATTTTTACCTTCATTACAGTTAGCTCAGTTTGTTCAAGATGAAGATTGTCCAGCAATGGAAAAGAGTATCAATACTTTATTAAAGCTTGAGGAAGAAAGAGAAAATTCAAAACAACACTTTACAAAACATCAACAAATTGTGAAGTCTTGGTTTGACCAATCCTTAAGTTCCAATCGAGAATTTCAGGTGGGAGACTTAGTTTTAAAATGGGATAAAGTTCATGAGGAAAAAGGAGATCATACTAAGTTTCAGAAGCTTTGGCTAGGACCCTTTGTTATCGCTGAGAAGATAGGTCCAAGTACCTTTCAATTGAAAACACTAGAAGGTCAGTTCAAAACATTCCCAGTGAATGGATTGATCCTGAAAAAATACTTCTATTAATATTTTAGGTCTTAAAATGTATATAATTTGTTTGTTGTTTGTAAATAACTTTATATTTTGTATAAACTAGTTTATATTTTATAGAATTGAAGGATGATGATAAATTCATAAGACTTATGTAACTTTCAACATCATTCTGCTATTTGCAACCAGTTCTGATTCTCTTAATCAAATATTTCATTTGCATTAAAGACTGCCAAATTTTTATATATAATCATTCAGTAATCATTAGATGTCAACTGAAGAAATAATGTAAATAAATAAATCTTGTAGTTGAAAAAGAGTCAGTTTGCTTGTTAGCTTGAAAATTATGACACTAGACTGAAATCTTTGAAAAATTTGTTCAGGAGGATCAAAGTTTCTTAAATCTATAAAAAGACCTATTATTATTTTATTTTTAAGTATTACTTAGATTATCCCTCACCTTTTTATTTTTTATAATAAGTTTGGATAGCTTATCAATGTCTTTTTAAAAGCTTGTACTTTGAAAAACTCTTACAGATCTCTACCATTAGTCTTCAAAATTATTTACAATCTGAAAACTTTTTAGAATTTGTTCCAGTCAAATAAAATGTTAAAATGAGAGACGAAAGGTCTTAGTAATAAGCCTATCTGATCAGAATCACAAATATCACTAGTATGACATTATTAGGAAACTAATAATGGTTTTTGGTTTAAAAAATCAAGAGATAAGGGGTCTCATCACGAGCCAGCTGATTCATTTTCTAGTGATATTAATGACTGGCATTACCATTTGGTCACCATGCTGGGTAATGATCTCTCGTTTTATAAAATTTAAAAATTTCAAAGTTGGTAAAGAAAACATAATTTTGATTGAAGAATAGGAGGTCTCATCACGAGCCGGCCTAATCATGATCATCAGTGCTGTCTAGGATAACTTCATTTCTGACCACTAGGGTGATGGATTTTGGTTTAAAAAATCAAGAGACAAGAGGTCTCATCACGAGGTGGCATGATTATTCCAGACAGCTCTCATGAATGATACTATCACATTGGGATACCATACCTAGATAGTAGTCTTCAGTCAGAATTATTGTTTAAAGAAAAAGAAAATTATTATGTTTATGGAATAGATTCTGGAAAATTTTCGGAAAAGTAGATTTCTATATCCTATACTGATGGTGCAGATTATTTTTACTATGAAGTACTTTGTTTCGATCAGGATATTTCTAAGTTTATCTCTAACAAGATCTCTATTTTAAAGATGGAATATTTCTGAGTTGTACTTATGAATATGAATAAAAATAATGGTTTTTATTCATATAGAGAATTTTTGGTTGTTTTTAATAAGTTTTAAGCTTTTGTTTATATCATTTATAAGCTGAATGAGCAGAGATAATTGGTTCGCCTAGGTCGTCGCCATTTGTTGGCAGTCAGCAACAACCCCTTCATTTTTCGTTGAGATGAAGATGAATCAGCCCTCTTCTATGATTTAACTTTTAAACATTATTAAAGAGCACCTTCAGAATATTTGATTATGAAGGTAATCTCAATTATAGAAAAGCTAAGAGACATATTAGAAGTTTATGAAAACATTTTCATAAATTTGATAATTAGCAGCTATCAGTCTCATAAATTTTATATATGATCAATTTTATCATTAATTAATTTATCTGATTATATATGTTGATTTAAGAGATTTAAAAGGATAGTATGCTAATTGGTGTTTAAAGAAAACACATTTTGAATTTGTTTGGGGCTTGTTATTGATAAGATATTATAAGTTCTTGAAATCCCTAGAACTAAAGGTGATTTATTAAAAAATTTCATTAGACCTAAAGTTCACATTTCATATAAAACTTAATCTTTAATATAATATCATTGCTTTGTAAAAATTGTATATATATAAATAGCAAGAGTGCAAATAAATGTATATTATTTTGAATTTGTTATGTGTCATATAAATATAACCATAAAAGTTTTAAAAGCGTTATATCCAATCGAATTTGGTTTTGGAGACATAAATGGTAAGGATTTTATAAAGTATTTAAAACTATATTTCATAATAAAACTACCTGTACATATATGGTTTGAGTGTTAAGAAGTTATCGTTAGTTAGTTGCATTTTACAAATCTTAAGAACATTAAGGATTAGTATTATAACTCTACATCGTCAAGTTAATAAACACGACTGCCTTCCACGTGTAATCTAGGGTGATCATCAATTGATAGTTTTAATGAGGACTCGTGATTCATATAGCTAAGAGACAAACATCTGTTACAAGGATAGCTGCATGAAGATTGTATTTCTATTGGTATTTGGTTAACACCTGTCAATTTAATTAACAACTGTGGGTGTAGTAATAAAATCGAATCAATAGAGTTTGATTTCATATGTGACTGATAACCATTCTCATTCATGATGATGTACGAGCTCATCATTCCAGACTACTTGTCATTAATGTCTTGATTTATAATCCATGAATCGAATGATTTCTGATATGAGGGATTGGTTAAAAGTTTATGTTAGTCATGGCTAGTCTTTCATTTATCATAGCAAAAGCACTGGATGTTGTGCTCATCATCTCCAAACTTAGTTAATATGGCCAAAATTGGAGGTCTCTTCTCTGTCACGTATGAAGAAACTGAGGATTTGACATTTCGTGTAATGTCTTATACCTGGGTGCCTACTCCTTCCATATTCATGACTTCATTCATTTCAATTCATAACTAGAGTAGTAGTGAGGGAGCTATGGCTCCGCTTAGTCGATTTGAAATTTCAGGACCAGAGCTTGTTGAAGCCGATGAGAAAGCTGCTCTGCTATTCGAAAAGATTGGATGGGGTCAGTTCTTCAGATGTTTTAGTGGCCATAACTTGGAGGTTACTAAATAGTTTGCTTTGAGTTTTAAAGAAAATGTAGCTCAGATTGGAGATTTCAAGTTTATCATCAATGAAGATAAAATTGCAGAAGCTACAAAGCTTCCTCAAACTAGAGAGCGATGGTTTAAAGGTGGGAAAGTGAATAAGAAGAAATGTTAGTCCTTGCTATTTCCCTTACTGGCCAGTGCAAAATTGAAGATTGGGGTTTCAGTTAAGCTTTTAAAGCCATAATGGCGAGCATTCTACGAAATATTAGTCAGGTACGTATCATGTGATGGACGATTCTCTCATATGCATTATTATCATCTGCGACTACTGTTAGCTTTGAAAGGCTTTAAACTTAATCTTCCATTTTACCTATTTCAAAGTCTGAAGAAAATGGCCCTTTTGGTACAAACTACCATAGGTAATGCTGATAGGAGTCTGTTCCATCATGGTCTAATTAAAATTTTAATCCAACATCAACTGTCTCTAAGTTGTAAATATTGGGATGAGTTTTGGTTGAATGTAAATTAGGGCCAACTCAATATTGGCCAAACCCTCCCCCCAAAACTCGTAGGAAACGTAAGGCTCCAGTAAAATCCGAAATTGGTAATGTTCATAAGGCTGAATCAAAGGATAAAGGGCTTCAGGAAGAAAATACACCTATAAGTACTGGTATCAGTGATGATGGGGTCATGAATGTAGCTCCTTGTTACGCTGAGACAACCTTGGACCAATCCCTATCTGACAAGTGCTTTAGTACATCTACAAAGGCAGAGGGAAAATTAACCAAAAATGAAGATATTGATGCTGTTAATTATGAAAACGCCTCTGAGCTATATACTCCTCGAAAACATGGTGATGAGTCCATGCGTAAACTAGAACAATTAGCGCAGGTGTGTTGTGACAAAGGGTATTTTGAACCAAAAGGTATTGTGTTTGTTCGAACAAGAAGAATTACTAGAAGTATGAACACTACACCTACAGCCTCTATTCCTACGGCCACTCAACAGAGTACTTAGCCAATGATTGTCCATCTTGAGGATGATGTTCCATCATTGGTTCCCAAAACTACGCATATGGATGAACCTACTCTTATATATAATAATCGTGAAAAATTGGCTAAAGACATTATAGAGTCGAGTAAGTTCGAAGCTGCTCCATCGTGTATGGACACTTATGGTTCGGGCCTCGAGCCATCTTTTATGAGATTTCCATCACCTAGTCAAGATATAGATAATCTTGATTCTTCTCAGGTAGCTGATTTGTGTCATGAAAAGGAGGAATAAACTCTCCAACAGGTCCTGGACAGGGTATATGAGATTAAAATTGCAGAATTGAAAAATGACCTAAAAGAGTGTCAAGCAAACGCCGCCTTGAAAGAGGTGGAAAATAAGACATTCAGGGCAGAGTTATTAAACTGGATAAATAGATGGAAGGACATGAACATCAATAAGAACCAATACAAGAAAGCAAAAAAATCAATGATAGATAGAAACCAACACTTGCTCGAACAGGTAGAACAATAGAAGCTAGTAATCATCAGGCTTAAAGCCAAACTTTCTAAAGCCAAAAGAATGATCAATTTACAAACTAGAACCTGATGATTGTTTCTATTTTCAGTTATATGGTTTTATCTCTCTATCAATAGGTAATAAAAGTTTTTTAATTGCATGCCTACAAAATCGTAGATTTTGCCGGCACACATATAATTTATTGTTTCTTTTATTATTTCTGTTAAAATTGGTTTTAATAATATTCTTTTGTTTGTTTAAATAGGTGGGAATGTTATCACTATCCTCTGCAGATTCAAGACATTTCGGATTATAGTTGGCAAACGTTGATTCCTCTTAAAGACTGGAATTTCAAAATAGCCACGAATATGATAGGCCTCTTAAAATTAGGAGATGATACAGGCTAGTTGTTTATTGACTATTTTTATCCTATAGTAATATTTGCGACAAGTGTCTTTTGAAGAGATTCGATGCACTTTCATAGGATTGGACCTCTTATGGTATTGAATACAACATTTATGAAAAACTGAATTCAAAGACCCGTAAGATTATATATAAACTAGTAATTTTTATGTAAAGGGGGATGGAGTGACTGAAGAAAAACATATTTGAAATATTATTTCATTACTAGTTTTGTTCCTTACTGAGGTTTTATCTTTGGAGGTGGAATGTGACTGAAAATTCTCAGATTGATATCGTTGATCGGTATTATTTTGGATACTCTTTTTATATTTCAGTATATAATCTTCTACTTATAATATTGATGCAGTATACTTGGTTATGCTTTTATTAATTATGTCATATTACACTTTGTCAACACAATATTGTTATTTGAATTAGTACATTGTTATAGTTGAATTAATCAATGTTTTTATTGAAAATTCAAGATATAATGATATACATATTTATGTCTGCTTGATCTTATTTGTGTTTCAATGATGATTTCATTTTGAACATTATCTTTTATTCAAATATTTAATGTTGTTTATTAGTTGTTAATTAATTAAACATTTCAGAAGAATATGAAGTAATTGTTTATCTCAATTTCTCTGTCAAGGTAATTTATAGCAAAATGATTTAGAGTGTATGGTTTAAATATTTTCATTTAGATCTTACTGATTTATCGTTCTGTTCATCTTTATATTAATTGATAATTAATATAATATCCAAATTGCTCTCAGCTGGGATAGGATAGTTAGGATAGTTTTTGTTAGTATTATCTTAGTATAGATTACATTTAACAGTTGTTAAATAGAATTTGTGTAATTTTAGAATAATTTCAATAGTCTTTTATATTTAGAATATTAAATATAAAATCCTAAAAAATCGAAGACTTTCCTTAAGAAAGCAATTGTAGGATAACTTTAGGTAGTTGAAAACTAATTTTAGGGTTTATTTAGATAGAAATAACATTAGGATAGATTCTTATTGAATTTTAGTTTCTCCTTAAGAGAGAAATTTAGTTGGTAGCAGGACCATAACCTGCGATATTTTGCTATCCCAAACACACCGGGAGCTGTTTTAAGCTACTTGTGTGGGATTAATCTCCTTGTTGGCCTAGGTCAGAAAATCAGGCCAACATGACTGTAATGAGATTGCTATCTTTCCTTTGTTGAATTTTTTCCATCCAGCAGCACTGTTAATGTTATTGTTCCAGATTATGACTCCATATCTAATGTACATTTGTTTCAACCACCAATAATCTTAAATTTATCTTTTGTTCATATATATCTGGCCTGAGAGAAGATACATTGAGAGATACCTCTCTGGAGAGAAAGAAGCCATATTTATTTCCTAAAGTTTGGTTTTGTGGTTACCTTGGGGTTTACCTTTTCACAGCCGGGGCTAAAATATGAGTGATAACACTCCCATTTGAATCAATTTATCTTGCTCTTGTATTAAGGACTCAACAAAAACATATAGAGAAGACATCTTCCAATTGGGGATGGAAGCTCTTCTGGAATGAAATGTAGAGACAAATACATAGTAATCAGATTCAATCTTGCTCAGTACAAACAACACAAGCTGCTCATCTTTCCTCTCTAATCCACATTGTTTGCATTGCAGTACTAGTGACTTGTTTTTTGTGAAGAATTGTTGAATAGTTTTGAAACTGCTAGGATGTAGAGCTATAAGCCCATTATCCAAAATATGCCCTCAAAGCTCATCTTGTTTTCCAAACAAATATTCAAGATTTCATTAGTACAAAATGAGAAATTAATGACTAAAAAAATGACTAAAATCAGGCTATGAACAACTATTTTTCAGTCGGCGACTAATTTCCACTCTCTTATAGATTAACTAACTTAGTCATATTTCACTTGGTCATTAATAGCTTGACTTACTAATCATTGATTTAGTCATTTATAGTCAATGATTTATTCATTGATAGACAATGATTTAATCATTGATTTAGTCATGAATTTAGTCATTGATTGCAACAATTAATGACCATATATACGACTAAATAAAATAGTAGATAACATATTAATGACTAAGCTAAATACGACTAAGATATGATAAATTAGCTACTAATAGCCGTATATATGTGAATTTAGTCATTTTTGTAGTCACAAATTTATGATAGGGCATGAAGGAATCGAACCACCAACCTCCTGCCTATAATTAGGTAGGTGCTCTACCATTGAGCTAGCACCCTTTAAGAAGTTGTTATTGCTTGACAATGATGATATTCAAACAAATTTATGATAGATAGCAATCTACAAACTGCATAATTATTACTATTACAACTTACTAGTAACTAGTATTTATGATAAACTAATTGCTGAGAGCTATGTACAAATTTCCCTATCTGTCTTATCCATTCATGTTACCAGAGAAAATGGAATAGCTCTATGATGGATGTGATACCAATTAAGTCAACCAATTTATGGAATATCTCTTGGCATGCCTGAATATATGAGAAGAGTATCATTATATGAAATCAAGCAAAGTAAAAGTCAAATAAGGTAAGAAAACCTTGCCATTTAGTGACAATATAGAAATACATGAAAGCAAAAGATTTTAGATCAAGTGCTGCAAATAATAAGATACCATATCAACCAATTCTAGAAAATGAAACATATTTTTATATAAGTCTAAAAGATACCAAAATAAGCAAGCAAAAGAAAATAAACACATATTTCAAAAAGAGTTGTGTGAAATAATAAAAGAATGCCCAACATTATAGTTAACACATTTTATATGAAAATCAGTGTGAAACATTCAATCATGTTGGTAAGTTTATCTCTAGCCGACCTACCTTAGATATAGCCACAAATAGACTGATACAAAGAATTATCAGAACCAATGGCGCTCTAGAAGTGCACCACAGGAAAAGTAATAAAGACAAGAAAACAAATCACCACAACGAAGGTAAGATTTGAGAACAGACAAATGTTGTATGCTGGTTCTACTGTATTTGGACACATAGGTGCTATAAGAAACAACAATTGGAAGATAACCAATTATCTAATTTTCAGTTATTATCCCTTGACTCTTTTACAAGGAAAGTTGAAGAAAATGAGACAAACATGTTCTCCCATAATTTAGCCTCCCCGCTAACACAAACTTCCTCAATCTTCTTGCTGGACTTCAAAGTATTTTGAACAACATTTCTATCATATATCTCAGGCATGTTTCTTTTTCTCTCAAACTCAAACATTGTTGTGTAAACATGAAGTTTTAGACATCACAACTCTCATGTGCACTACCCCCATGCATTATATTCTAGGGAAACAACTGCCATTTCTTTGTTTCTCTCATATGTTAAGGCACAAAACCTGTAAAGGTAATAGAGAAGATAACCTATCAATATTTGAATAAGCATGACTATTAACCTATAAATATTTGAATAAGCATGACTATATTTCAAAATTGCCTGAGAAATTTCAAAAACTAAAGCTAATACAGTGTGCTCACATCCAGATTGAATAATAAAAGAAATGGATAAAACTTTCAACTCAAACTATAAGAGCTTATGAGACTTACTCACAGATCTTGGCAGTATCTGTATACACATTCATAGCCTAATTTGTTTCTCCATGCTTTGCATTGTCAGAATTGCAATGATCCAATAATGAAGCACCATGAATAAATTTTAAAGCCGCTTGAAAGTAACGACTTGTGATTTCAAGGTCGCTACCTCCCATAATGTGCAACATCTATTGCAGTTATGTTATACTTCTAAGGAAGTTAGCATTTTAAACATTGGATTGCATCAATTCATGAGAATAATCTTGCGCTATGTATAGATGGAGAAATAAAAAATAATTAACGTCAAGCAAACCTTCAATCTATCTGTAGAGTGTTTTAGATCCTTGGCCTCTTTCAATACAGAACTTCATGTATATTTCTCATGGTCTCTTCTAATAGGAATTGCAGCAACTGCTCCATTGAGATCCCTTCCTGTAACTCCATTAGATGCAATAGGCCTCACACCACACATCGATGGTCCATGCAAGTTATCGGATTTGATTGATTCTCTGGGAACTGCTAACAATTCACCATTAGAGCCATCAACTGCTACTCTGGCCTTGACCTTCTTAATAGGTTTATGTACCTCTGGCTCACTTTCATTCTTGCACTTTCCTTGCACTGCTTCACCCTATGACACAAAGGAGGAAGACATCATTGTGAATTTTTTTAAGAATTAAGCACAATGATTTATGCTCTTGATGGAAATGCAAGACACACAAAAGAACAAAAGTTTGAATGAAAATATAACAAATGCTACATATTATAGACAAATAGAAAATCACATAAAAATAATCACTAAGTGAAAACCAAATCAAAAGAAAGGATTTGTAGAGACATACCTTTATCATAAGTATTTTGTTTTGGATTCCATTTTTCTTGTTGTTTGGAATTGTGTATTCCTGCTACAACATCATTCCCCTTCATCACTTGGTGTAATATGCATGTGCCTGCTTGAACCTTTTATAGAGACTATTAACCTACATCATTTAAGCTCTTGCTCTTGACAGAGCTCTGTTTACTCTTTTTTGGAAGAGAATTTGAGTGGTTCATTGAGCCCGTAAAATTTCACGGTTGGGTCATTGCTTGATCTTTCTTACCGTTATTGGAAATCATACTTAGCTTCATAGCTTTTACATCTTGAATTGGTTCAGGTTGTTTGATATCAAGGGAAGGTTTAGAATGAGGAGCTCTTGGAATTTGAAGCTACTCTTTATTTGCTTCCATCTGATCCTGTCCTGGTTGTATTCCATACATGACATTAAGAGTGTGTGTAGTCTCATTTGCACCCATATGATCTTTTGAACAGTCACTTGTCTTGTGATATTTATGATTCCCTGTCACAATCTTCTTCTGATGAGATGAAAAATATTTATGACCACTTTCAATTTTGACTTCTTTCATTTGGTCAAGTACTCTTTCTTTGCACACTTGCTTCATAGAAACTAGCATCAATGAACTTTCTATTTTCATGACCAAGCCCAAACCTTTATTCTCATCCAGTTCACTATGTTCATCTTTCAGTATGTTAGTCCAAAGGATTTTTTCCTTTGATGCTTCTTCTTCTGCTTTCTTATATGGATCAGATCCCTTTGGATTTAATTTCTCTGACTCACCCATGATTTCCCTTTCTTTCCTTCCATGATGGGAGTCCCTTGAAGAGGAGTTTTTTGGAGTTTAAAATTAGTTGTAACATTCTTTGCTAATTCTGTATCGAGTCCCTTTATTTCTGTATATTTTCTTTTGTTCCCACTAGATGTCCCTCTGTCTTCCTCGAAATCCTTGTTTGATCCTCGAAATCCTTAACTGACTCAAAGTCATTTCTATTTGTCGATGGATCTTCCATAAACTCTGTCTTGACTGTCAAATTTTCAGGTTCTTTTGAAAAAATCTTATCATCTCTTTCTAAAAATTGCGGAAAAATATCTTGAATGGGTGTAAGTAAGGAACCTCTAGGAATCTGAAATGATGTCATAATCTGCTCCAACAAAAGCAGACAAAACAACAACATGCCTTTAGTGATCAACAGAACATGTTTGGATCCAACAACAAGCAATAAAACAAACAAAGCCCTATCTAGCAAAGACAAAAAGGGGAAATCATACCTAGATAATGGAGAAAGGAGACAGAGCAGAAATCGTATGTTAACTGTAAGATGTTTAATATGTCCAATCATGTACATCAGTATGTTCGTGGAATAAAATTGTAACCTAAGGTAGCAATTATTTGTGGGTTTCTACAAAAAATTAGATCATGAAATTAAATCTATGCTAATGATAGATTAATCTACTACCAATAAAACCTATCTTGTTGCAAAAATTTGCAAAATATTGATCAAAATCATTTCTGGGATATGTTTGTGTAATAAACTGTGAATAATTGAATAATATTTTTTGCTGAACCTAATCAAGTGTCTTTTCCTTGAATTAAACACTTTCCCCCTCTATCAGCACCCTGAAGCATATTTTTGACATGGAAATGAATTTTGCTAGCGAAAAGGGCTAGATGAGCCCCGAAAAGTCACTTTAAAATAAAAAAAATTCTCTGCCTGCAATATTTTTGAAGAAATTTGGCTTCAATTGTGAGTCTACTGATTTTTTCTACAACGGTTGTTGAAGCATTACACACTGCCATGAAATATTTAAGAAAGGTAATTGATTCTATCCAAATACAATGTTGAGCAAAGTAGATTGTTATTTCCTTTGACCATGGTCAAAACAGGAAAATACAGATTAGAATTTCCCAACAAAATGTGTTATTTATCCACAAAGTAGGTCGAAGATTTTCAATATTATCAGTCTATGTAGAAAAAACTTGGAAGAATTATTTCCCTTTAATGCATCTCACATTACCGAGTTTTCTTTTATAACAACTAGACCTTGGGGTACCAAACAAGCTCCTTGGGGTAACAAACCTGCATCCGTATCAATGGGAACTCCTAGAAAAGGATGAGGAACTATAGTAGCTGAAATATGCCCTTCACTAGTCAAACTATGATAAAATCCAAATATTAGTATGAATAAAGAGGTGTATATCTTCATTACACCATACCAAATATAACCTTTGATATCACTCATGCCAATCTATTTCAATGAATATCTGAAAGTCATCATAATAACAAGGCTTGACCTTTTGATAGAAACTAAAGGTAAAGATGCAAGAGGAAGTGAAAAAAATGTTAAGTGAAATGGGAAAAGGAATTACCAGGATTATGGATGCAATTCTAGCAGCATCCTTAAAAAATCTCCCTACATTTTAGATTCCATCCAAGAAGTGAAGCTACCAGCACAGTTTTCAAGCATTAACAAGACCTCTCTATCATCGAGAGTTTGTGCATCTAGATGACAAACTTCAATGCTTAAACATTTTCCATCCAGTACGAGATGTTTAATTTCTGCACCAACACCAAAAAGTGCCACTAGAGACTGCTTTTCCCGGGGGCATAGAATAAATACTTTTCTATGCCTTCAAAGTTCATTATATATCCACCTTCTTTCAGAGTCCAAGAGATCTTTCAGCATGCCATATTCCTGGTGCATTTTATCTCGAATAGAAAATAGTTGTATTTCTCTTTTATCATGGTCAACCTCTGTCCCAAGCCAATGGTTGTTTCAATTTTGTTGAATGTGAGCGACCAGAGAATGTAGATTGTTATCATTCTTCCCACACAACCTCTTCAAAAGGAATTTTCCAACTCCAGAAATCACTTCCTTCTTCATTGCAAGTTCTTTCAACAAATAGATGTCATATGAAGGATGAGGTTGAATTACAGAGACCTGATCCTCCTCTACTACTGTCACACAAATCAAAAATTGTCTTGTGGTGCATAAAATTTCCCCAAAAACAACCCATTTGGGATTGTGACCTAAAGCTAAAAATGAGCATGATCGATGCAAATATGCTTGTTGTTATGTAGTAGTTACATCATATCATATTCAATCATATCCACAAAACATGGCCAGGTTTCCAGCCATACAGGACAAAATAAATTTTCTCAAAGCTACACCACATGTGCTAGAACCAAATGGAGACCAACTACAGCAAGTCGAGACACGTATACCAAGATCATGCTTGAGACACAGTTACATTTTTGTTATAGCATATTTACATCTCACCATGGATTTGGCATTGATGCTATTTTCCCAGCACCATTTGTTCCTACCAAATTTCTGTTTATCCTCCCACTCCTTGTAAATTGAAAGACGAGTAAAAAGGGTCTCCATCTGGATGACCAAAACAAAGTTTTAAACAATCAGACTTTGATTTTTCTACCTATGTACCAAACCTACAAAATATAATTCTTGCATTTTCCATCAAAGTTGCAAGTACAAGTCCTTCCCTACCCAAATGCTGTGATAAGTTGTCCAGAATAATCTTTCCTAATCGAGGTTCTACACCCAGCTTTACGAGATTCAAACCAGATTCAGCTAATTTTTTAGGCCTTTTTGGCCACAAACCACTGCACCTAATTGGACTAAATTTTTAACAGCTACACTTATTTCCTCATGGCTTGGGGCCTAAACAAAATCAAAGGATTCAAGGTCCTAGATACCCAAAGAAAAGTTTTAGAAGGGAAATTCCTATATGAACTTGAAGGATCTTTGGATCCCTATGGCTTGCCATAGACTTAAACTCTTCTTCTGTGTAAATACGGTAGCATATCCCCGGTTGGGTGCAACTTGCACAACCAGATCATTGAGGAGTTGCACTCTTGTTGATTTGTACCACCCTCAACACATTAGTACCAGTTTTGAGTTCAAACCTGCTCTCTTTTTCCATGCCAGAGTCCACAACAAATCTGACCCCAGGAATGGTTAGAGATGTCTCTGCCACATTTTTCGCAGAAATAAATTTCCTTAAACCTACACACGTATCTTCAAATACATGCCTCTATTCTTCCATTGAAATATTTGCATGCAAAGCAAGTGTTAATGCTGAGGGTTTCTGAAATTGTTCTCGATCCCACTCTACTTCTACTTGGGAAGTTAAAAATGCAAGAATGGATCCCTGTTCTTCTTTGGCATGAATCTCGGGAAAAAACCTTTATCACTTGAGTGACATATGAAGGAACACTCAGTTGGGCATGCTTCATAGAATATTTTTGTGAAGCTTCTGAATCATCCCTTGCAATGTACTTAGTATCTACAAGAAAATTTCTTCCATTTACATGGAAAATGCTGCAACCACCAAAATAATTTGATAATGTATGTGCATCTTCTATTGCAGACATTATGATAAGCCTTAATTATGATAAGGAAATTTCCAACTCCAGAAATCAATTTCTTCTACATTGCAAGTTCTTTCAACAGATGTATGTCATATGAAGGATGAGGTTGAATTGCAGAGACCCAATCCTCCTCTATTGTTGTCACACAAATAAAAAACTTCCTTGTGGTGCATAAAAGTTCCCCAAAAACAACCCATTTGGGCTTGTGACCTAAAGCTAAAAATGAGCATGATGGATGCAAATATGCTTGTTGTTCTGTAGCAACTACATTATATCCTAGCCGGTCATATCCAGAAAACATGGCCAGGTTTTCAGCCGTACAGGACAAAATATTTTTTCTCAAAGCTACACCACATGTGCTAGAACCAAATGGAGACCAACTCCAGCAAGTCGGGACACGTATAACAAGATCATGCTTAAGACACAATTCCATTTTTGTTATAGAATATTTACATCTCACCATGGATTCGGCATTGATGCTATTTTCCCAACACCATTTTTTCCTACAAAATTTATGTTTATATCCTACTCCTTGTAAACTGAAAGAAGAGTAAAAAATATCTCCATCTAGATGACAGAAACGAAGTTTTAAACAATCAGACTTTGATTTTTCTACCTCTGTACCAAACCTATAAAATATACTTCCTGCATTTTCCATCAAAGCTGCAAGTACAAAGCCTTCCCTACCCAAATACTGAGATAAGTTGTCCAGAATAATATTTCCTAATTGTGGTTCTACATCCAGCTTAACGAGATTCAAACCAGATTCAGTTAATTTTTTTAGGCCTTTCTAGCCACAAACCACTGCACCTAACTAGACTAAATTTTTAACAGCTACACTTATTTCCTCAAGGCTTGGGGCTTGAACAAAATCAAAGGATTCAAGGTCCTGGATACCCAAAGAAAGAATTTTTAGAAGGGAAATTCCTAGATGAACTCGTAGGATCTCTGGATCTCTATGGGGTTCCATAGAATTTAACTCTTCTTCTGCGTAAATATGGTAGCATCCCCAGTTCGGTGCGACCTGCATGACCAGATCATTG
This sequence comes from Pseudotsuga menziesii, assembly GCA_001517045.1. NCBI lineage: Eukaryota > Viridiplantae > Streptophyta > Pinopsida > Pinales > Pinaceae > Pseudotsuga > Pseudotsuga menziesii. Next base: position 57,744 of record LPNX010013185.1, on the reverse strand, counting down.
AGTAGCTAAAATCTCACTGATTTGGCCCACCCTTAACACATTAGTACCAGTTTTGGGTTCAAACCTGCTCTCTTTTTCCATGCCAGAGTCCACAACAAATTTGACCCCAGGAATGGTTAGAGATGTCTCTACCACATTTGCCACAAAAATAAATTTCCTTAAATCTGCAGGTGCATCTTCAAATAAACGCCTATGTGCTTCCATTGAAATCTTTCCATGCAAAGAAAGTGCCAATGCTAAAGGTTTCTGAAATTTTTCTCAAGCCCACTCTACTTCTACTTGGGAAGTTAAAAATGCAAGAATGGTTCCATGTTCTTCTTTGGCATGAATCTCAACAAGAACCTTTATCACTTGAGTGACATATGAAGGAACACTTAGTTCGGCATGCTTCATGGAAGAGTTTTGTGAAGCTTCTGAATCATCCCTTGCAATGTACTTAGTATCTACAAGAAAATTTATTCCAGTTACATTGAAAATGCTGCAACCACCAAAATAATCTAATAATGTATGTGCATTTGTTGTTGCAGATATTATGATAAGACTCAATTATGATCAGGAAATTTCCAGCTCCAAAAATTACTTTCTTCTGCATTGCACGTTCTTTCAATAGATGGATTTCATATGAAGGAAGAGGTTGAATTGCAGATACCCAATCCTCCTCTACTACTATCACACAAATCAAAAACTGCCTTGTGGTGCATAAAAGTTCCCCAAAAACAACCCATTTGGGATTCTGACCTAAAGCTAAAAATGAGCATGATGGATGAAAATATGCTTGTTGTTCCATAGAAGCTACATCATATCCTAGCAGGTGATATCCAGAAAACATGGCCAGGTTTTCAGCCATACAGGAAAAAATATTTTTTCTCAAAGCTACACCACATGTGCTAGAACCAAATGGAGACCAAATCCAGCAAGTAGGGACACGTATACCAAGCTCATGCTTGAGACACAGTTCCATTTCTATTATAGAATATCTACATCTCACCATGGATTTGGACTTTATGCTATTTTCTCAGCACCATTTGTTCCTACTGGATTTCTATTTATCCTCCCACTCCTTGTAAACTGAAATAAGAGTAAAAAAGGTCTCCACCTGGATGACAGAAATGAAGTTTTAAACAATCACACTTTGAATTTTCTGCCTAGACTATACCAAACCTACAAAATATACTTCCTGCATTTTCCATCAAAGCTACAAGTACAAAATCTTCCCTACCCAAATGTTGAGATAATTTGTCTAGAATAATCTTTCCTAATCGAGTTTCTACACCCAGCTTGACAAGATTCAAACTAGATTCAATTAATTGTTTTAGGCCTTTCTAGGCACAAACCATTGCACCTAAATAGACTAAATTTTTAACAGCTACACTTATTGCCTCATGGCTTGGGTATTGAAAAAAAACAAAGGATTCAAGGTCCTGGATATCCAAATCAAGAAATTTTAGAAGGGAAATTCGTAGATGAACTCGCAGGATCTCTGGATCTCTATGGGGTGCCATAGAATTAAAATCTTCTTATGTGTAAATACGGTAGCATATCCTCGGTTGGGTGTGACCTGCATGACCATATCCTTGAGTATTTGCACCCTGGATGATTTGGCCCACCCTCAGCACATTAGTACCAGTTTTGGGTTCAAACCTGCTCTCTTTTTCCATGCCAGAGTCCACAACAAATTTGACCCTAGGAATGGTTAGAGATGTATCTGCCACATTTGTTGCAAAAATAACTTTCCCTAAACCGGCATGCACATCTTCAAATACACGCCTATGTTCTTCCATTGAAATATTTCCATGCAAAGCAAGTGTCAACGCTGAAGGTTTCTGAAATTGTTCTTGAGCCACTCTACTTCTACTTCGGAAGTTAAAAATGCAACAATGGATCCTTGTTCTTCTGTGGCATGAATCTTAGAAACAACCTTTATCAATTGAGTGACATATGAAGGAACACTCAGTTGGGCATGCTTCATGATAGATTTTTGTGATTCTTTTGAATCATCCCTTGGAATGTACTTAGTATCTACAGGAAAAATTCTTCCAGTTACATGGAAAATGCTGCAACCACCAAAATAATATGATAATGTATGTGCATCTATTGTTGCAGAGTTTATGATAAGCCTCAATTATGATAAGAAAATTTCCAACACCATAAATCACTTTCTTTTGCATTGCAAATTCTTTCAATAGATGGATGTCATATGAAGGACGAGGTTGAATTGCAGATACTCGATCCTCCTCTACTACTGTCACACAAATAAAAAACTGCCTTGTGGTGCATTAAAGTTCCCCTAAAACAACCCATTTGGTCTTGTGAAATAAAGCTAAAAATGAGCTTGATGGATGAAAATGTGCTTGTTGTTTTGTAGGACTCTACATCATATCCTAGCCGGTCATATCCAGAAAACATGGCCAAGTTTTCAGCCATACAGGACAAAATATTTTTTCTCAAAGCTACACCACATGTGCTAGAACCAAATGGAGACCAAATCTAGTAAGTAGGTATTATAGCTCAAAATGACACATCTCTACCTGTGACCACTTTCCCATGATTCTGTCACATGTCGACACTTCCATGATGACACTTCATGAAAGTCATTGAACAAACACCTAACTTCAAGAACCCATATCTTGAGTTCTGTAACTCCATTTGACATCATCTCTACACCGTTGGAAAGGTATTTGTGTTAGCTAAAACTTTCCAGAAGCTACAAAGTCTGAAAATTCCCAAAAATACACTAAAAATGTGTTTTTTGATGTGTACGTGAGTTTCCTTAAGGAAACCCACCCACGTACGTATGTGAGTTGCTATATATAATAGTCACATACGCCTTAAATACGTGACTTTCTGCATTGTAACCCATGTATACCTCCTCGTGTATGCGACTGTTGTTTTTGCAACCCGCGTATGCCTCTAAAAAATGTCAAAAAAATATGTATTTTGAAATTAGGGTAGTTTGGGTAGTTATGCAACTGACTCTTTCAGTTGTAACTACTTTTTCTTCGACCCTAACTCTTCATTAAGCATATAAATAGAGGTAGGGAGGTCCATGAGGAGAGACTTGAATCTTTGGATTATTATGCTGGAGGATTTGGAGCTCTCTTTGCCCACACCTTTTCGCTAGAAGCTTTCTCCTTGTGTTGTAGAGCTTGGAAGCTGAGTTCCTTGGAGAAGAGAAGCAGCAGAACCAGATTAATGTTTCGTGAGGTGCCGAACTTGAAGAGAAGGTATACTTGTACTTGTTTTCAAGATTAATAAATATGCGATGTCCTTCTTCTTCCCAAATCAATGTGTCTTGTATATTGAATCTTTGATTGTGATTATATGATGTTATATATTAGATTATGTTTTTGTGTTTCATTGAATATAATCTCTTTTCATATAGTCTATTTGGTTTGAGGAAGGTATAATTCGTTTTGCAGGTCTCTTGGAGCAAGAGGAGTAAGAAGAAGATGGAAGGGCTGCTTGGATCAACCTTCGTTTGGCTAAGGTATGAACCATTATAATCTCTGAAACTTGCTTATATATACTTGTAGAACCATTTGCATCCACCTTTCAACCCCAATACGTTGATGGCCTCTTAAACCCTAGCCATAGGAAACTTTCCTTTACAACAGAACTGGCGACTCTACTGGGGAGAGCCTTTTCTGTTTGGGGTTTCTCTATTTTTATTTCAGTCTTTTGCAAGGTTTCAGGTCTTTCTTACCACTTAGGAACACTTTATCACTCTGATAGAACACCTCCCTTGCCTTCATAAGGCAGCTTTAGACCTTTTTTGGGATTTTTTCCACCCATACGCGAGTTGCAGAATGAACAGTCATGTGTCTGGTTTTGAACACACTACTTTCTATACTGTAAACTTGTGTACGATACGTGACTTGTCAGTAATACAACTTGCATGTTCTTGTACATGTGACTTGCTATATTGTCAACCCGTGTATGACACGTGACCTGTCAAGTAGTACAACCCGCGTGTGCCCCTAAAACAATGTTTTTTCCTCATTTCTGTGGTTTTTTCTGTTGTTGTGGGTTGTTTGGTAGGTATTTTGGTGTCCTCTGCAAGTGCATGACTCCAGGGAGTTAGTTTCATCCCTTTTGGTTGTTCTTTATATATGTGGTAAGCCTTTTTATAGCATTAGGGTTTCTCTTTGCTCATTCCCCCTACCCCCTTTGCTTTGTTTGTCTTTTGGCTTGTGTTTCTGGTTAGCCTATGTTAGTGATATTTGTCTGAGTTTAGAAGCTTGTTGGTGTTTGTTTGTTTCTTCTTTTGTTGGTTAAATTCACCATGCCAAAACAATTGACTTGTCTTTTATGCAAGCCTTCCTTTCAAGTAGAGTTTATATTGACTTTAGGGCATTCTAGAGTTTGTTTGGTGGTTGTATAGCAGAGTTCCTTTTGCTTTGTTCTTGTTGTCTGCATACTTTTCTTTGTAGGTAGTTTTTCTTTTGCATTTATAAAAGAAAAATAAAAAGAACATATACTTGTTTAATATGCATGTAGATTAGGGTTTTGTCTTTAACGCACTACAAATCATTAATTTTGAAAAAATAAAAAGAATTTGTTCTTTTGTGGCTTTCAAGTTTCTATTTGAAAAAGAAAAAGAGAATAGTTTTTGCTTTTTGTATTTCA
>LPNX010013185.1:12330-46878 GCA_001517045.1 Pseudotsuga menziesii | reverse complement strand
TCAGCACCCCAGTGTGGTTACTTGAGCCTACATGTGTAACTCGAGCCTACATGAGTTAACTTAAGCCGACATGTTAATTGAGTAAAATTTAAGTAAACGGGTGAATATAAATAGAGGTGTAGTGCTCCTCATTTGAGACACACACACTCACTTGGAATAGCGCACTTATGGAGGAGAGAAGTTGTTGGAGAAGGAGGAGAATCAGGTTTTTGATCTCCTTGTTGGTTTTACCTTTTTCCCTTTTGGGGCATCTATATTGAGGAAGCTTTTGCTGGGTTTTTCCCTTTAGGGTTTTCCCAGGATAAATCTGTGTTGTTCTTGTGATACTGTTTCTTTCAGTGATCCTGTTTTATATGCTTTTATTATGAAAAATGAAATGATATACTGATGTCTTAGCTAAGCATATGAAAATTTAACACATTTCACTTTGCTTAGTCATTTTGTTTCAACTTTGAGTCAAAATACCACATAAGTTTCACGCCATTTACCCTCTGACTAACAACAACCCTTAAAATAAATGATATAATTTAAAAATTATTAGTAAGTTTTATTTTATAGGGTCATACACCAACTAGATTAGGCTAGACTTGTGGGATAGGGAGTTTAAACTCCCCACAAGCGTTTAAATTCAGACGTAGTTGGCCAATCTCTAGGAAAATCCTCTTCTATCTTGATTGTATCTGGGAAGCTCCTCTCAAACAAGAGTTAAGCACAAGGCCGCGTGGAGGCTTGGACTGAGGAGATAACCCTCTGATTCCTTGTTAAAGCATAGACCAAGGTTTTGGCGCATCTAGGGATTCTATCTTAGAAAGAGTTTCGGGCTTTGCTACCCTGCCCATGCATACGAACCAGGCTTGTGACTGTCCCCCCAGATTGTCAATATAGTTAAGGTAACCTTTAGTCTCTTTGACATCTAGGGTTCATACACAGGTACACCGAAAGGCTATTTTTGGTTGACCTTGGACGAGCTTGGAAGGTAACCCAATAGAAGGTGTGGTAGGGTGGTGGGTGATTCCTCCGCTTCTACCTAAGAACATCTATAGGGACACAAAGTAACTGTCTATCAGCTTTTTTCTAGAAAGCATATATTATACCTATTTGTATGTTTGGCTTTAGGAATTTTAGTGAGTGTTGTGTGGTTTGTCTAAACTTATTGTGATTTAGGTGTGCGATTTGTAATTTTGGTTTCCTGTCAACCTCAGACTTTGTCTCCTAGTTTGAAACTATGGCTAACACTCCTTTGAACAACAACCAAGAGATCCCCATGCTGGGAACTCCTTGTACTATTCCTCTCATAGGGAATGTTGGTGTTCCCTTGATGGCCACCCTAAATCTGCCTGGATTCACCCTAGGGTTAACAGTGTGGTTGTTTTCTACTCCAACTACCTTGAATGCTCCTAGTGCTTCTCAAGTAAGCTCCTCATATCATGGGAACCAAAAAACTGCTTCCCCTTCACCTATAGTTGATTCTCCTCCTCCTTCTACCTCATGCAGTGAAAGTACTGATACTAGTAACTATCAGTCTAAAAGGAGTAAAAGAAGAAGGAATAGGAAGAAGGCACATAAGTACTGATACTCTGGAGGTTAAGTTGAACCTTACCACCTAGCCTCTGTAGTTCATGCTGGGGGCACCTATCCAACCTCTGCAGGTCATGTTGGATCTAAGCACTGAACCTATGCAAGTTAAGTTGATCTTCACCATCCAACCTTTGTTCATCATGCTGGTGGGATCCTTCCAACCTTTCCAGGTCACGTCGGATCTAGTCACTCAACCTCTATAGTTCATGCTGAGGGCACCTGCTCAACCTCTGATGTTTAAGTTGAACCTCCCAATCCACCCTCTGCAAGTCATGTTGGCTCCATCCACCTAGCCTCTGAAGTTCATGATGGGGGCACACACTCAACTGCTACAAATCATGTTGATCCTAACCATTCAGTCTCTGTTGTTCATGTTGGTGGTGCCCTTCCAACCTCTGCAAGTCATGTTGGACCCAGTCTCTCAGCCTCTACAAGTCATGCTGGGGGTAGTCTCTCAGCCTCTGTGGTTCATGCTGAAGACAATCCATCAACCACTACGAGTCATGTTGACACTGTTGAAAAGACTACCCGTTCAAAACAAAAGCCCAAGTTTCCTTGTAAGCTTTGTGAGGGAGACCACCTTACTTATAAATTCCCTTCCATTGCGAAGATGCGAAGAGTTTGGTTTCATGGTAATCCTGTTTTTGAACATTCTGAAGTCTTTCAACAACCAACCTCTCTTAGTCAGGTTGGACCCAATCACCTAGCCTCTGGTGGTCATGCTGGGGGAAAAATATCAGTTTTTGTAGGTCATGCTGAGAGCAAAAATTCATCCACTGCTAGTCATGTTGACACCGTTGAGAAAATTGGTCATTCGAAGTGAAAACTTAAGTTCCCTTGTAAGATATGCGAGGGAGATCATCTTACTCACCAATGTCCTTCTATCGTGGAGGTGCGAAGAGTGTGGTATGAGACTCAAGAATTTACTTCTCCTGAACAAACTATAGTTTCTCAACAACCTACTCAATATTTGGTTGATCAAGTGGTTGAACCAATCTTAGCTTTAGTCGATCCCACTCTTCTTTCGGAGAGTGATTCTGATGTGATTGAACCAATGTCATCTTTGGTCAATCCCACTCTCCCTTCAGAGAGTGAATTTCATGAAGCGGTTGAATCGATTCCATTGTTGATCAATAACACTCTTCCTTTGGAGAGTGAAGTGTCTGCTAGTCACATTTTCTTTAGTGCCAGTTCAGAACTTATTGAACAAGGGGGCACTGAACTCGTTTCGGATCAACCCCCACCAAGCTCTCAAATTTATTTCTTTGATTGGGATAGCCTAGTTGAGCCACACCTTCCTTCTAATGCACCTTTCTAGATAAAGTTCAAAGTTGAACCATACATGATTGATCATTGTATTGTTGATGAAGGAGCCTCAGTTAGTATCTTGTCTGCTTGTGCTTGGCGAGAAATGGGATCTCCCAGCCTTGTGTCAACTACTAGTCAGTTACTGGGATTTGATAGAAGAACTTGTATAGCCTTGGGAATTTTTTCTCAAACACCTGTTACTTTGGGTGGGAAGACCATATTAGTTGACTTCATGGTGATAGAAGACCCCTTGGACTTCAATATGCTCCTTGGACGTGATTATGTCTATGCCATGCAAGCTATGGTGTCAAAATTATTTCATGTGATGTACTTTAATCATGGCGAAGAAATTGTCACTATCGATCAGTTGGATTTTCTTGATCCTTCTCCTAACCCAACTAGAGACCAGGTCTTTCCTTTATTGATTCCCAGTGTTTCTATAGACACTACCCTGCCATAGATGAACAATGTGGCCTCATGTCCTTTGTGTTCAATTGCTACTGAGAAGCAACCTCTATTTTCATGCTTACCTTCTCGGGACTTGGTCCCAGCAGTTGACCAGGTGAGTCATCCTATATAGACTGTGGGGCCTAATCTCCACTCTCTCAATCCATTTGAAATTTTAGACATGTGTTCTATCTCAGATGATATCCTTCCTTCGGATGAAGTCTACCTAGAGTCTTTGATACAGTCTGACCTTCTTTTGGATGTTGGTTCAGCTGTGACTAAGTCTAACCCTGGTTTGCTTAGTAAGCCTGATTTTTTCATGGATCGGTCTTCTTATGTTGGAATTTTTGAGTTTTTGGACTTTCCCTTCGAACAGCAAGTCAGTGATCCTGATGAGTTTTATTTTTCTTGTGAATTTTTCAACTCCTGTGATACTGAGTTTGTTCCTACAGACTCTATCTCCGTTGTTGATTTTTGCTTTTCTTCTGAGGTTGATCTTATTGATTATAAACCCTCGAGCCTTGGTGCAATAGAATCTTCTTCAGTTGATTCTGCCTTGAGTTTCCCTTTTGTAGAAGATAGCAAAGTCGCATGTGTTTTTGCCAAAGTGACCTGCATCGGATCTTTTCTTTTGAATGAGATTCTAATTTTGTTGTTTCTTGGAGACAGGATTTGTAGTTGGATTCATAACTATTTACTGGCCTTGTCATGTTGTTCAAGCTGTAACTACATTTGCATGTGCCTTGCTCATGCTTGTAATCTTGATGTTGGCTTCCATGCTTTTATCTCGTTGTATAAGCCCTCATCTTTGTTCTCATCATCATTAAGCCTTGTATCATTTTTCCTTTGCAACTTGACACCTTTTTCCTTGAGGAGACGTTCCCAGAGTGTCTTTACCTTGCTCTTGTTCCTTGCATTATGCATAGGTTTTTTCCTTACGCTTGGAACTAGTTTCGCCTACCTATGACACTCGTCTCCTCGCATTTAGAGCATTCTTTATGCTCTCCTTCGAGCTTGTTAAAAATAGTAAGGAGTATGTGAGTTGACTTTTCCGAACTCGTTCAAATTTCAAGGGAAAGATATTGAGTTTCTTTAGGCCCAGGTTTGACTCCTCAAAATAGACTTGACTAACGAGTAAACTTGTCCGTTTAGGATCGTTAAGAGTATGTGAACGAGCATCCACATTGGTGGTAGGTTATCTCTTTCTCGGACCATGTGGAATAATACGAGAAAGGAACACTCTCTTTTATTTGGAATTGAGAAGAGTATTTTCAGGCATAGTTTTATCGATTTTCCAGACCTAAGGGACTAAACTTACAGAAAAGGAACCCCCGGTATGAGCTTAGTTTTCTCTTTTTCGTGCTCTAGCCCTAAACATGAAAAAGATTCAGAGTGTACTTTATGTATTTGTCATGCTCGTTAAACCCTAAAGAACAAATAATCGAGTTTATTGTTGTAAGCCCCATTTCTCATAATCAAATGGATCTTTTTGAGTGATCTTGCCTTCCTTCACACTTGTAAAACTCAGGCTATATGCTACTTTTGAAGGAGCGTTGGGTAGGTGGTAATTTAACCTTTTTCGGACCTCCCTGACTAAGTACAAAAAAGGTGCACCTTTTCTTCTTCAGAAGTTAAGAGAGTTCTTATTTGGTATGTTTTATACTTTTTCGGCCTTAGGAGACTAAATTGTACGAAAAAGCACCCCCCTGGAGTCTTCTTTGGAGTTTTTAGACTCTCTAAACTATGAAAACAATGTCGAGCATGTACTAGTTCGGGCTCATAAATTCCACGAATTAGTGCTTTATCAAGCATTCTTCTGTCTTTTCTTCGAGCTTGTAAAAAATGAAGATGGTCCCGAGTTTTCTTTCTTGGACTCATTAAACCTTTACAAGAAAGAGGGGAAGGGAAGTTCATTCACATGTTTTTTGACATCATGGCATCAAGTCTTGTTTCCTTGAACAAAGCACTAGTTTTGAGTCTATCAACAGTGGGGTCCTAGTGTTTTGACCTTAACCCGATTCAGAGTTTCTTACTCCTCTAGTTGGTCTCTTTTCCAATTATATGGGGAATCTGTCAATGTCTCCTACATTGTAGATTTGTTTCGTTGGTCCTTTTGTGTCAAAATTTGTCTAAGTCACTTTTGTGTTGTGCTGATTGTTCAAGGATTAAAACCTTTGTCGGCTATTCTACATTTGCCTTGACATTTTGTGTCGTCCATTCCCTGGTATAAGTTCATTACATCACGTCTTTGGTAGTCCTTGTCGTGAAATTCAGTACCAATTCTAGATCCAATTAGTCTTTTAATTACCTCGTGTTGGATGATGAAGGATGCCTTAATGCCTTCCTTCCAATGGATCTCTTCCTATTGACTACAACACATCTTGCTTTGGGGATGAGGTTTAGAGTTTTATTACAGTACCTTGGTGATTGCAGTCATTAATGGCAATTTCCTTCGCTATTGGGTAGTGGGAATACCTTAATTTCTCATACTCGATAGATTCTTCAAGTGTTCGACTTCAAGTCCTTGTATTCACACTTGTTAGAATGTATTAGGTGCCTTGGGGACCATTTTCATTAATGGTGGTTTCCCTTGTGTTTGTTAACGGTTCTCATCATTGACCGGTAATCAAACAGTTTCCTCCATGTTCGACTTTAGCTCCTTTATTCGCATGGTTAGGATTCGTACCTTTTTTGGGCGGTTTGGATTGAATACCTTGGGCTGATAATAGCATCATCATTTTTCTATTGCCCAAGTTACGCAAGACCTTGTTACATTTTATATGAAATTTTGCTGAGACATAGATCCACCTTGTATTTTTGTGGCTATGATTGATTGTCAAGTATGGATCCACCTTGTTCATTTTTGGCCATGACTCCTTTAGATTTGATATGCCACCTTTTTTTCATAATGGGAGACCATGATAGTTTCATCAGTTATACATATGTTGGATCTTCCTGTATCTTTATGGAGATGTTTTGTATATGGACTTGTATGTCCCAGAGATCAGTTTTTTCTGACATTTATCTCTCTTTCAGATACATTTGTTCGAGCCTTTTGATATTGGATTCTCTACTCTCTCCATACTTAGCTGTTTCCCTTATAATGTATTTCGGCTATCATCTTCCCCTCTAACCTCATACATTAAGGGGCATCTATTATAGTTGAAAATGACATATCTCTGCTTGTGAACACTTTCCCATGATTCTGTCGCATGTTGACACTTCCATGATGACACTTCATGAAAGTCACTGAACAAACATCTAACTTGGAGGACCCATATCTTGAGTTTTGTAACTCCATTTGACCTCATCTTTGCAACGTTGGAAATCTGTTTGTGTTAGCTAAAACTTTCCAGAAGACACCAAAGTCTGAAAATGCCTAGAAATACCCTAAAAATGAGTTTTTTGATGTGTACATGAGTTGATATATATAATAGTCATGTACGCCTTAAATATGTTACTTTTTGCATTGCAACCCACGTATACCTCCTTGTGTACATGACTGTTGTTTCTCAAACCCGCATATGCCTCCAAAAAATGTCAAAAAAGTATGTATTTTGAAATCCGGGTAGTTTGGGTAGTTATGCAACTGACTCCTTCAGTTGTAAATACTTTTTCTTCGACCCTAACTCTTCATTAAGCATATAAATAGAGGTAGGAAGGTCCATGAGGAGAGAATTGAATCTTTGCATTGTTATGCTGGAGGATTTGGAGCTCTCTTTGCCCACACATTTTCCCTAGAAGCTTTCTCCTTGTGTTGCAAATCTTGGAGGCCGAGTTCCTTGGAGAAGAGAAGCAACAGAACTAGATCAAGGTTTCGTGAGGTGCCAAACTTGAAGAAAAGGTATACTTGTACTTGTTTTCAAGATTAATAAAGATGTGATGTCCTTCTTCTTCCCAAATCAATGTGTCTTGTATATTGAATCTCTAATTGTGATTATATGATGTTATATATTAGATTATGTTTTTATGTTTCATTGAATATAATCTCTTTTCATATAGTCTATTTGGTTTGAGGAAGATATAATTCGTTTTGCAGGTCTCTTGGAGCAAGAGGAGCAAGAGGATAAAGAAGAGGATTGAAGGGCTTCTTGGATAAACCTTTGTTTGGCTAAGGTATGAACCATTCTAATCTATGAAACTTGCTTATATATACTTGTAGAACCATTTGCATCCACCTTTCAACCCTAGTACATTGATGGCCTCTTAAACCCTATCCATAGGAAACTTTCCTTTACAACAGTAGGGGCACGTATACCAAGCTCATGCTTGAGACACAGTTCCATTTCTTTTATAGCATATTTACATCTCACCATGGATTTGGAATTTATGCTATTTTCCCAGCACCATTTTTTCCTACATAATTTATGTTTATCCTCCCACTCCTTGTAAACTGAAAGAAGAGTAAAAAAGGTCTCCATTTGGATGCAAGAAACAAAGTTTTAAACAATCAGACTTTGATTTTTCTGCCTTTGTACCAAACCTACAAAATATACTTCCTGCATTTTCCATCAAAGCTACAAGTATAAGGTATTCCCTACCCAAATGATGAGATAAGTTGTCCAGAATAATATTTCCTAATCGAGGTTCTACACCCAACTTGACGAGATTCAAACCAGATTCAATTAATTGTTTTAGGCCTTTCTAGCCACAAACCATTGCACCTAACTAGACTAAATTTTTAACAGCTACACTTATTGCCTCATGGCTTGGGAATTGAGCAAAATCAAAGGATTCAAGGTCCTAGATACCCAAAGCATGAAGTTTTAGAAGGGAAATTCCTAGATGAACTCGTAGGATCTCTGGATCTCTATGGGGTGCCATAGAATTAAACTCTTCTTATGTGTAAATACGGTAGCATATCCCCGGTTGGGTGCAACCTGCACAACCAGATCATTGAGAAGCTACACTCTGGATGATTTGGCCCACCCTCATCACATTAGTACCAGTTTTGGGTTCAAACCTACTCTCTTTTTCCATGCTAGAGTCCACAACAAATCTGACCCCAGGAATGGTTAGAGATGTATCTGCTACATTTGTTGCAAAAATAATTTTCCTTAAACCAACACTCGCATCTTCAAATACAAACCTATGTTCTTCCATTGAAATATTTCCATGAAAAGCAAGTGCCAATGTTGAAGGTTCCTGAAATTGTTCTTGAGCCCACTCTACTTCTATTTCGGAAGTTAAAAATGCAACAATGGATCCCTATTCTTCTGTGGCATGAAACTTAGCAACAACCTTTATCACTTGAGTGACATATGAAGGAACACTCAGCTGGGCATGCTTCATGGTAGAGTTTTGTGAATATTATGAATCATCCCTTGAAATGTACTTAGTATCTATAGGAAAATTTCTTCCAGTTACATGGAAAATGCTGCAACCACCAAAATAATATGATAATGTATGTGCATATGTTGTTGCAGACATTATTATAAGACTCAATTCAGATCTCTTGAACAAGCATATTTTAAGCGATGCTAAAAGAAGGTATGTGCTTAAACTCTGCTCATGTGCTTCATCTACTATGATGCAGCTAATATCTGCCAACACTGAATTTGACATATATAATTGAAGGAGTACATCGTCATTCATATAGTTAACCTTTATTGCTTTTGTCAGATATTTTTTGTAACACCCCGGTTTTGACCCTGATGCATTGAATATACATGTTATCTATATATTGTAATTAATCATGGTGTAGAGCTAAAGGCAAAATCCCCACCATCGATTTGGTTTTTTTATGTTCTAGCGATTGGAATCGTTGCCAATGGTGTATCGTGAGATACAGCACATATTGGTCTTGGCATCACGTAAATATGCATTTTTAATTAAATGAACCCCAACCATCTATGTCAATGCAACTATATTGAAAAGGGCATGATTTTTCTAAGGATGAGGAGGGGGGAAATGTTAAACCATGAGCCTATGGGGAAAATCCACGTGTCAACCATTAAAACCCCTCATGTTAGTTGGGCAGTTATTGCTAGGAAGTGGTTGGTGGTAGGACTATAAGCCCTTGCCCACATGCCCACTCCACCAGTGGACTCTCCATCTTCATGTGGGCAGGGAAACCACTACCCCATGACTCCATTCTTGTTTTCCTCACGCACCAGTTAGAATTCTGGATGGTTTTTTGTTTCCCATCCTCACATAGATGATGGTTCTCTCACCTTCTCACGCACAACATTATACGTCGTTTTACCCAGGAAGCGAACGGAGGAGCCGTTTTCTCTGTCACCCACGATTTCCTGTGGATAATTGATTCACGTTCTATGTGTGCAGGTTCTCCTCACCGATATATGACCTGTGTATGTTTTCCTCCTGTCCATGCTGAGAGTCTGATTTCTCTTCCATTTCGGGCTGTGTAATTTCCTGTCACTTCATTGTTGAGCCTGGGACTGTGGTTTTCCCCAAAATTGTTGGTTTGTTATTGGTTTCACCCACAATTTGGTTTGTTGTGGTTATGATGGAGTCATTTTGGCCACGATAGGGCCAAGAACGACTCAGGGATCAATTTTCCTTGTCCAAGCTGTGAATCGCTTGTTTTACTGCGTGTATGTAGTGGTTGGTCTTCGGACCGTGTTGGAATGGGAATGAAGGCTTGGGTTTCTTGATAAACCTGGTGTGTTTGGGAACCACACAGACAAATATAGAGGGCTGGCTTTCTTCTCTACAACCCCTGAATAGAATTGGAATGTAGGTCAGGGCTTGAGGGACTGTGTAGCAGAGAAGGGACTAATTTCCTTATGTTAGGTGTGTGTGGGTGTCCTAGAAGTCAGGCTAGTTTGGGTGTAGGTGTCCTTAGCTCTCCAATGGGCTCACCATCTTAGCATTTAGCCTTTCCCATCTCCTTGTGGGCCTGATAAACCCAACTATGTTGGCTTGGATGTGTTTTGTGTATCCTTGGCTATGTGTAAGCTTGCTTGTTCCTTATTCCTTGGGGGATCATGCCCAAATCGAGGGTGGTAGCGTTGCTGAGAGATTAAGGAGCATGCTGGGCTATGGTTGGGTGGAACGTTGCAGCGACGTAGCTGGTTGTGGGACAAGTTCTTTATAAGATAAGTAATCTTGTCTATTTTACTTCTGCAATCATATTTGTTGTTAATAAATTATGATGAACATGTTGAATGAATGAATGTATTTTGCTGCCATTGTGTATGTGAATGATTATGCATCTTAGCATGTTTTATGTTCAAGAATTTCAATTTTATGTATGTTCATGTTCATGGGGTGGTTTTCCCAGATGTTTAATGACATGGTAGCATCCTCTTCACCGGTCAGAGGGTCGAGGACGTTACAGAGTGGTATCAGAGCCAACGTTGCAGCATGGGCCTCCATGGGCTATGAGAGTCATTGAAAGGGGGCAGGTTGCCCTCTACCCACCAGGAAGAAAACTATGAATGCCAGAAAATTCTCAAAAAAAAATTTAAGTGCCAGAACCGACGGCTCATCGGGAGACATAGTGGGAAGCTCCTCCGATGCAGCGGAGAGCTAGGCAGAAGTTTCCCCGGTGAAGGACAGTCAAAAGAAATTTGTGAAAATTTTTTGAAGTGTTGCGACCGTTGGCAATTGGTGAATATTAGTTGATTGGATCGGTGAAAATTAGAATATGGAGTCACCAAAAAGTCACCGCCGTCGATGAAATTTAGACGATGAACCAGCCAATGCGGCGGCAAGAAGAAGAAAATTTTTGAAAAATTTCAAAGTGTGAGATCGTCGGGGAAATTTAGTTGATAGAATCACTGATGATATGTCAGTGGAAAATAGAAGATGGGATCACCGACACACCAGGGAAAAATAGATGATGAAGGAGCCGACATGGCGGTGGATACGGAAAGAAAATTTTGCCGAAGTATTAAAAGCGTTGAAAAATTTTAGTTGATGAGACTGCCGATGAATGTCATTGGGAAGGTTTAGTTGATGGAGAATTCAATGCAGTGGCGGACGAAGGAGGAAGTGTCGGTGAAAGTTAGTGGTTTGGACCACTGATGCGATGAAAAAAGTTTGTTGATTAAGCCACTGACACATCGGAGTAGATTAGTGGTTTGGATCGCCGATGCGTCAGAAGAATTTATTCATTTGGATCGTCGATGAATGTCGAAAGAAGTTAGTGGTTTGGTATGTCGATGGGCATCAAAAAATTTTAGTTATTTGGGTCACCGACTCAGTGGAAGCATTTAGTTTTTCACCACTGACACATAGTGTTTGGTGCTTCCGATCGTTGACAAGTTTTATGGTCCAAAGAAACCACAGTTGGTTTGCTGCCCACCGTTGTGGCTACCTAAAGAACTATCCACCCGATGCATAGTGCTTCCAACCATTGATACAATGTTATGGGAGATAGTCTCCTTGCCGATGCCGTAGTGGATGACAGTTCCGATTACCGATATACAATAGTCCTTGGCATCACCGATAGTAGTCCAGAAGCTTAGACGACCAAGGATCCAATATATCGTAAAATTTTAGTGATAGGGCCACCAATGATTGCTGGAGGAAATTTGTTGATTGGGTCGCCGAAGTGTCGGAATTTTGGTTGGGAAGAGGTCCGATTAGGAAAAAGGAAATTTGGAGTTTTTCAAGTGGGATTTCTCAGTGCATTTCAGCTATTTTTCAGCAAATTTTTTTGGGTAGATTGTCGGTGGATTTATGGGCTGCAAAGGAAGAAAAAAATTTTGCTTCAGAAAAATTGTTATTTTATGACTTTTCCAGGAGAATAAGGTAAGTAGTTCTTGATTTATATCAATGTCATGCATCTACCAGTTGTGTTACTAACACATTTGCAGAATCATAAACACCTTCAAGGGCAGTATTCCAGGTGGTGCAATTTGGTAAATAAATGGTGGTTCAGTTATGAGAACCCATGATGGATATGATGCTCGGGATTCTTACGAGCATGCGAGAGATGCCATGGGAGAAAATGTCTGTAATGGAAATGATGACATAGATTCTAATGGAAGGAGATTCCAAGAGACACCGTCAGATGTTGCAGGAACCATGAGAAGATTGATTAAATCCTAGGAAGAACAACATCAGTTGAATGCTGCTATGTTGCAGAGCTTGACAGACTTGCAAAGAAATATAGACTCTGGACAGGGTACAACAAGACTAGAAGGCAGTAAGAGCAGCACTAGGATAAGGAGAAAGACTTCCATTGGATCATCTGACTGTGAAGAATCTAGTGGGGATTCAAGCTCATCTTATCGTAAAAGAAAAAGAAGGAGACACCATAGGGATCACTCTTGGGATGAATTTAAGAAGGCTAAGCCTCCTACATTTGATGGTGAAATAAATACTGGACAAGAGGCTGAAGCTTGGCTTCTTGGGATAAAGAAGTACTTCCAAGTTCAGGATTATTCAGGAAACATGAAGTCAAGAGTTTCCATATTCAATCTGAATGGAAGGGCATCCATTTGGTGGGAACACTTCAAGCAAGTAAAGAGGATCATTGAAAGGAGACTGAAGTGGAAACAGTTCAAGAAGTATTTCAAGCAGAAATACCTCTCTAACAGGTATTATGATGACAAGATTAAGGAGTTCCATGAGCTGAGATTGGGTCAGCAGACCATGGAAGAGTATGCAAATAAGTTCTTGGAATTGTTGAGGTATGTCCGGTACATCAGAGATGAAAAAGTGAAGGTCCAGCGGTTTCTGAGTGGATTGCCTCAGTCTTAAAAAGATAGAATTGAGTTTTATGAACCTAGAACTCTTAAAGAAGCAATAAGGAAGGCTAAGTATTGCTATGATCAAAGAAAAGGTAAACCTAATTACCATAAGGCATGAAAGGACAAGAAGAATGAGAAGTTTGACCAAAGAAAGAAAGGTTTCAAACCTTCTAACTTCAGGAATCGACAGAAGTAGCCATCCCAAGCTACGAGTAAGCTAGTTGGAGTGATAAAAGAAAAGCCTGGATATCCACAATAGAATAGAGGAAAACTTCATTGTTGGAGATGTAAAGGACCCCACATGCATAGAGATTTTCCACTCGGGAATGAAAGTGTAAGACCAGCTTACAACATTCAAGATACAGAAACAGTGGGTTAAGTAGCAAGGGCCGTCCCTAGGATTTATGCAGCACTAGAGGACCACTAGGAAGATCACCAGTCAACTGTGGTTGAAGTTGCAGGTAAGTTTGTTGAGAAATCTATTTTTATTTTGATTGATCTTGGTTCTACTCATAGTTACATTAGTCCTGGAGTAGTGGAGATTTGTGCTTTTAAGAAAGTAAAGCATAGAAAATATTGGTTAGCTCAGCTAGCCATTGGAACTAAGAGAAAGGTTAGTGAAGTGGTAGAGAAATGTCCATTGATCATGAATGGATTGGTCACTTGTGTAGATATGAATGTTCTACCACTTGGTTCCTATGATGTTCTCATTGGAATGAATTGGTTAGAAGCTCACAGAGTAAAGCTTGATTGTTATAATAAGACTTTTGAATGCATGGATGAAGAAGGGAACCCAGTAGTTGTGAAAGGTATTCCAAAGGTGATTTCAGTATGGCAAGTTTCAGAAATACAGTTGAAGAAGTTATGTAGGAAGGGTTTCCAATTGTATGCAGCCCATATTCTGGAGGCATCAGAGGATGAAACTCCTAGGTTGGAGGACTATCAGGTGTTACAGGAATTCAAGGATGTGTTTCTTGATGAGATTCCATGGCTTCCTCCAAAGAGGGACATTGATTTCACAATTGAACTTGTGCCAGGAGCAGCACCAGTGTCCAAGACACCCTACAAGATGAGTACACTAGAGATGCTAGAATTGAAGATGCAACTGCAAGAGTTGTTGGAAAAGATGTATATCAGGCTGAGTGTGTCTCCTTGGGGAGCACCAGTTTTGTTTGTAAAGAAGAAAGATGGTACACTCAGGTTGTGTATTGATTACAAATAGTTGAACAAGGTTACTGTGAAGAATAAATATCCTTTCCCTAGGATTGATGACCTCTTTGATCAAATGAGAAGAGCAAAGGTATTTTCCAAGATTGACTTGAGGTCTAGTTATCATCAGGTGAGAATCAAGGATGAAGAAATTCATAAGACAACCTTCAGAACAAGGTATGGACATTATGAGTTTGTAGTGGTACCATTTGGGCTCACAAATGCACTAGCTACATTTATGTGCCTTATGAATAGTGTCTTCAGCAGGTATTTGGACAAGTTTTTTCTTGTTTTCCTTGATGACATTCTTATTTATTCTAAGAATGAGGAGGAGCATGAAGAGCATTTGATATTAACATTGCAATTTCTCAGGGAACATCAGATGTATGCAAAGATGAGCAAGTGTGACTTCTATAGGGATAGAATTCAGTACTTAGGTCACATTATCTCAGAGGAGGGTATATCTGTGGACCCTGAAAAGATTGAAGCCATTATGAACTGGCCTACTCCAAGAAATGTGACAGATGTATGATCTTTTATGGGACTTGTAGGATACTATAGGAGATTCATTGAGGGATTCTCCAAGGTTGCACATGCCATCACTTCTTTGCAAAATAAGGGGATAAAGTTCGAATGGACATCGAGGTGTGAAGAAAGCTTCTAGTAGTTGAAGAATCTTCTCACCAGTGCACCCGTATTGAAAGTTGCAGATCTAGATAAATATTTTTTGGTGTGTATTGATGCATGCGGACAAGGGCTTGGAGGAGTCCTTATGCAAGACAACCACGTGATATGTTATGAGTCGAGAAAGCTGAAGGATCCTGAGAAGAACTATGCCACTCATGATCTAGAGCTTGCAGCCATAGTACATGCCCTCAAGATGTGGAGGCATTACTTGATGGGTAGAAGATTTGAGCTCAGGACAGACCACTGTGGTCTGAAGTATTTGTTTGATCATCCTACTTTGAATGCTAGGCAAGCAAGATGGCTGGAGTTTTTATGCGAGTTTTATTTCGAAATCAAGCACATAAAGGGAAAAGAGAATAAGGTAGCTAATGCACTCAGCAGGAAGGTGCAGGAAATGCATGTGGCATCTCTTAGTATTTTCCAGCCAGATTTGAGGTAGCAGATTGTTGATCATGCTGCTGGATATGAATTGTATGAGTTGGTAAAGACAAATTGCAGCAGCAAAGTCTTGAGAAGAGGTATGAGGGATATAAGCTGGAAGAATATGGACTTCTTACTTATAAAGGTAGAATTTATATTCCAAATGTAGCATATTTGAGGAGAGTTATTATGGATGAAATCCATCAAGCTCCGTATTCTGGTCACCCAGGATACTAGAAGACGATTGCTACCGCCAGAAAACAATACTTTTTCTTAGGAATGAAAAAGGACATGGCGGAATACATTTCAAGGTGCATGAAATGTCAATAGGTAAAGGTTGAGAATCAACATCCAACAGGCATTTTGCAGCTTTTTCAGTTCTAGAATGGAAATGGGAAGTTATTTCCATGGATTTTATTATAGGATTTTTGATGACTTGGAGACAACATGATTCCATCATGGTTGTGATGGACAAGGAGACTAAGGTAGCACATTTTATACCAATGAAGTCTATGCATCAGACTGATGACATTGCAAAGATCTTCATGAGGGATATTTTCAAATTGCATGGATTGCCTAAGGCAATAGTTTGTGACCAAGATTTCAAGTTCACTTCTGATTTTTGGAAGGGGTTGTTTGCAGATTTGGGTAAAAAGATAAACTTCAGCACTGCATACCATCCTCAGACAGATGGGAAGACAAAGAGAGTTAATCAGGTGCTTGAATATATGCTTCGCATGTACATGATGGACAAACCAACCAAGTGGGAAGATTACTTACAATTGGTAGAGTTTGCTTATAACAATGGACAACAGGCATCCTTGGGGATGAGTCCGTATGAAGCTTTGTATGGAATAAGGTGTAGGACACCAGTGACTTGGGATAATACAATGAACAGGGTTGTGCTTGGTCCAAAATTGCTCAAGGAAATGGAGCAAGAGGTTGTAAAGATCAGGCAGAATTTGAAAGCAGCACAGGACAAACAAAACAGCTATCCAGATAAGCATAGGGTGAACAGGGAGTTCAGTGTTGGGGATCATGTTTACCTCAGAGTAAGGGAAAGGAAGATTTCCTTAAATCTTGGAAGTTGTGCCAAGTTGTCACCAAGATATTGTGGGCCGTTTGAAGTGCTTGAAAGAATAGGGCCAATTGCATATAGACTTGCATTGCCTACTAGCACTAGAGATCATAATGTTTTTCATGCTTCTTTGCATAAGAGATATGTACATGATCCTAACCATGTGATAAATTGGGATGTGATTCAGGTGGAACCCGAGGGAGAGTTCCGAACCAAGCCAATATGCATCCTCGTCCGGAAGGTCACAATGCTCCAGAACTAGGCCATAGGGTAGGTAAAGGTGCAATGGGAGCACTACGGACCTGAAGAGGCTACGTGGGAGCTAGAGGATGCCATGCGATTGGCACATCCATTTTTGTTCAATCCTGCAGAACACTGAGGCGGTACCAGTGTAGCCTTTTTGTTCAGATTTTGTAAAGCACTGAGGACAGTTCTATTGAAGGAGGAGGGAGATGTACTACCTCGGTTTTGACCCCGATGCATTAAATATACATGATATATATATATATATATATATATATATATATATATATTGTAATTAATCATGGTGTGGAGCTAAAGGAAAAATCCCCACCATCGATTTGGTTTTGTTATGTTTTGGCGACTGGAATCGTTGTCGATGGTGTATCATGATATACGACACATATTGGTCTTGGCATCATGTAAATGTGCATTTTTAATTAAATGAACCCCAACCATCTATGTCAATGCAACTATATTGAAAAGGGCATGATTTTCCTAAGGATGGGGAAGGGGGAAATGTTAAACCATGAGCCTATGGGGAAAAAGCATGCGTCATGCATTAAAAGCCTTGATGTTAGTTGGGAATTTATTGATGGGAAGTGGTGGGTGGCAGGACTGTTAGCCCTTTCCTAGACTCCCACTCCACCTGCAGACTCTCCATCTTCACGTGGGCAGGTAAACCACTACCCCATGACTCCATTCTTGTTTTTCCTCATGCACTAGTTGGAATTCTAGATGGTTTTTTTTGTCCCATCCTCATGTAGATGGTGGTTCTTTCACCTTCTCACACACAGGATTCTGCGTCATTTTATCTAGGCAACGAACGAAGGAGCCATTTTATTTGTCACCCACGATTTCCTGTGGATAATTGATTCATGTTCTGTGTGTGCAGGTTCTCCTGTGTATGTTTTCCTCCTGTACATGCTGAGAGTCTGATTTCTATTCTATTTTTGGCTGTGTAATTTCCCGTCACTTCATTGTTGAGCCCGGGACTGTGGTTTTCCCCACAATTGTTGGTTTGCTGTTGGTTTCACCCACAATTTGGTTTTTTGTGGTTAGGGACAAGAACGACTCAGGGATTGATTTTCCCTGTCCAAGCTGTGAATCGCTTGTTTTACTGCGTGTATGTAGTGGTTGGTCTTTGGATCGTGTTGGAATGGGAATGAAGGATTGGGTTGCTTGATAAACTTGGTGTGTTTGGGAACCACATAGATAGAGCTAAAGGGCTAGATTTATTCTCCACAACCCCTGAATAGCACTAGAAGGGAGTTCAGGGCCTGAGGGATTGTGTAGCAGAGAAGGGACTGATTTCCTTGTGTTGGGTGTGTGTGGGTGTCCTAGAAGTTAGGCTAGTTTTGGTGTAGGTGTCCTTAGCTCTTCAATGGGCTCACCAGCTTAGCATTCAGCCTTTCCTAGCTCCTTGTGGGCCTGATAAACCCAACTGTGTTGGATTGGCTGTGTTTTGTGTATCCTTGGCTATGTGTAAGCCTGTTTGTTCCTTATTCCTTGGGGGATCATGCCGAGCTTGGGGGTGGTAGCGTTGCTAAGAGATTAAGGAGCACACTGACCTATGGTTGGGTGGAACCTTGCAATGACGTAGCTGGTTGCAGGATGAGTTCTTTATAAGATAAGTTATCTTGTTTATTGTACTTCTACAATCATATTTGCTGTTAATAAATTATGATGAACATGTTGAATGAATTAATGTATGTTTGCTTCCGCTGTGTATGTGAATGGTTATGCATCTTAGCAATTTTTATGTTCAAGCATTTCAATTTTATGTATGTTCATGTTCATGGGGCGGTCTTCCCAGATGTTTAATGACATGGTAGCATCCTCTTCGCCAGTTGGAGGGTCGAGGATGTTACATTTTTCCTATGGATGTCAAATTTTGTAAGAACAAATTTGCAGTAAATATTCTTGAAAAGGAACACTGGCCTATTCAGGAAACAATAATTGGAACTTAAGTATTCATGTCATACAAAATATTGCATTCTGAAATCTCAAAGATTTGGTTTCAAATTTAATACTTGATTACTTTAAAAGGTAATGAATTTTGTGCTCACAAACAACTAAAATTCTAAAACATACCTGCATAGAATATCTCCAAACTCTCAACTTGATATCGTGTCTTTAATATTCTTTTCTCGTTGTTCTCTAGATATATATTATCCTTGACAGAACCCATGATACTAATATTTTTATCACCTTGCAAAATTTACCGCAACGGAGCATCTTAAATACAAGAGAGTTGAAAAATATTATGTAGAGTAAAGTTGCATAGTTAAGTCAAACTAAACCTTATAAAACAAAACAATTCATCTAAGTCACTATTGTCCAAAATAAAAATTAGCATAGCCAACTATCTGAATGCACTACAACATGAAAAAATTACACAATATACATGCACGGTTCTTCATGCTTATTTTCCAACAAAAAATACTTGCCTTATGGGCCATTTTGCACTAACTAGTAACTAGTCAATAGTGATTATAATTTATAATATTAAAGGACTTTGAACAATTGACCTTTTGAATCTATATTGCTGGTATGAGTTCCAACCTACACTCAGCGCAGCCAAGATTTCTTCTCTTAGCTTTTCCATATGCCTCAGATATTGTCATTGTCTGCTCTAGGATGACATCATGGATAGTCCTAAAGTGTGCCCATAACTGTCTCACATCCACAAAAATGGCCCAAATTGAATCTTGAGGCTGCTAGAAGGTGAAACACACCCAATAATGTTCAAAACAATACCCATATTGGCTTAATTATTGTTGTAACTTGATGTTATAGGTCCCAAAACTACCCAGATGTGAGGTACATGGGTTTTTCATTGCCTTTCATTGTCCACAGGTTGCATGGATTTCCCAGAATTCATTTTACAACTAAGAAAAAGACAACATCATACTTTAGACTTGCCTAGAAAACCCAGAAACCAACCCATAAACCCTCATGAAAAAATAAGTGAACACCTTATGGGAAACATGGGAAACAATGTGCATGATTCCTCAATGTCAAAACTAAATATCCAATCAGTTGATGATATGACCCATTTTTCTCCAAACCAAGCTAGGATTACTACATATCAGCGCAATGTACATCCATCAATTATAGTTACCTAGGATATGTATGAACATAATTAGTCAAGCACATGCAATAAAATTAAAAATGGACAAATAGAAGAAAACAATGTGGTTTATACCTTCCTTAATTTCTATACTCAGATATATATTACGATCACACGTTTTCTCTTAGGAGACAAGTCACTAACGAAACAATGGACATACCTGAGACAGAGATAGATAGGTAGTTGTAGGGTAGAGTGAGACAAATAAAGACAACAAGGTCATTAATCAATACTGTCAACCTCAAAATATATATATAAGCTCCAAAAAACTCTATTTTCTTTTGCAGCAACTGTCGAACCAACTCTCGACCAAATAGCTCTCCATCGACCTCTACGACATTCATGGTTGATAGATGATTTTCCTGAACCATCATCCTCCAATTTTGTCAATAACTGCTCAACCTGCTCATTCGTGCCAAATATCCTGCCCATTGGTGCCAAACATAGGAGGGTTTGGTGGGTTATGGATATGGATATGGATATTGGTAATACCTGTTGAGGATATTGGTATGGATATTCACCACTGTTGAGGGTTTACGATTTTTTTTATTTAATGTCCATCATAGCCATGGATAAAACAACATTGGAGAGAACTTGGAGGCTCTTGAAAAGGTGGGCCACAAATTCTATAGCTCTAGAGTCAACATCACCTTCTTCCCTTACAAAATCCCAGGCAAGTTTCTTGGTTTACTATGAATTGATAACTTTTTCCTGATAATATTGGTTATAATGCTGAAGCGTAGGTAACTAGTACAATATCATGACATAAATCCATTCCAAACATATGAGGAGATGGAAGAAGAACATACACTTTCCCAAGGAGATGGACAAAACTCAAAATCCTAAAGAAAGACAGAAGAAGCATTACCACAGGGAGAACATAATGAGCCCAAATAGCTTATCCAAGATCCATCTTGGGTGGAACAAGCACACCCTAAGGTGATCAAAACAAGAATATATACCCAATTAATACAAGAGGACATGATAAAGAGTCCCATACTCAAAAAGGGAAAAAATGAGTATGCCACGAATATTGAAAAAAATTCTTAAAAGAGTTGTATCAATCCTTCCTCAATAATTTCTCCTTCCTAGATTTCTGAGAAAGAGAGAAGACCAACCTTCATATTAAGTGCTTCCTTGGATAAGAGGTATGCACTCATATTGTGCTCCCTATAGACATGCCTAAAGTCAAGGGATAAGAAATTTTTTCTGATAGAAAATACCCACAAGACCAATGTGTACAATCAAGGCGGGGAAACAACCATTTTACCCACAAGACGAAGGGGAAATNCCTAAAGTCAAGGGATAAGAAATTTTTTCTGATAGAAAATACCCACAAGACCAATGTGTACAATCAAGGCGGGGAAACAACCATTTTACCCACAAGACGAAGGGTAAATTTTTTATCTTCTCTCTCAAGGTATATAGTCCATATGTGTTCTATACTATAATTCTAAGTTTTATCATCAACGTATAAGGAAGGTCATTTCTTTCAACTTAACACTCCCAAAGGTCCCTGTTTTAAAGTTGAAGCATCCAAGGACAATCAATAACAATAGTAGAAATAAATTAACGAACAAGTTAAACTAGAATACATAAAGGAAAAAACAACGTGGTAACATATATAACAAAATTTTCATTTCTTTAAACTTAACACTCCCAAAGGTCCCTGTGTTAAAGTTGAAGCATCCAATGACAATCAATAACAACAATAGTAATAAATTAACAAACAAGTTAAACTAGCATACGTAAAGGAAAAAACAACGTGGTAACATATATAACATAATTTTCATTTCTTTCAACTTAACACTTGCAAAGGTCTCTGTGTTAAAGTTGAAGCATTCAAGGACAATCAATAATAGCAGTAGTAATAAATTAATGAAAAAGTTAAGCTAGCATAAGTAAAGGAAAAAACAATGTGGTAACATATATAACATAATTTTCATTTCTT
Source organism: Pseudotsuga menziesii (assembly GCA_001517045.1). Lineage (NCBI taxonomy): Eukaryota > Viridiplantae > Streptophyta > Pinopsida > Pinales > Pinaceae > Pseudotsuga > Pseudotsuga menziesii. Next base: position 25,162 of record LPNX010013185.1, on the reverse strand, counting down.
TCAACTTAACACTCCCAAATGTCCCTCTGTTAAATTTGAAGCATCTAAGGACAATCAATAACAATAGTAGTAATAAATTAAAGAACAAGTTAAACTAGCATACGTAAAGGAGAAAAGAACATGGTCACATATATAACATAATTTTCATTTCTTTCAACTTAACACTCCCAAAGGTCCCTGTGTTAATCTATAAGCATCCAAGGACAATAGGTAACAACAGTAGTAATACCATAAACACATAGGTACTTCAATGCATAAATTTCTAAAACAATACCACAAACAAAAATAGTACAACTATGACAATGCAAGATAAAGTAAAAACATAATGTTCATTTCTTTCAACATAACACTCCCAAAGGTCCCTATGTTAAATTTGAATCATCCAAGGACAATCAATAACAACAATAGTAATAAATTAACGAACAAGTTAAACTAGAATACGTAAAGGAGGAAACACCATGGTAACATATATAACATAATTTTCATTTCTTTCAACTTAGCACTCCCAAAGGTCCCTGCGTTAAACTTGAAGCATCCAAGGATAATCAATAACAACAATACATGCAATATAATTATAAATGTGAAAAAGGAAAAATAAATTGTTATCGCATACATGTTGATTCAACACTTTGGTAAGATTTTATGTTTTAAAAAATATCTATGTTATGTATAACACTCCACAAAACAGAAGTGAAACAACTATGAAACACTTTTAGTGACTGCAATACAACATATCTATCAGATAATACCAATAAAGTAATCACTTTCAAACCAGCATATAAAATAAGGATGAGATATGGAGTTACCCAACAGTGTTCAACACCCTTGTATAAGAAAACCAATAGAATTATACTGCCTAGACAAGGGGTACTACTACAGAAAGAGGCCATTACTAGTCAATACTCTCAACAACATGAACTTCAAGAACATCAATATTTGGGACAATAACATAAAAAATCATCTAGTTTGATGACTTTTCCAAATAATTCTTTGGCCACTGAATGAAACTCCTTTCCTTCTCCCTCAAATGGAGACATCCATATATTTTATCTTAATACGGAAGTGAGATGTTATTTGTGACATTGATGACATTGAAATTTGCATCTTCAAGACCAAGTCTCACTCCATGGATCAAAGAAAGTGAATGAATTCGTCCAATGCCGGTAATAGCACCGTCATATGGATCCAATATTTTAACAGTTTCACCTTCCTGGAGTACTTCATGCCCCCATGGAACTATTGAGCGTTGCAAAAAACAAAATAGTACCAATTAAACCATATTATAAGATATAAGGCTTCATTCCTTCTAGTAAACCAATTGATTTAGTACATGCCTTTGCATGTTCATGGACATCTTTTGGGTCTTTCAATATTGTTGCACCACCCAGAATTACGGTTTTTTCCTATGATTGACATGCATTTACATTAAAAAAAGAGAGGCTTAGTGAATGAAGTGAAATGGATAAATAACATCCATTGATTAAAATATCAAGTGAATAAATGGTTGGAAGGGAATCATAGTTAGCTTACCTCATTTGAATCAATAGTCCTTCCCTTATTTAATTTGAATGTAGCAACATGAGGTTCAATGAAGGGGGCTATGGTTGACATCTTATCTAACAATCCAATTATACAACGATTCATTGCAATGTTATAATCCTCACTAATGTTTTCAACAGTAGATGGGCCTCTTGTTTGGATTCTCTCGGCGTCAACAGATGGCAAGGACCTCTCTTTTTTAGAATTTTCTAAGTCTGCCGTATATTGAGTCATTTCGTTCAAATTGGGTTCTCTATTAGTTCCTTCAACCTACAAATCATTGTCAACATATAATGTATTGGAAATATAGACAAATAAAAAATGTAGAACACAATGTACACTATTCAACAAAAACACCATATACTTACACATATGTGGTGTTTATCTCTCAACCCTCCCCGACCCAAAAAATATCAACCCTTCACAATATTTCTTCCCTCTTACACTATTTTCCAAAAAGTCTTCAGCACACATACTTTCCTTCAAATCTTCCCACTGTCTGGGAGTCAAGATTCTCTCCCTATCTTTTCCATCAAATATTAATTTCCTGCATTTATGTCTAAAATTATTCATCAGCAGTCTCATTCTATACTTGCATTATTTAACAAAAATCCTACCACCAACCGTCTCAAAAAAAATTTCCATTTGTTGGATAACTAGATCAACATTTCTTCGATCTTGATCTATAAATCTAGATTTGGTAACATCCAAATAATACCTTATTCTTGTGCCCAGCTCCGTGGACCACCTTGAAGCATTTGGTCCAGTAGGCTCTCCATCTATTACCTCGACCACATAAGCCTTCTTCCCTTCTGATTTTCTTTCTTTTTCTTCCCTTTGTGTGCTCCTGTACAAGCCTTGAATAATTCTGTGTCTCTTGAATGAAAGGTGATGGATCTTTGGAACTAGTTTTGGGCGTTGAAAAACCACTCATATTTGTGTATGTACCAATTTCATTTCCTATCACGTTCCTTTGAGGATATGTAATTGGTGTTTTTTGTAAGGAAGAAGGATTAACTGGTTCCTCATAATTGGACACAACAGCTGTGGTAGTAGGTAGCTCACCAATATCCTCAACAATTCTGTCACTAGTTAGATAAGGAATCTCCTCAACATGTGTGGTACTTTCTAGGTCACGAATCCCCTCAGATGAGCCTTCAAATATTTGCTTTAATTTTAAATAAATATCTCCCAAGCCTGATTGTCCAAAAGATGCCACTTTTTCATACAAATATTGGACATTATCATCTGATATATGAGGAAGTTGATAATTAGTATCATTAACTTCATCTTCATGTATTGATCTACCAAGGCGCTGGCTTCTGTGAGCTGGAAGTGATTTTTCTTTGCTTGCATTTTGTTTCTGATGACCATTTTTTTCTAGAATCCAATGTTTCCCTATAAGGCAAAAAAATTACCAATTAGAATCCAAAGCATATATGGCCTACATCATGAAATAGATTATATAAAAATTTCATCAAATATGCATAGAAATGAAAAGGTACGTGTTGAGCCTCATTTTGTTATCATTTTTGGCAATTAAATAACACAGTTAAACACATATTTTATTTCCTTTAGTATGTTTTATGTCATACAGATCATTATTTCGGCACAAGGTAAGAACAAATTTGATGTTATTTCCACTTTGGTTATTAATATCATTTTTTATGATTTTATTAACTCAAAACTATGTTATTTAAAGCATATTTAATGTATTATTTGATATGTATATTTGTTTGTACATTTTATAGTTCGCTTGGGAAAATTAACAACAAAATGTATTCATCCTTCCTTTCGCACCATACGTCCAGCGCATGATCCAGCTTGGCGTTCAGCTTGTCATCCAGCCTCTGCATGAGATTCACTGATCGTTTGCCATGTGTGCCCTAGATTGACGCACTATACATCCAGCTCATAGTTCAGTGTTCCGTTTAGCTCGCCGTTCAGCTCGTTCATCAGCCTGCGCGTTGTCCATAATCATTTTTGGGCATTTAAACATGAAACAAACTGTAATCTCCTTTGCTCGCCATCACTCCAACCATCTATGTGTTGGACCGATGCATTTAACTCATCCTGTGGAAGGATCATCACCTAGCTACTCATTATCTGGCACGTTTAAAGGGATGGACATTTTCTGTTAACTCATGGCCTCCTCCGTTTTAATACTCAACTATCATAAGCCTGTGCATTTAAGGGATAGAACGACCTACGTTCCATAAACTTGTTGTTGTGTATAGACCTGCATTCAACACCAGCTCATCAATCACGCCAAGGAGGGGATTCACGCCACGATGAAGAGGAATTACCCATGTGAAGGAAGAATATCACACCACATCAAGCACGCTGTAAAAGCTTGTTCACACTAAAGAAGGAGCAGACTCGTCACGTTATGCCACGATCACACTGAATGAAGAGCCATACCATGCATTGATTGCAAATCAATTATGTACTTTAAATATTGCCTAAATTAGAGAGCGGTTGACCATTAGTGTCGACTTGCTCATCTCTCATGTAAACTATATATATCAGTCTCTGAATACAGAGAAAAGCTAGCCTGAGTCAGAAGTCAGTTAGTCATAGTTTTTATAAGCATTGTAATTCTGTTTCTGAAGTTGATTAAAGAGTTGTATGCATTGCTATTGAAGATTGCATTTGAGTAGGAGTTAGCAGACTTCACCCCTGATTGTTGAGAGGGCCTCTCATCAACCAGAGGTTCATTAGCTTAGTTTTAATTCAGTTCTTTCTTTTGTGTTTTAGTTAATCTAGATTAATTTCTAGTTTGTTTTCATTAGATGCTATTTTATCTCCTGTATTGTATTAACTTAGTTTTCTTTCAGTAGTTAAACAATTATTTTATTTCATGTATTGCATTAGCTTAGTTTTTATTTCAGCAATTAAATAAGTAGATGCGCGCATAGTTTTACTTTCAGTCATTTGCTTTCAGTCTTTTTTTCTTAGTTAGTTGCTTTTAGTTAGTCATTTCATTCCAGTATTGCTTTCAATTTTTAGTTTCAGACAAGTAGAATAGTTTATTTCCATTTGAATTTAGTTTTGGTTAGTTATGAATTGGTTTAAGTAGAATAGTTTGTTTTCATTTCAATGTAGTCTTGTTTATTTCTTGTTATTAATTTATTTATATAAAATAGTTTGCTTTCATTTAAATTCAGTTTTGTTTATTTATTTTTCTATCATGAATTTGTTTAAGTTAATTTCCAGTTTGTTTAAATTAACTTCTAGTTTATTAATTAGTTTAATATTCAATGTTTTCTTTTTTCATTTAAGAATTAGTTTGAAGTTAATTTGTTGATTAAATAGGTTTATTTATTGATTCTATGCATTAGGTTTAGAACTGCATAACTTCAGCTGAAGAATTAGTTCATTTAGGTTAGTTTTTACCATTTTAAACTATACAGACTACCATTCGGACTGTCTGTCCATTATGCCATTCAGTGACCCTTTACAGACCTACTGTTCAGTTTGTCATGTAACCCTTGGTTCTGTTTTTAATTGTTTTTATGTATTTTTCAGATTGTTTCTAGTTTTGTTTTGTAAATCTTTGGATTATGTTTGTAGTTAGTAATTTTATTTAATCATTTCAATTAAAGTTCGATTGTTTTAGGTTATTGATTAAATTTTTATTATTTTTCTTTTATTTTATTTTCAAATTAAATATGGATTAAGTTGTTCTTATTTCCTGATTTTTTTTACTATTGTTTTACGTCTTTGCTTGCATATAGAGTTTAAAGTTAAGTTTTTTGTAATCATAGGAATCATTCTTGTTTTTATGTGTGTAATGAAAAATAAAGTTTAAATATATTTATTAAGTTTTCTAGTTGATTCTGTTTATTATCTTTATTAATTTTTCTACTTGCTTTTTCAGATTCCTATTATTTATAAGATAAGTTGTCTTTTTTCCCCAGCCTTCTGCTTAAGGAATAGTTAGTTGGTTATTTGTCAAATCAGTTGTTATAATTTCTTTTATGTATGAGTTAGTGTTTGAAGTTATAAGTATTATTGTTTATGTCTTTCTTTTCAGTAACTGTTTAGAATTTGATATTCCAGTCCAGTGCAATTATTTAGATAGTCTTAGGAGTTTGACTTAGTTTTTCATTTTGAAATATCTTTCGATATTTTGTTTATTAAAATATCTCCACAACACCCCAGGAGCCTTTTTACCTTTTCATATATTTTGTATCAACTCTAATCTTACCAACCCCGATTGATAATTAAATATTCAGTGTATTTAAGATAGTAGAACACACTACGAACATTTTGGCGCCGTTGCCAGGGAGTTGTTTTAAAAGCTAGAATAAATAGGGTTCCTTTATGAAGTTTAGATAGATAGATAGATCAATTTTATATTACACAACAAGAGAGAGGGGGGATAACAGTAAGACACAAAGATGACTTCACTACAAAATTTATGTGGTGTAACAGCTAGAAGCATCCACTATAGTGGGGTGCCCTAAAGCCTTGTTGTTCTTTTGATGTTTTTTTAAGTGTGTTATTTTCTGCATTTGCCATATACTTGTTTTTATTTTTTAGAACCGGCACATTTGTTATAACAGGAACCCCTAAATCCAACAACAATAGTATAGCATAAGTTTCCTTTAATTTAGTTTTCTTTTCATGAACATACTTAGATATACTCAGGGTATATTTATTAAGGTAGGAAAAGCTATCGACATTTCTGATAAATTTTCCAGGGGACGTCACACCCCAACTACTAACTCACCGGAAAGGTATCGAAAAACACCTAAAGGGAGTAATTCTTCTTGGAAACCTAAAGAAACTCTTCCAAGAGATCTTACCAACAGAACCATAGAAGGAGAAGGAACCTTTCCTAGAGGTCCCGAGGACCTCATTCATGAAGAAATTCAGAAGGAGCAACCACTAGTAATTTCTAGTTCTCCACTAGTCACAGAACCAAAGGATACAACCTTTTCACTAGTAGGAAGTCTGAACTTTGTTGACCTTGTTGATCCTGAGAAGGTAAAATCCCTCTTTGGAAACCCCTTAGATACATTCATCTCACAAATTGAGACATCCACAGTAGAACCTACTCTCCCTCTATGGTTCAATAAGGAAACGGTTGATGAGAGGAAGATCTCTTCTGAAATAGAGCGTTGAGACGCTCCATTATCACCTCGAAAGGAACTTCCTAGGTATATTTATATTAAAAACCCAACCTATATGGAGGGGTTGGGAGAGAACGAAGATTGTAACAAAGCTAGAAATAATGAAGGAGAAGGAGAAAATCAAACTGAGGATACCTTCGGGTTTCCTATCCTAGATACTGTACTGGATGTAAATATGAAAAACATCCCTCCTTCTTTACCTACTTTTTATGGAAAAAGTAATGAGGACACGGACACATTCTTGTTCAAGTTTGATATTCTCTATAGGAGCTATAATTACCTACAAGATGCTCACAAACTAAAAATATTTCCTTCTACATTGAAAGATTCTGCCTTGCGATGGTTCATGGGATTAGGTGAATCCACTATTAAGACATGGGATGACACAAAAACCTCATTCCTGTGAAATTATCAAGAATACTGCAAACCTAAACACTCTTGACACGATATATTCAAGATACAACAACTTGAAGACAAAATCCTAGAGGATTATCTCGAAAGGTTCATTTACACCCTTCATAAATCAAAGTATCATGACCTTCGAGACGATGCAGTACATACACTTTTTATTAAAGGAATCTTCGAAGACTTGCTAGAGAGTCTTAATCTCATGGAAGATGGCGATATTTCTCATAATAATTTTGCACAGATCAATGAGATGTGTAAAAATTATTGTAGAAGTAGGGGGGAAGTTGGGAAAATTTTTCGAGAGCCGTATAGTAGAAATATAAGAGGAATGTTTGTAGTTAACGAGGAGTTACAAGGATGGAATTAGGTAACCTATTGGAGAATTTTAATACTGACATCTTAAGAGCCATGGGTTCTCAATTAGATGCTTTACAAGCCAAGAAAAGGCAAGATGAAGAACGGGAAACAATGAGTATTTTCTGTCCAAGGTGTAGAACAAACCATCCCCAAAGGGAATGTCCATTAAATAACATTTATGTATGTCACATCTGTATAGAGGAACATCTGACAGATAATTTTCCATCCTTGCCTGGATTGCAAGACATATATAAGAGTGGGGATGTAGGTGAAACATCTAGGAGTCCTCCTTGGAAATCTAGAGATCAACCAATATACCAGAATTTTCCACCACAATCCCCACCCTATTACTCTCCATACCAACAACCCTAACAATGGAACAATCCTAGTTGGCAGAGTTGGCCACCTCAGTATCCTCCTCCTCAATTTCCATAGCAATAGTATTGGTCACAAGGGTGGATAGTAAATCCATATCCTCAGTCACAACCTATCCCTCCACCTAGTCATCCTTATCCTCAGCATCAATCAAATTTCCAGTAGCATTTGCGTGGATTTGTACCTCTAGTTCTTCTCATTACACAATAACCTCATCACTTCCATAATACAAATCCTCCGTGACCAACATTATTACCTGCCCAACCGATACCTAACCCTAATAATATGCCAACTCAAGCTCTTAACAATATTGATTTGCAAACTCTTCCATCCTACCTTGTTTCGATTGTACCTATACATGAGATTCAATTACGGTCTGGAAGAGTTGTTAATGATAAACCCAGAACATCAATCATCATTCGTGAGGAAAATGACGAAGAACAAGATTCAAATGAACCTGTGAATGATTCCATTTTGGAGGATGTGAATAGTTCAAAAGTTTCAGTACCTACCCGTCCTCCCCAAGAACTTATTCAGGAACAAAGAATTCCTCCATTTCCAGCAAGACTAGTAATAGAAAAACCCGTAGTTCACTCTGAGTATGATATCTTGAATGAATTGAAACATATCTGTATCAAAATCCCATTATTAAAAGCTATTAAAGACATACTAATTTACAATAAGGTGATAAAGGAATTATGCATTAAACGTCTAGGGAAGAAACAAAAGACCCCCTTACATATCATGTCATAGGAGAGATGTTTGAATATATGACAGATCAGTCCCGAATTGCAAAATATACAAATCCAGGAGCCCCCATAGTGACTGTAATCATAAATAATACCTCCATAGGTAACACATTAATTGATTTAGGATCAGCCATCAATATCATGACCACTGCAATTTTAGAATTTTTACAGTTGGGGCAATTTCTTTGACCTACCCCTTCCATCTTGGAACTAGCAGACCGTACTACGGTAAATCCTGCTATAGTCCTGGATGACATTATTGTATTAGTAGATTCATGGGAATACCCCATCGATTTCATGGTCATAAAATCAAATGATCCTTCTAAAAGACATCCTATCATCTGGGGAAGACCATGGTTAGCTACTGCCAATGCTTTTATAGGATGTAGAGATGGGGAGATGACCATTTCCAATGGGTTGTCTACCCAAAGACTTATTTTATATCCCCCAGCACAACCAATAACTGAAAATTCCTGGTGTTTAAATTGTTCCTTTGGGGATGAATATTTTGATGACCTTTCCTTTCCTAGTGATTTCTCCTGGGCATTGCAGGAGCAGACTACTGAGAATGTATTGAAACAGGTTATTTCCTCCACCACTAGTATAGATTTTCCTCAGTCTTTTGCTAAATTTGATCAAATCTTTGGAGATGATTTTCAAGAAACTATGGCTCTCTCAATGTTTACAGAAGCACCTTATGTCTTCACCATTGAAGCATATAATACCTTTCACCATACCTTGTGAATTTGGCCCTGAAAAATTTCTGAACATAAATGCAGGATTAAGTAAAGATCAACAAGATCAACTACTTAAGGTTCTTAAAAAACAAGCCGAAGAATTTGCATGGGAATACAATGATATGAAGGGTATACACCTTGACACTTGTATTCACCACATTTATATGGATCCAAATATTCCACCTGTAAGACAACCTCAGAGGAGGATTGATCCTGCTTTGAAGGATATAGTAAAAGAAGAATTACAAAAACTCCTTACCGCCTCTTTCATCTATCCTATTTTCGATAGCAAATGGGTGTCTCCTCTAGCAGTAGTTCCAAACAAAGTTACAAGGAAATGGTGTATTTGTGCTGATTTTAGGGAACTGAACAAAGCCACTCTTAAAGACTACTTTCCTTTTCCCTTTATTGACCAAGTATTAGATACCTTGTCAGGTAAGTGGTATTTTCCTTTCTTGACAAATATAGTCATTAGAGGAAATTTCAACTCAAAATGGGCCTTCTAAAAAGAATTAATAAAATAATAGTTAAAATAATAAAATAATATTTATTAATTTTGGAGGAAGAAAAACAAAACTACTTTTTTGTTTGTATTTTCGACATATCTTCCCATGTTTTTACTCAAATTTCGATCGAGAGAGCTCATTGGATGCATAATTTAATTCCGCATCCAACGAGTACCCACTCGGCATACTTGTGACGGACCCCACTACCTCAAAAACAAGAAATGCTTGAAAAAACGTGATACATCATCATCACATTTTTTCAGACATTTCTTGTTTTTGGGGTAGCGGTGTCCGTCAAAAGTATGTCGAGTGGGTACTTGTTGGATGTGGAATTAAATTCTGCATACAACGATCTCCCCCGATTGAAATTTGAGTAAAAACATGGGGAGATATGTCGAAAATACAAATAAAAAAAAGTAGTTTTCTTTTATGATACCTATCCCCAAATTTATATTAAAAAAGTGTTTAAGACCTATATGGTATTTCAAATTTAAAGCAATTTCATTAGCTAACACATGATAACATGGAATTTGAATCAAAGTTAAAAGGCCCATTTTGAGTTGAAATTTCCTCTAATGGGATACAATTAGATCCTAATAGCACCTGAAGATCAGGATAATACCACTTTAACATGTACTTGGGGGACATTTGCTCATCGAGTTTTTCCATTTGGCTTATGTAATGCACTTACTACTTTTTAGCGAGCAGTCTTAGGCATTTTTTCTGATCTTATACATCACTGTGTTGAGGTATACATGGATGATTTTACAGCCTATGGTAATACTTTTCATGAAGCTCTTGACAACCTCGAGAAAGTTTTGATTTGATGTCAAGAGACAAACTTAGCTCTTAGTCATGAAAAGTGTAAAATGTTACTAACAGAAGGTATAGTTCTAGGACACCATATTTCTTCTCAAGGAATTAAGATAGACCCTGGTAAGATTAAGTAATAGTTGGCCTTCCCTCTCCAAAACCCAGAAGGAGGTAAGAAGCTTTTTGGGTCATGCAGGATATTATCGTCGTTTTATTGAAACATTAGAGGAAATTTGGGGTCTAAAATGGTCCTTATAGGAAAAGGCGCCAACAATAAATTTGTGAGTTGGAATTCAAGAACCAATAGAATTTCAATAAAATGAGTCAACCATAATGGTTGAATTGACATATTTGTCATAAAAGAAAACTATTTTTTTTGCTTGTATTTTCGACATATATCCCTATGCTTTTACTTAAATTTCAAGCGGGAGAGCTCGTTGGATGTGGAATTTAATTCTGCATCCAACGAGTACCCACATTGCATACTTTTGATGGACCTCGCTATCCCAAAAACAAGAAATACCTGAAAAAATGTGATGATGACATCATCATCACATTTTTTAAGGTATTTCTTCTTTTTGGGGTAGCGGGGTCCATCAAAAGTATGTAGTGTGGGTAATCGTTGGATGCAGAATTAAATTCTACATCCAACGAGCTTTGCCGCTCATAATTTGAGTAAAAACACAGGGAGATATGTCGAAAATATGAACAAAAAAAGTAGTTTTTTTCATTCTTCCTCCAAAATTAATAACTATTATTTTATTATTATAACTATTATTTTATTATTTTAACTATTATTTTATTATTTTCCTTAAGAGGCCCATTTTAGACCTCAAATTTCCTCTAATGAATTTACAAAGATAGCTGCACCAATGTCTAAATTGCTCAGAAAGGATGTAGAATTCCAATGGATAGAATCTTGTCAAAATGCTTTTGAGATTTTAAAAGCTAAACTACCAGTAGCACCAATACTTAGGGGCCCTGATGTTAGAATAATCAACCCATATTTAGCTACCTTAGACATTAATTAATCCAATTTTTGTCTTATTTTCCTAGTTTCCATATTCCACCTTATGCAAGTTGTCCTCCACACATCCAAAGTGGTCAAACTTGCTAAATTTGAGTCATGGAGCACTTGGGAAACCACTTGGAATCAAATCTACTTTATTCTTGGCCTTCCTAGCGCATGTCTGCTTTTTCTACTTTATTGCCTGTTTTTTCTGAGTTTTAAGGCAATTGGGAAAGGTTGACTAGGTGAAGTTAACTTGTTTTTTGTCCTCATCATCCTCCACCCTTTTCTCCTAAGAAAAGCATGTATGAGTTTTCCTTCCATCACCTATTATCTTTCCTAATTGATTTTTCCAATTCGTGAGCTCCTAGACAGTTTTGGAAACTCCTTTATGCACCTATGGGGGATTTGCTTAGATTTAGTAAGCCTGCTTTTGACCAATTTCGAATGACATATTCATGCATTTGAATATCTCATGTAATTATTTATTGTGGCAGCCTATGACTTCACAGGGTTGGCTATTGTACACTTACTCAATACAGATTAGTGTTCTGCTCCATATTCAGTCTCCTTTGTGAGTATTTTGCATGTGTAATTGGCAATTTTTGTGAGTGTAATTGTTCTAAAACCTGGGTTCAATTTCAACATGGTATCAGAGCCTTTGTAGATCGATTTCTCTCCTTCCAATTTGTTATTGCAGGTTCGAAATCATTGACTGGGAGCATTCTGCTGACTGAAGGGACAATTTCTGAGCTATGGATCAATCTCAGAAGATCATCTTGACTCCATTTAACTTATTTGAATGGAAAGCAGAGATGGAGATACTGTTGAGAGCGAAAGGCCTCTATAGAGTGACTATGGCAACAGAAGCAGAGCCCAATGCAGCTACAGAGAAGATTAAATGGCACAACAGGAGGGATGAGGCCTATGGTCTCATGTGTCCACTAGTGTAAAATGAGAGATTAGTGACCAAAAAATGACCAAAATCCGCATATCAATGACCACTTTTGGTTTGGCGATCGCTGGTGGCTAATTTACGGTCTTTTATTACGCGACCAAAATTGGTCATTTTTATTTTGGTCATTTATAGCTTGTCGGTTGGTCATTAATTTAGTCATATATTTGGTCATTGATTTGGTCATGTATTTGAATCAATGACCAATTATATGACCACATGTATGACCAAATTAATGACCACATA
>LPNX010013185.1:0-10793 GCA_001517045.1 Pseudotsuga menziesii | reverse complement strand
AATGATGAGCAAGTGTCACTCAAAACACGTGGGTGGAAAATCTTTCACACCGTGATAAACCAGATTAGGCATGGGCAATGTCTACTAACCTGCTCCCACTCACAAAGAGGTTCTTAGCTTTCTTTGAGAAGGCAATAGCTCCTACAGCACCCATGTGCCCTGCTGCCACACATATGCAGGTTTTACTCTTTGTATCACAAATTCTTACCTGCAACAAAAGCACAAAGCATCTTTCAGTATGTGATTAAAAAGGATAAAAATTGAATCCACAAAAAATGACTTCGCATCCATGAAAACAATTTACTGTCAATAATTGCAAAAGAAAATAAATCCTAGCCTCGAGTTTGACAATGCAAGAGCAACTTAGCAAGACTTATCCACTTACTGAACCAATTCTGAGAACAACAAGTTACAATAAGAACTATGCAAAAGCTTAGAAGTCATAATAGGGAGTACAATTACCATCTTCCAGTAGGTTTACAAAAGTGGATTAAAAATAAATTTAGTGGGATTGTTACAAAACTTGAATACCAATTTATGCAATTACAATTACTATGGAATCAGTATTATTTACCTTTAACATTGGAAAAAAACAAAGATCTTCCACATAATGTTAACAATTCCAATACCACACAGTGAAGACTAATTACATGAAATTAGAAAGTAATCAACAACATAATGAATCTGCAATAAAGAATGCATTTACAAATCAGCTATATTTAGTTGATCAGTGATTTTAAACAAGTTGATAATCAATAACCTACTAATAAAGATATTCAAGCAAATGCAATTAAAAAAAATATGTTCCAACTATGAAATACTCACCGTGTGATCTTTGGACCCAGAAGCTAGGAGAATATGTCCAGAAAAAACAACAGTATCAAGACAAAGAACTATGTCTGTGTGTCCTAGAAACTCATAGACACATGTCATGGATGCAAGGTCATACATGTGAACCTACAGAGACAATCCCAATATTGCAGCATGAAATCACAGTTGAGAGGATTTCCGAGACATGAAAAATAAATATTTCCTACTGCAGTTTAGCATGCTTTCCAATCATTGTAAAATTTTACAAAACCATTATAAATACATTACAGATGCACGCATCCAAATATATATAGCACCAACAGACAATTCATGAGCTACATAATAGTAAGCACTGGTGAATGTGTACTTCTAACAGCTCCAGTAAACATTGTACTAACATTCCACATAAGACTAATTTCAAAATCTTGGATTCTATGTATAAAATTTGCAAGAAACCATACATGCCCAAGACAAAACAATTACATGGACCCTTGCCTATAACAAAATAGACAACAAATTAAAAAACCAAGAGAAAACAAATTTTGCATTGCTAAAACTTGAAGAGGAATCCATAACTCTTTTATTAAAAAGTCACACCTGCTCCAGATTTATTGCAACTGCAAGAAATTTCTCCTCTTCCTCAAGAAATTTTAAATCCATGATCTCCTCATTGTAACCTATAAGCCTCTTGCTAATATTTAAATCATATTTTCCTTCATCATTCTCACCCAGGTCATAAAAGAGAAAGCGCTGATCAGTAGTAACACACATCACTCCTTGAGCAAGGGGTAGTAGGACAGCAGATACAAATCCTCCCTTCATGTCATCTTTGTCAGAGCTAATGATTGCATTCGAGGACTTCTGTTCATATAAGCATAGAGCGCTGCAAAAAATGCAAGGAAAATTGAGACCAGTTACATGTATAAGCAAATGCTTTGGAGATGATGTTAAACTCAAAATACCATTCTTCAAGACAGAATAGCATAAACAATGATCTCAAATTTTCACTTCCATAAAATCATACTGCAGTCAGTAACTAAAATTGGTAGATGTGGCTAACCAGCTTACCCTTCTGAATACCATATACGAACAATGCCACGTTCCCCTACAGTCAAAAAATACACTGGGGTTGCGCCACTTTTCTTCTAATTCTCAAACAATGTTTGGCTTTGCTTCATAACAAACACCAGCCTAGAACCACTTGGGAGAACACACACAGCTTCTAGTGGTTCATGCATTGGTATTGTTGCCCGGAAGTGATAATCACGTAGGTCCCATATATTTACAACCTAAAATATGTATACAATGACAAAAGTCAATACAAGATTGTTAAAATATAAGATGAACTAAAAAGACAGGCATATCAGCATGCTGGCATTTAACAAGGAGCAATCTAGACAACACACTAGCATAGCTTATGTTTATGACTAGTACAATCAACCAAATTATAGACATTTTCAATTGAAAACAAAAAAAATCTCAGCAAAACATTTTGATCAAGAATGCAATCTCAGCAAAACACCCTTCAAATCACCAGTTCAGGGACAAGGACAAGTTTGAAGTGCCTATTAACCACTATACCATTATACAAATTTTTTTTCTAAAAGATCATGTCCAAGCCATAGTCGAATGCTATATTTTTGTCTGTAATGCATGTTACTTTGTAAAATGAAGAAATCTCTATAAATAAATATAGCAGCTTTGCATATAGACATCACAGACAACCCAAAACCACTCTGCATGCCTATCTCACCAATAACTAATGAAATTGAAATGGCCAATTGATTTATTAGTTTGCATATAAACTAAATAAAAACCTTATAACCTGCCAAAATTACCATTAGACAGTACCTTATCTCTACCAGCACTGAGCAGATTCCAGCCATTTTCAGAGATTGACAAACTTGTCACAGTAGAAAAATGTTTTTCAAGCATAGAAATGCACTTCTTAGCTACAAGATCCCATACTCGAACTGTTGCATCATCACTTCCAGAAAACAGCTGCAAGAAGAAACATAGAAAATTTTAATCTCCATGCCTGTACAGTGCACTGTTATATTTGAAGAGAAACATATTTTTAAGATTACATGTTCATAAATTAATGTTAATACATGAAAGACTCAAATTCAATGAGGCCATTGTATATTTTAGCTCATAAACAGAAGATATAATAAAAAATAATTAATATTACTTCAATCATAACACCTTACCAAAAGGCAATGGGGATCTGGATGGAAGATGATTGTAGTTACAACTCCTTGGTGTCCTCGAAATGAATGCATGCAGTACCCTCCATCCACATCCCAAACAAGAATATTTCTATCTGCACCAGCCGTAGCAAGTAATCCTCTAGAGGCATCACAGGCCATGTCTGCCATGGGACCATTATGTGCCTACAAAATTAATAACAGCAGTTTCAATCCCGTGTTCAAGAAAATATCAAGAGAACATAGGACAGCCTCCCAAAATGTAGTTTTCTGCACATCGTTGGAATCCAATATTGCCCTTGGGGCATACGGTGGATAACCATGTTCAGGAGAAATAAACATCACAGCTGTTTTTCAAATGCCCTGTTTTTTTTCAAATACAAGACTTTAAATATATATATTCAGAACTTTCATAAACACTTCAAACAAATAAATAGAGGAATAATATATATTAATGTATTCAAGTAACCAGATGAGATAAGACAAGAAAATATTTTTATATTAATGTTCAATATATGACCACAAAAGTAGGTCAATGGAACTCAGAAGTATAATCCAGTGCAAGTACATAGTGTTAGTGTGATAGCAACTCCAATAACTAATCTTTAAAAAATGCAAAATGGTTAAACAATAATAAATATCCAGTCAAAAGGTGGCACATCAAGGCATGTGTGGACGAGAAACAAAAAGAGAGGAGAAGGAGAAAGATGACACCCTAACAGAATCATCAGACAGAGAAGAAGTCGATAAAATTTCTGATAATGGCCTCTAGAGAGAACCCTGGTCTAAGAGGTACATACATAAATAAACCAGTTTGTTTGATCTTTCTAGTTAAGCTACGACAAAGGGACGCTCAAATAGGTTGTCTGGACTCTGAAGAACATTACTCTGATCTTCTAGCTTAACTAGTCTAATCTCCAGAAACAAGACTCTGGAGAACATAACTATGATCGTCTAGGAGCACCTAGGAGGTAAGTTCTGTTTTCTGGTGGTCCTGGAAATGAAGGATCTGAGTATAGAGTTTGTAGTTTCTATGGCTCTACGGACAATATTGAAGGTAAAGAAGTGACATGGGTATAGGTCATAGGACACAGATTGGAATCTGGTTGGGGACATCATAAAGAGAGGAGGGATAAAAGTAACTAGCTCAGAGCCATTTAACTTCAAGCCTGATGTCTGGAAGTAGGCATCAATGCCAATGGACGTGTTTCAAATTCTCACTGGTGTGCAGAAATATCTAGGTATATCCCATTTCCCTCAAATTCACAACATTCAGTCCTCCAAAACAATAATATAGCAACTCAAGTGTAATTGAATGTGACAGCAAGCTTGTTTCTGGCAATTATCTAGCAATTTAAACATGAGAAGACTCCTACCGTCCATCCCATGTTGTACAAGGCAATAGAGAGCATAATAATCATTGAGCCTACAGTAGCAGTTCTCCAGTGAAAGCCTGCATGCCACAGCTACCTGCACTTCAAGCAAAATATTACATGCAATACCTCAGAGTTAAAGAAATTTTGGGTTTCTCTAAAGGCACATCATCTGTCATTTCAATATCAACCCCCCACCTTGGTCCCTAACTGTAAGGTTCACCTATCAGCAAAACAAATGTTAGGATGTGAAACTGGAAAAAAAGAACATTTTGGAGGCATGAATCTTGTCTAGAAATTAATATGAGACTCTTTCATTAAGAAAAATTCATGCCTTAGCAAAATACTCAGACTCTGGCAAAGACTTGGCTGGCATATGACTCATCAACTCAGGATAGACTCGGCAAGGCTCAGAAAATAGGAAAAAAACTTGAAATATGGTCAATTTTGGGCACAAAAACAGAAATAGCTAATATTAAGAACTTTGTTAAATAAGATTAGGTGCACCTTGGAACGATTGGAATGAAACAAAATGGCTTCAAGTGATCAGAGTTCCAGTAATTTGCGTGTGATCCCTCTTGCTATTCAATATTTCTAAAGGTTTGAAGAAGTGGATCGATTAATTGCCCAGTTTTATTCTCTGTATCCTATATCCATGTCCCTTGTAGCATATGATTTTCGCTGTAAAACACGACAAATATCATTTTATACATCGTACGGAATTGTCATATCATTTAATTCCAACGGAACAGAGGATTCATGCCCGGTGTGTAGCGAGGATAGATACAATGAACAGAGCATACTACCATCTAATGTTTTACATTATAGCTCTCTAGAGCATGCTGATGGCAATGAATAATGTGTACTCTGACTCTCTATCCTCAAATCCCTTTCAACTAGGCTTGAACTCTTGGAATTGTGTCCATCACACATAACAGTGGTTCAAACAGGGTGGTCCACCATTCAAGCATATTTTATATCCTTATTACAAAAGCAATTGTATGCTTAATCCTGATATGATAGTCCGGGCACTCCAATATTTTAAGTTAACTTTAAGGTCATGTCAGTTAATGTTGCCAAGTTTCTAGGTGCAGAACCTGCTTATATGATTGAGAACAGGATGTAAACAAAGTAGCTACTGGCGTGAAGGTGTGGGTTGTGTCACGAGATAAAGATCTCTTCCAGATCTTGTGTCCCTTATTACAACTCTTGGGATTTTTTGCACGTGGATCTTTGTTTATATCACTTGTCATGGAGTGACAGACAATTTTGCACATTTAAATTTATGGACTCTTGATATGGATATTACCAGTAGAAGAGAGCTGATTATTTGACACGTTATGGCAGCCTTTGGAACTGATTCTGAATCAGATTTTGGGGGTAAGCTACAATCTAAGGGCCACATAATTCGAGATTTCAAGGCAGCAACAAGGCTAGCAAACAGAGATGGTAAAATTTTATAAAAAAGACAGAATAGCATAATTGAGTTGTGGAACAGGGGTTTTCCTGGTGATATTTGTAAAAAAGAAAACAACAGACGTATGGCTGTTGTTCCAAGAATTTTTGGTGGTTGGAGAATCCTAGTATGGGGTACCTCTGTAGTATACACTCACTGGGAAGTATGTTCCATGGGCAGCTTATTTGGGTATGTTGAAGTGACAGTATGACAGCAATGAGTAGGAGATCCAAATCATAGGGCAGCTAACATACTTTGCATCAGTAAATAATGGCATTGTTACTTTTTCAAGGAGAAACAGTAACACTCAACGGATGGGCTATAATGCTCTGTCCTGTGAAGAATATGCAGTCAAAATTTTAGTGAACAAACCAGCTGAAACTAGTGTTTCTTCCTGTGTTTCGAATCTTTGAAGATAGGTGAGCAGCGTTGAGGAATTTGTTGTCAATATTGTGATAGAGAAGGCATGTTGCATAAGTTAATTTCTGTGAATATATTCCTTGCCTGGGCCTGAGTCACAGCAGCAAAGGTGCAAAGGGCTTCAAGGTCGATGTACATGCAAAGGATAGAAGCACTTGTTATGGTGTTCATAAACAACATGTGCAGAACACTTCTTATATATGGATAGACTCTAGAGTATATTGCAAAAGAAGGGGACACATTGGCTAGTGTAGCATGCAAAAGGAGCATAGTCAAAACATAAACCTTGTCTTTTACCCATCTTTAAACGAACCATGCAGAAGTTGAGTTTAAGTTCTAGTTTTAGGTTCTGAGCACTTAAAACTTCAGTTAGTGTTGAGTTAGCAGCCAATTTCAGTGGGCATTTAACACTTTCAACTAGCAGCCACCAGATCTATAATGATACTGAGAATTTAGTTTTTTTGTGGGGAAGCAAGTTTACTTATTTCTGTTGATAGCAGCAGTGTTCAATATCGACCTATCCAAAATAGGAAAATCATGCATAAAGGTCTTCAATAGGACCTATGTGCACAGCACACAATTAAATTGGCAAATGACCTATGTGCAATCAAAGACCAGTAAATGAAAGGAACATGATAAAATGAAGCATTTGCCAAGATTCAAAATAACCTACTAGCACACAATCGGTCTAAATCGGGGGCACTATAATGGGAGACAGCATACCCACTTTATATTCGCAAGATAGGATGAGAATTCAACACCAAGATATCTAAAACAAAACAAAAAAACAGGCATTTATAAATAACTTTCTCTATTCACATAGAAGTTTATGGTGGTGATAGTAGACAAGATATAATGATCCTTATATCTGAAGATCCATTTATTTCTTGAAACGTAGCTTGCATTGTTTCTGCAATGTTAATTTCAATCATAAAAGACGATTTGAAATCCATGGATTTTTATTTAAATTTAATATTTAGATATCCACTGACAGAAAATGGCCAATGGGACTGGCAAAAAGTACATGAATCCAATTTTACAGGAGAAAAGTACAGGCCTGCCTACGGCAGCATACTGAATCACATTAAAAATAAAAACTAGGAAAAATGACTCTGGAACCAACTTTTCAGCAGGATCAACAATGATAATTAAACAAAATAGTGACTCAATATGCCACAATGAATAACTTGCCTTTTCTTCTAGTAGGAAACTTACAAAGATGCATTTTCCAACTGTTTTGGTGGAAAATATTTGAAAAGCATGGCAACTGCAACAAGATATCTGCTGCTAGTCCTTGTCATGCTTTCTTCTGGGAATGAAAGAATTATAGGCTATAGCCAAATAGACAATAGGACACAAAGAAATGTGAATTTACTTACTATGCTCTATTACAATTAACCTCCAATTCATGATCTGTTCATGTTGGAACCAGTTATTAACTGCCTTCCATAAACCATCAGTGGAGTCCTGTGTAATGGCCAATAAAAAGTAACACAGTGTCGCCACATCATGTTTGTGCTGCTGGCTTCTTTGGTTGTGGAAACAACAGCTGAGCAAAGAGGAGTTCATTCCATGTATCAGGCACTCCTGGAAGACACCAATGCAGACAATCCTGAGAACCACCTTTTGACCTAAGAATGTATTTGGATATATGTGACTCGTCCCTCAACTCTGAAACCCCACTGATATCTAAACATTCAACCCTTGTGCCCCGCATAGCACTCTCAACAGCTAGATCTCTAATATAGTGTTCAATATAAGCAAAGTCTCATTGCTCTTGAGATCTCATATCTTTTCTCAAGGGTTTGATTTCTTTTGTCATATGGATCTGTTTTAACAAAGGTTGCTGAGGCAGCCAAACTATGATTATCCTAAATAGCCCTGAAGAATAAGGGTTTCCCTGTTTCTTTAGGAAGTTTAGTGTAGTCTTAGTTAAAAAAAAGTTGCAGTTAGTAATTTTTGCTTCCAATAGATAATAGACAATAGTCAATGGGTAAATCATAATAGATCCTTTCCAAAGGTTGATTTGGAGTATGCTCCAAGTCACGATGACCATGATACAATGTTGTGAGGAATGGGGACCATGATATGTTGTAAGGAGGACCTACCAAGCTACTATAAGAGTGTGAGTGCCTAATAAGCATAGAGTTATATTTTCTTTCAAGCCCTTCAAAAATGGGTGTGTAGACACTGCCATGGACAAGGGAAAGGAGACACATTGCCTAAAGAATTTGTGGCTAACACTATTTACTTTGATAACATGTTGACCACTGGAAAGGATAGAAATCAAACCCAGAACCTGCCTTTGGCTGGAGGTTTCTACTACCATTGAGCTACATGCCTATTTATCATATACATCCTTAAACAATTATTTAGAAGCGTCAAAGACACATTTAATACCTTTCTTTGACAAGGGGTCTACCAAATACCTTGTTTTGTGAGAAATTCTACATTTTATAGACTGATAAATCTATCCAAATCCGACTTAAAGAGAACAAAACATGTCACAAATGGGATTTGAGCACAGGTAGAGACAATAACATTTCTTTTCCAAACCATCTGAACTAGACCCAATTGATAGAGGTACATGTCCTTTGTCAACCTCGACTAATTTTGTTTGCCATACCCAACAGTAGAAGGTTGATCATCACTTTAGCGCACCTTTCAGGGATTTATATTAGAGAATTCCATGTTGAATTGGGCAGGGTATTTGAGAAAAAATTATTAGACATTGAAGGTCTGGTTACCTCATAGAAGGCACTACCTACTCTGCATGCATAATTCAATAGCATTTAGAAGGCACTACCTACTCTGCATGCATAATTCAATAGCATTTAGAAGGCACTACCTACTCTGCATACATGATTCAATAGCATTTTGAAGTCTAGGTAATGTTTTTGTCATGTATTTTGACCAAATTAATTAAGATCCTCCATGACATTATAATAAACTCACACATGGTTGTAGTAATGCTGATATACTGTTACAGAATACTTGGCTAGCAGAACAAAGCATTACTACAAAGCAAATATAGCATCATTCCTTTGAATTCTACCAGCTGGTAAAGTGTGCAGAAATGATCAAATAGGGATATATAGTAGCTCTCCTTAACGAGGAAAATTGGACATGTAGTTCAAGTGACACTCCAACATTATTTGTAGGTAAGAAGGAAGACAAGAAGGATGCATGCTTCTACTGTGGAAAGCACGGAAACCTTGCTTAGGATTGCAGAATACTTCTGATGAAGGAAACTGGGAGGCCCATTTTAGGGCCCTTGTCACTTCAGTTAGTTTTTAAAAAATTGCATGAACCAATAGTAATAGCGCAATCAAACTATAGAACAACTGTGGGAGCATACATATTCAATTTCAGGCCACAAAACTTATCTTATTTGCTGCAGATACCATTTTGAGCACCCTCTGAAAGACACTTATATTTGTGTATCTGGGTGCCCAAAAATATAAAAATGTGCCAAAACCACCACAGTACAGAATCAGGCCCTTGGCAGTTGGATGCCATTACTAAGCAGAGCCTTGTAGTGAAAAGGCATCGTATTTTGAACATATGGGAAATAATTACACTTCTGAAAAAAACACAGCTTCTTCACAATGGGATATCGTATAGCTATTCCATGTCAATTACGCCATTAGTATCTAGACATTAAGAGATTGTATCTTCAACTCCTACCTACAAAGCCTAGGCTGATTTCCTTATTATTTTAATAATATAGGATGACCAAAGATGGCCCAGCCTTGGTACATATTCAAATTCTAAACTGGACACTCAAGTCCCACAAAGGTCTATCTGATTTGTCATAGTATTAGGCTTCTTGGAGATTAAAGGACAAAGTGGTTTTCAACTATATATCTCTCCCGTAGTTCTCTGTGTGCTGGTGTTAGGATTGTCTTACACTCCATCTAGCTAAGTCTTCATTTTCAGCTGTTAGAGGGTTATTAACTTGTTTCAGCCGTGCATGTGTCATTTAGCTTGCTGGCTGTGTATTTACAGATCTGAGTAGTAAAACCCAGCAAACCAATTTGTGTTAGGATTGTCTTACACTCTATCCAACAACTATATTTGAGTCTTATGTATCATGTTTTGTGTCTTTTGAGTAGTTAATATCCAAGTATAGCTTATTTTCTACTGCTGGTATTTTGTTCCTAGCACTCTAATCTCATAGGCACTTTTATCTCATCTAAAACAGGCTCAACATTCAGCTGCCCCATTTATTCCTATTTAGAAATCTTTAGGATAGCCATCCATAAAGTGAGTCTAGCCATCCTTAGTGTGTCTTGTGTGTTTAAGCAACTTGTTTATCCATTTATTTATCTTTGTGGTTGCTTATCTTCAGCCTTAGGGAGTAATTTGCTGCAATCTCTTTAACTTGAAATTTAAAGGTTCTGTCTGAATGTGAAATTTGAATCAATTTAGAAGTCATATGACAAGCCCTTATTTGTCCATCTATAATAAAATAGATATTAATACAAAAGCATCATTTTTTTCTTTGAAAAAACAACATTAAGACAT
>LPNX010013174.1:0-192879 GCA_001517045.1 Pseudotsuga menziesii | reverse complement strand
TCCAGCCGGCTTATCAGTGGTAAGTGTTCATTCTATCTCACAAACCCTAACCCTAATTTTTGCTATAAAATAGGGATTTTTGCATGGCAGTTTGCATGCTCAATTGTATCAGCATATTTGTATAGAAATAGAAAATATCGGGATTTGGGATATTACAGTGGTATCAGAGCTATCTTCTTGGCCAGCTGTGGGCTTAAGAAATGAAACTTAGATGAATATAGAAGGAGACCCTTTTGTAACCTATAGGAGGAGGAAGAGTAGATACACAGGGGAGTTTGAGGATATCCCACTAGAAGATACTAATTCAGATATGGAACAAACATGTATACACTCGGATAGGGGAAAAGGAACGGGAGAAGAAGAGGATAGGATGGAGTTTCGCAGCGTAGTCTCTGCATTACAAGACTTAGCCAAAGGGCAAAAAGAGGTACTCAATGCAATCAACAGATTATCTGCGAAACCGGAAATAGGTATCAACAGTACACCTCCCTCACCGGTAGATCGGGGATCTACAAGCAGCAGTGGAAAGATTGCGTACACTAATATTCAAAATACTCTGCACATATATAGCAGACCTTCCAACAGGCCTGCCATGCCTCACTTCTTGGCAGATACAGTAGGTGGTCTGGTCATGCAGGTAGAATCGAGCGAACCTTTTGGGGCTTATTTACAGGAGTATAGAGACTTAGGGGATGAGTTTCATGCTGCGATGTCTTTTTCAGAGTTCTGCAACATGAAGAGTAGGAACAGGCCCAGGAATTTCAACAAGGGTTTCAATCACAACTATGAGTTGCAGAAGACCTTGGGCAGGTTGACCATCCCAAACTTCGACGAAACTCGCGGAGGATCAGCGAGGATATGGGTTCAAAAGTTGGATACCTATTTCCAACTCAATCCCATGATAGAGACAGATGCCATTAAATTGGCTACACTTCACCTGGAGGGAGAAGCTCACGAGTGGTGGTACCACATTTTGGTGACATTGGGTCACAACACCATACACTCCTACAGTGAGTTCACTCAGAAGCTCATAGAGAGGTTTGACAGGAAGGATCCAGAGATACATTTCAGGGAGTTGGCTCAACTCAAACAGACCGGCAGTGCAGAAGCCTTCATCTCAGAATTTCAGAGGATAGCAGTCATGGTAACAGATGTGTCAGAGAGCAGGTTGACTCTGTTATTCATGGAGGTCCTCACAGAGCCACTACGGGGATGGGTGAAAGCCTACAAACCCCTCACTCTGTAGGATGCCATTAGCAGAGCCAGAGATCTTCAGGATTCTGTCCCCAAAAACAAGTTCCCGCTGAAAACCAATTTTCTTATTAGGGACAAGGACAAGAAACCTTTCTAGCAGGATGTTCCCAAGAAAACATGGTTAGACGAGGACACTACGAAAGATTTGAGAAGGAAGAAACTATGCTTCACTTGTCAGGAACCATGGGTACCAGGACACAGGTGTGCAGGGAAGGCGAAGGCTCACTACATTGAGGTATATTCGGACAGTGATGAGGATGGCTATGAGCAGGAAGCCACAGAAGAACTACGGGCAGCTGAGGAGGAGTCACACCAGGGTGATACACCAGAGGGAGTCATTGCTACATTATCTGGAGTACCAAGATTCCATACGCTTAGGGTCAGGGGAGTAGTATAGGGTCATAGAGTCGGAGTATTGATTGATGGGGGAGCCACCCACAATTTCATTGACTCTGCTTGGGTAGCCAAGAGGGGTATTCAGACCGAGAAGTTCGAAGGATTCACTGTAGCAGTAGCCGGGAACTCCAGCATGGAGTGCAACTACTGGGTTCCAAAACTGAATGTCACCTTAGGTAACTATCAGATGACAGATTCTTTCTATGTAGTGGATGTATCGGATACTCATGTAGTATTGGGTGTTCAGTGGCTTTATTTTATAGGGAAATACACTACAGACTACAGGGCGATGGAAATGGAATTCTAGGGGCCAGACGGCAAACGGGTAGTTTTGAGGGGCATGAACACTTATCCCCCAAAACCGGTCTCATCTCAGAGAATGGAGGCAGTACTCCGACAGGATGATATAGAATGGGCTGCAGAATGTTTGGTCACCTTTAGGAAACCCCCAGAGACCAGCACACAACACCCAAGTGACATTCAAACCTTGCTACAGAAACATGCAAAGGTTTTTAGTGACCTTCCATTAGGTAGACCGCCAGACCGAGGTTTTGAACACATCATCAAGCTAGAGGAGGGGACACAAGCAGTCATCACCACTCCTTACAGGCATCCCAAAAGATACAAGGATGAAATTGAGAAAACAATCAAAGAATTACTGGAGCTTGGATATATGCAGCCCAGTTCTAGCCCCTTCGCATCCTCAGTAGTATTGGTAAAAAAGAAGGATGGTACACTGCGAATGTGCATCGATTATCGAGCACTCAACAAAAAGACCATTAAGAACAGGTATCCCATTCCCAGAATTGACGAACTCATGGATGAGCTTCGGGGAGCTAAATACTTCTCCAAGATTGATCTTCGCTCGGGATACCATCAGATCAGGGTAAGGGACCAAGACATCACCAAAACAGCTTTTCGCTGTCACTATGGTCACTATGAGTTTTTGGTCATGCCCTTTGGACTTTACCAATGCTCCAGCCACTTTCCAGTCATGCATGAACCACACCTTCAGAGCACAACTACGTAAGTTTTTGCTAGTATTCTTTGATGACATCCTGATTTACAGCAAAACATGGGAAGAGCATCTGAAACACCTGGACGAAGGACTGAGTATTTTAGAAGAACATTCGCTTTATGTGAAAATGTCCAAGTGTGAGTTTGGCATGAAGGAAATGTTGTACTTAGGACACATAATCAATGTAGAAGGAGTACAGGTTGATATGGAGAAAATCCGAGCTATCAAAGATTGGCCCGCGCCAAAAACAGTTACAGAATTGAGAGGGTTCTTGGGTCTGTGCACTTATTACCGACGGTACGTTAAGGGATTCTCCCAATTTGCAGCACCCCTCATGGATCTCACAAAGAAGGGAGCGTTCACTTGGACAACTTAGCACATAAAACTTTCGAGGAGATGAAGGTTATTATGAGTTCCTGTCCAGTTTTAGCATTACCATACTTCTCACAACCCTTTGTAGTAGAATGTGATGCCTCAGGGGAAGGGTTAGGAGCAGTGTTGATGCTAAACCATCACCCTATTGCATTCGAGAGCCGTAAACTGAAGAGCTACGAGCGCCATTACTCCATATATGACAAAGAGATGCTAGCCATCTTACATGCTCTCACAAAATTCAGACAGTACCTGGTGGGCAGTAAGTTCAAAATCAAAACCGATCATAACAGCCTCAAGTATTTCCTGGAACAGAAGGAACTGAATAAGCAACAGCAGAAATGGGTCAGCAAAGTACAAGCCTATGATTTCGAGATCGAGTATGTAAAAGGTAAGAATAATGTAGTAGCTGATGCATTATCCAGGCGTCCCGCCCCATTATCTCTCAGTAGTATATCCACAGATTGGAGGGCACTTCTCTTAGTAGAATACTCCAAAAAATAAATTCGCTTACGAATTATTGGATGGGAAAATTCAGGATGATAGGTACAGGATTGTTGATGACATCATCTACCACAAAAACAGGATATACCTCGTTCCAGAATCCACATTGAGGAAAAAGATCATTCAGGCAGCCCATGATTCTCCTTTATCAGGGCATCAAGGTTTCTTTAAGACCTACAGGCAGATCCGAGAGAGGTTCTCATGGAAGGGCCTCAAGGGGGAAATTATGCAGCATGTCCGGGAATGTAGCATCTATCAGCAGAACAAGATTGAGAACACCCATCCAGTAGGGTTACTCCAGCCACTACTGATTCCAGAACAGAAGTGGGAAAGCATCTCCATGGACTTTATTTCAGGATTGCCCAAAGTCCAAGGGAGAGATTGTTTATATGTAGTACTTGACAGACTGACCAAGTTTGCATGTTTCTTTTCGATATCATCAAACTACTCGGCAGCTCAAGTAGTTGAGTTATTCTTCAGGGAGGTCTTCAGGTTACACGAGTTACCTAAGACCATTGTCAGTGATCAGGATAGCAGATTCATGGGTGCCTTCTGGCAGGAACTGTTCAGATTGGTGGGGACCGAATTGGCTACTAGTACGAGTTATCATCCCCAGAGTGATGGACAAATGGAAATAGTCAACAAGTGGATCGAAGGATATTTAAGGAACTATGTAGCAGGGCAGCAGCGAACCTGGATCAAATGGCTACACCTAGGGGAGTATTGCTACAATACTACCTATCACATGTCTATTAGGATGACTCCTTTTAAGGCATTATATGGTTACGAGGCCTTGGACTATGCAGATTTGGCATTTGGAGATAGTAGGGCTCCTAAGGCTAAGGATTGGATACAGGACAGTCAAGACATTCTGAAAATATTGAAGGAGAATTTACAAATAGCCCAGAATCAACAGATTTTGTATGCCGACAAACACAGGATTGAGCGGAGCTTTGAGGTAGGGGATTTGGTATACTTAAGGCTCCAACCTTACAGACAATCCTCACTTAAGAAGAAAGGAGCAGAGAAGTTAAAACCTCGCTTCTATGGACCATACAGAATAATCAGGAAGGTGGGAGAGGTGGCATATGAACTAGAACTTCCACAAGAAAGCAAAATTCACAATGTGTTCCATGTATCTAATCTGAAGAAGACCCTTGGGCAACACATTGCTCCATCTATAGAATTGCCTCCTTTAGATGATGAAGGACTGCGGACACTGATTCCAGAACGGATCATACAGACTAGAGAAAGGAAGCTCAGGAACAGGGTAATCAGAGAGTACTTGGTTCAATGGAAATAACTACCACCAGAGGATGCCACCTGGGAAGGTGAACAAGTATTGCAACATCCCAGTTTGAAGTTGCTTGAGGACAAGCAATCTCAAGCGGGGAGGACTGTAATGTCCTCTTCCGATTAGGCCTTGAGGCCCAAAACCGCTAACCTATGTGATTTCTGTGGGTTCGAGCGGTTACTGACAGTTAGGGAATCAGCTAAGGACTGATGCCATCCATAGAAAATCTAGGGCATCATCATTAGGTCAAGAAGGGCCACCAGGGCCAAAGGCCACCTTTGTGCATGCCATCCAAGCATTATTTAATGATGCATGCACTCATTAAGTCTCCATCCGCATGCATGCAAGTCAACAGCAAATTAGAAGATAAAGTGACCTAATTAGGTCAAAGATAAGGGCTTTCGCAGTTGAAAGTTATAAATGGAGGATAAAGCGAAAGGAGACTTCACTTTTGATGATTATTATTTTGGGAGCTCTTGGATAGCAACATAGCGTGCCGCACAGCAGTTGGGGTTGGAGACGGAGTCTTCAGCTAGCGGGGTTTCGGCAGTGAAACATCTTGCCCTAGTCTCATTCAGGGTAAGCCATACAGGTTCACCATTTGCTCTTACATTCATTCATAGTTATCCAGTCTACGGTATAGATTGTTGTAGGAACACGTGTGCAGCCGTAAGGGGGGGTTTTCAGCCAGAAAGCCCTAATCAGTTGCTGGGTCTTCAGATCTCAGTTTTACTTCGAAACTTAGGCACCATTCTCATCATCAACATCTTACTCCGGCATCCGGCGATTATCAGATCCGACCGTGCTCATCCGGAGTAGTTAACAGCGATTTCAGGATCAAGGGGGCGTGAGCAGCTGCCTCTCTGGAACAATTCACTAGCCTGCCTAGAGACCTTAGAAACTCCGCATGTACCAGGCATTCTCTCTGGCACGGGAAGCCTATCAGTCTTGCAAATCGGCAGCTTCATCGGACACCTCCTTCACTGAAAACGTCACCCTTATCTGATCTGGGTTCTTACTGCTGGGGTTTCGTCGGATGTAGAAGATATTTGTCCATCTCCGATTCAGTTCTTGATGCTTGCATACTCTCTCAAGAGCAGTCCAGCTGGCTTATCAGTGGTAAGTGTTCATTCTATCTCACAAACCCTAACCCTAATTTTTGCTATAAAATAGGGATTTTTGCATGGCAGTTTGCATGCCCGGTTGTATCAGCATATTTGCTTAGAAATAGAAAAGATCGGGATTTGGGATATTACATCTTGGCTCCCAAACAAATTGCCTTAGCCATTGGGCCATTGCCAACACACTTCGAATTTTCCACATTACTCATACGCAATGTTATCGAAACCGAACCGGTCATCGAACCAGCGAAGCCCAAAATGTGAACCAGACCGGAACCGGCAAAAAACCGGCTGACTAAAAAATACATAAAATATTCATATTTTGTAAAAAACATATATAACAATAGAAAAATGGAACAGCAGAGACTAGATATTCAAGTATTTGGACAGCAGAGACTAGATATTCAAGTATTTGCAGATAGACTAGAAAATGCAATGTAACTAATACAGGACATGACAATCTAGTATTAATGATTAATGATTGTCATGTCCTGTATTAGTTACATTGCATTTTTTAGTCTATCTGCAGATAGACAATCATTAATCATTAATACTAGATTCCATCAGATCCTATTATTAAAGATCCTAGATTTTCCATCAGATATCTATTATTTCTATCATATCATGGTTTCTATACATGTATACTGTTTCAATGATTTTTTTGATTGAGCCTTTTCTTATATCCGTCTTGCAATGTGAGAATGTCTATAGAGAGACAATTTATAAAGGTACATGATACATCAAAGCAATATCAGGTTTGATCATTTCCTTCCAATTTTATGAAGAAATATAAGGCAGAAAATGATAGATGCAATAAGCAATCGTCATAGGGGTAGACCAAGAGGGTTGAGGACTCAGTTTGGTATGGGAATGATCCTTACTTTAGGATGGCATGTACATGAACCAAATTTACAATCACCTGTCTTCATGTAGCACTGATTTTCTTGTTGACTAGGCCTATCAACTTTCAAGAAACTTACTTACCCTCTGGGCACTGCTTGATGGAAATTGCAATGTTGGAGGCCATGTGCCATTTGATCCAGCTGGAAATTGTTAAAAGGTCCACTGGCCGTTTGGCTCTATTTGGGGCATGGACCTATAGATTAAACCAGCTCCTATTGCTTGTTAACCTTCTGGAGATCAAACTGAGCCTACCTTCCCTTGCGACAGATGAAAAAACTCTGATTAAAAAATGCAATGATCTCTAAACAGTGTCCTCTCCAACAGAGACAGAAACCCATGACAATGTATAAATTTTAAACCAAGGTGATTGCTCCAGGACCAAAAAAGACAGATCAAGATGATAATGGTCTTAGCTGTTAGAATTTGGACAACAGAGACTAGATATTCAAGTATCTGCAGATAGACTAGAAAATGCAATGTAACTAGATATTCAAGCACCCACTACTGATGGATAAGTTACAACAATTTTCCAGTTCAACCAGACTCCTAACACCTCATCCCACAAGTCACACAAGCTATTAAAAATTGAGTTTTCTGATTTTTTTTTTTAAATTGAGTTTCCTGAGTCCCCAGTCCAGACCGGCCGGTTCGGCCGGTTTTGGCCGGTTCCGGCCGGTTCCATACCCGGTCTGGACAAAGATCCGGTTTTTCAAATTTTTTTTGCTGATCGGACCGGCCAACCCTGTAAACTGGTCAGACCGGCCGGTTTTGCCGGTTCCGGTCCAGTTCCGATAACACTGCTCATACGTTGTGATATGGTGGGTGCACCTTTTGCTTGGCGTGAACTCAAAATTAAATGATTGAATCACGTTGCCAACTCACACTACACCAAACACCAAACCAATCTAGTGTGTGCCAAATTCGTGAGGTTAGTTTCACCTCACAAATTACATGATTTGCTACCTTAAAAAAATAACCAAAGTTTTGATGCCTTTCATACTTGGATGAAGTCGCTAACCATGGGGACCCATTTGCCATGTCACCCCACTCAAACTTGGACTCATTTTTTGACTTTTTGACTTTTGACTTTTAGTTCCAATTTGTTGTAATTTAGCATTAAAATGCCATCTTGATGCACATGCTCCATGGGGTGTTTCGGCTGCCCAAATGAGATGAAAAGTAGTCCCTTGGTAAAGAGGACGCTCTGAGTGTGAAAACAAGCATCCCCATGCCAAAAACGGACTCCAAACCCGACTTTTATTACACTTTGAATTTTTTTAATTAAACCATTAAAAAATGGCCTAATTTTGCAGGAAAAAATAATTTTCTCAGAATCAGACGAAACTCTAGGTGGACCTAGTACATGTCCATACAACTCAATTCAAATGCCTAGCTTGTTGAAAAAATTGACACGAAGGTCTAATAACCTCCTAAGGCCTAACCACCAAAACGACTACCCCAACTTTGGAGGTGTGAGTGAAAAACTCAAAAATTATAAGTCGTTTGTTCAACAACCAATAATAACCGAGGGAAAAAACACTCTGGGCTAGTCGGCTTGATGCTTAAGTCTAGGAAGCCGAACCTTTTATAAAAGATTATCATGCTAGGACATTTTTACAATTTCCCCAAGTGGATATGAACATGTGTTACAAAAAAAATTGAACAAACTCCCAGAAAAAGCCTGGCAGACTTCTAAACCTTGAAGAATGAACAAGTATACTTGTTCTGCTTTTCCAGCTGGCTTGAAAAAACCACCAATTACAACTTAGGTGGTAACAAGCCCAACCCTAATCCAAAAGGATTGAGGGATGAGATTATGTCTCTTCTAAACCATATCAATGGCTAAGAATAATCTCAACTTTTCTTTTTACAAAAATAGCTATAAATGAAGGAGGGAAGCGAATTGCCTCCAAAATCCCAATTACATTAAGAAAAATACAAATTGTTTGCTCATGAGCCTAGGCGGATCCTCATGTGGGTCCCCTTTACACATCATATGCTGAATTGGAGCTTCAACACGTAATGATTGGCTGAGTTTTTATGCTAAGTGCGCCTCCATGGAGAGAGAATGTGCCCCCCTAAAGGCACCTGCTAACTAGGCTCACATGCTATGCCAGATGAGAAATTTGAAAGTTGGGTATTGTCTACAATATGATTTTACTAAGATTCTAGGTGCCACATTGTTCAAAATGTTGCTCATTCTTTATTTGATTTATTCACCGCTTGACTTAGGAATTTTTTAAATCAGTTTTAAGGAAAGTCTATTAATAACTCATATTAATACCAATACGGGTGAATTAATGTTCAAAATGTCTCAGTCTTTCCTTAGATGAAATCCTTTATGCTTTAGAACAGTGTGCAAATCAAATCCATGTCATAAACCAATCTGCAATCTTCAAAATGATGTTGCTCCAAATAATCAATCTTCAACCTTAGGCTTTTTAATTATTAACTTAGGAAAGCCTTATTAGTTGAAAATAACACTTGGAGGGGTCCAGGTGGCCTCCAATGGTTGTAGCATGTTGAATATGAATAAAAAAGCTTTCATACTGATGGATGGTCTTATGGACCAAATCAAACTCGGGTTTGACCAAGTCAAAATTCAACTATGGTCAAACTTTTCTAATGAAGTCCAATGGTGCAAGGACTCATCCAAAGCTTAATCGAGGATGAAAATCACTTGTAATGGTTAGTATTGAAAGAGAAATAGAGACACGAATCATACTTTACACAAGTAATACAATTGAGTCCTTGCATAATCTCCTCACAGGAAAAAATGAATAATACAACATATAACATGAAGTAATCGTTTTATATGCATGCCACTATCTAGTTTACCATCAAGAACATTGCAAGGTTTGGGTGAAGTAAACAGTCAAAATCCAAGGCTAGTCAAAGTGAAGGATTTTGGTCATGGAAGACTTGAGTAACTCGAGAGAGGGGAAAACAAGGGACTTAGTGAAATTCGTTAGTCAAGTGAACACTAGGGAAGCAGGTGTCTCACATATGGATGATGTGTTAGAAGATGATACCCTTTAACTTTAGCAAGCCCCCCTTTATTTCTTTTCTACATAGATCTTTCTTTTATTTTCATTTTTTCTTTTTCTTTGGATTATTTTTCTCTTTTGCATTTTTCTTTCTTTCTTTTGATTTTTTTTTTTATTTTGCTCTTTTCTCTCTTTTATCCTTTAATTGGTTAATGGCTGAAAGGTACAAGCCCTGGATGCCTTCTGGGCACTAGTTATGACACGACCTTATCTCCGCTGCCAGTAGTCGTTCATAGGCCTGACGAAGTTGCCACAGTAATGCTTGTTTAGAGTGTTGCCGCCTGAATACACACCTCGGGGTTAGCGTGGCAGGAATCTTCAAGCAACTAGGTGTGTCCTTGGGGGCAAGTCTCGAGTTAAGTGTTGTCACCTGATACTTGACTCCTCCAGTTAGGCAAACTCCTAACGAAACCAAGGGGTAGACGGTAAGAGTTACTAAGGTTGTGAATGTATCGATTGTTTAGTAGTTATGGAAATGATTACTGAAAGCAAGACTTTGCAAAGAGAAAATTAAATGAATAGCATAAGATTTGAAATAATCGATTAACACAAGATTTATTTAACTAAACAAGATTGTGCAATGTACTAGTGCCAAATATAGTCTAAAAATAAAGTGCTGTTGTAGTGAGTGTTTTGCAAATGTACTTAGTTTTAATTATTAAAGATGATCTGATTAAAGGGAAGGGGTAATTCCCAATATACAATAAGGTATGGGGAATGGTTCCAGACTCACCAAGTGTGGCTCCACACAAGAAAATGTAGGCTAGATCAGATTCGCAAGGGTGTGTCCAACACTACACCAAACGAGGGTGTAGCCTGATGGGGCCTCGCTGTCACTATCTAGTTGTTCCTACTTTCTCTATAAAATTTGCCTACACGAGGTAAAAAGGAGACGTTGGATTTTTCGTCTTTCAAGGAGAGTAAATTGCAAGATGTGAGACTAATTATCTAAAGGCAAGGAGTCTCTTTTCTGATCATCCAACATGTACTTAGGAGAATCCTTTATGTGAAGGAGAGAGCATAGTTCGAGAGGGCAATGGCGGGTTCGTTACTCAAAAAGAAAAAGACTGAAATGAAAGGGATGTGATCTAATTACTACGCTATGAATATCTTTCCCCGTACTCAAGCAAGCTCTTTCAGGTACTTCGGTAGAGCACAGTGGGTTAGTATCTGTTTACTTTGCAAAAATAATTGTAAATGTGATTGCTCAAAGTAAAGTATACTGCCTGCAAAA
Organism: Pseudotsuga menziesii; assembly: GCA_001517045.1. NCBI lineage: Eukaryota > Viridiplantae > Streptophyta > Pinopsida > Pinales > Pinaceae > Pseudotsuga > Pseudotsuga menziesii. The sequence goes on along the minus strand of LPNX010013174.1, from coordinate 181,736 downwards.
GAAAATTCAAAGGTTCCTGCATCTTGAGCGAGTTTGTGGTCTGCCGTTGAAACGAAACCAACAAACGGTAAGTTTTAACTTAACTTAGTTGTTTTTGACAAAAGAAATTAAAGAAGAAAGTTGCGGCATGAATAGTGACACAAACGCAAATTCCCCCAAGGGGGATGGGGTGTGGGATCTAGGGAGCCCACTTGCTTCACTTTATTTTTTTATTATGGTTTTTACAATGCTTTGAAGAAGTCCTCTTTCTCCTTATAAGATCGGAGGAAAGGGGTTACAATGCTTAGAAGATAGAAGAGAGTTCAAAGCAGCCTTGGATTTGCTTGGATTTGTCAAAATTATGCAAAATTTCCTCTCAACCTGCTGTCAAAACACAAAAAACCAGCAAACTAATTAATTGAAAAAAGTGCCCAAAATCACTTTGAAAGTGACTTGGGCAAGTTAAAAGAATTAACCAAAAAAAATCTATGTTAAAACTAGATTTACAAAAGATAAATAACTAAGAAAAATGGGCTTGTGAAACCCACTTTCTTAGGATCTTGGACAACCTTTAAAGGGCAGCCAATGACAACACTAGATTTGCTTGATTTAACTTTAAAATTTCAAAGAAACTAGCTATTAAACAAGTTTAAGATTTAGCTAAAAATAACTTGTTAAAAAGCAAGCTTCCTATGCTAGATCTACTTGAAAGAATAAAGCTTTTTGATACTTTGAGATCTAAGCAAACTAAACTTATAAGTTAGATCTGAAAATGATTTGAAGCTGAAACAAATAGATCTTAAAATATAAGCTAGATATATAATTGGTAACAAGGAAGCAATTTGTTTGAAGAGAGAAAGAGGTAGAAATAGGCCCGTTGCTAGAAAGATCAACCAAGAGGCTTCTTAGTGGGAAGCTAAGGGGCTATGTCTTGAAGATGTTGAAGATGGAATGGAGTCAAGCTAGATCCAAGCTAATCAAAGAACTTTCAAAACCTGTGAGATCTGGAGATATATATGAAGAGAGATTAAAGCAATATGCAAATAAACTTATTAAACATGTAAGATTTAGATCTCTAAGCATACATATGCAAAATTGAAAAAGCAAATAAGCTGGCTGACTTACGAATTTCTGTTCCTATTGATTTGGAGAAATCCTTTAAGGGTAGATACTTAAAGTAAGAAAGCAAGAAACTGATAAACAAGGTTACCTCAATGAAAGCATGACAATCTTGATCCACACATTGTAGCACCACACATCTTCGCCTCCAAAGCTTTTTTATTCTCAAGCAAAACAAAAGTATTACAACACTACAATAGCAAGCCTTCTCTAATCCAACTCAAACTATCTTGGAATGAGAGAAGGCGTTGCTTTTATAGCCAAAACCAAGTGTGGCACGCATCCTTCACTAAGAGTGAAGGCAAGTTCTCTGACAATTCATGGGATGTTGGTGGAGGTGTTACCGACTAGGTTGCATCTAGTTAGACCTTCAAGTGAGCTGGAAAAAATGAACAAAGTACTTTTTCAAACTCAGAGCTCAGATGTCCTTCAGGCCTTCATGGCCTTTTTATTTTTTGTACTACATGTTGATACCCCTTCGAGGAAGTTGTAATAAATGTACTAGCATGACGAATGTTTTGTAAAGGACTTGGCTTCCTAAGACTTAAACGTCAATCCGATCATTCCAAGGTGTTTTAACTTTTTTCCCTTGTCAATTATGCAATGCTGACTAAGCGGTGTATAATTTTTGAGTTTTTCACTGCTCCTCCAAAGCTAGAATGGTTGTCTTGGCGGGTAGGCCATAGGAGGTTATTAAAATTCATGTGTTAATGTATATGAGCACGCTAGGGATCAATATTGAGTCATATGGACATGTACTAGGTCCTCCTAGAGTTTCGTCGGATTCTGAGAATTTTTTTTTTTCCATTTTTTAAGGCATTTTTAATGGTTTAATTAAAAAACTTCAAACTGTAATAATTGATGGGTATGTAGTCTTTTTTTGGCATGGGGATGCTCATTTTCACACTCAGGGCATCCTCTTTACCTCAAGGACCACTTTTCATGAGTTTCGGGTAGCTAAAACGTCTCGTGGAGCATTATTCAACTAACAGAGCTTCAAATTGGCAATTTAATGCTAAAGATGCATCAATTTTACACTAAAGTCAAAAAAATTGATTAAGTCAAAAGTCAATTATTTAAATGTGGAAATGGCATAGCAAAGGGTCCCATGTGGTTAGAGATTTATTCATCCACTTAAAGGATATTAAACCTTGGTTTTAATTTGAAGTAGTGAGTGGTTATGAAGGGGATGACGTCAAACTTTGAAGAGATCACAAACGTGGTGTATGGTGTTGCGTTAGCATGAAGGGGTGGACCCCCTTCATGTATATATTACATAATACTTTGGATATATATTAAATTGTTATGCCATATGTTTTACCTTAGCTAATGGAGGCGCACGATGTTGGTAGAGCACTTGCGCGAGATAAGAGGTGACGCCAGGGTAATGAAGCACATGCGAATTGGAGTTGTTGAGTCGGCTTGGTAGTTGGAGTGAGGTTGCCTACCTCATTTGAGGTGGCGCCTCCTCCATGCTAACACTCTAGTTAAACTAAAAATCACCCCACCGATTCCTCAAATTACTCAAGCTCAACTGAACTTGATCTTCAGTGTTGGTGGTGACCCCCTGGGCTTCCTTTTGCTATAAATAAAGCTTTGCTCTCCTCATTCAAACTAGTCAGATTTTATTGAGCAGAAGCTGGAGAATTGCAATTATTGTACTATCATTTTTTTTTGAGAAATAAAGAGGCTTTGGAGGTCCATGTTGTGTGATACTATCGATTGAGTGGATGTATGATCTTGATTTTATGAGGTAACCTGTAGTTGGTCTTTGTGCACACTTGCTTTATGAAAATCTATCCTAGTGGTAGGATTGGTATCAATTTTGTAAGAAGGATTACTAAAACTTGTTTGGTTTAGTTGATCTTTCATTTGCAGTAAGATAGAGATTCAAGATTTATATGTATCATTTGTTTATGCTCATATTTTTCTTGATTTCTGTCTTATTTCATTTGTAGATTTAATGTCTTGTGTGCGAGTATGCTCCTAGTTGCAGGTTACCTGATTTGTAGAAGCAAAGAGCTTTCTTGCTCCTATTCTTTCAAATCGCTTACAGAAGATCAAACCCTCAATGTCCCACACGTTAAAACCTTCGAATTCTTCTTTGCTCAAAGATCCACGCCGCTCTTCTCTTTCTCTTCATACCTTATTTTCTTTGGTTACTGTCTTAATTTGCAAATTGAATTAGATCTATCATTTCAAAGTTAAAATCATAATTAGATCTAATTTCTTTTGCAACATAAATAGATGCTAGTTGTTTTACAAAGAATTATCATTTGCAAGCTAGATCTAATATAGAGATCCTTCGTTCTTAGCTACCTTCTTGTTAGATCTAAAGGCTAAGATGAAAGTTTCGTTTTCTGGTATTTAAAAAGTTAAATTTTGCAAGATAAGAGTGCTTTCTATTGACTGCCCTTAAACTGAGCCAAGATCCACAAAAGGACTTGTCCTTTTGTGTTATTTTGTTAATCCTAAAAAGCAATTTGACTTGGAATATTTTTAGATTTTTTCGGAGATTGTTCGAAGACACTCTTAAAGTGTCTTTGGAAATCTTTTGTATTTGATAGCTTGCTGATTTTTGGCAGGAATAACAAAAATGAGATGGAAACTTTGGCTGTTTTGCAAGAAAATGAACCATTAAGAGCTCAACGGAGTTCTCGTTTCATCAAATTTTTTTTTATTGTTGTTGTAAGCCTTTGGATCCCGATTTTATGGAACAAAGTGCATTTTCTCATCATTGTAGAAGAGTAAATAAGGTTTCTAGTAGGCTCATCAGAGCCCACTCCTCATCTGCCCTGGGGGAATCCGCATCGATGCACTTTTTTCGTGATTTGTGTTTGTTGGCTAGTTCTTTTGATTTTTTATGTTTATTCTTTATTTGGTATTAAAGTAAAAGAAATACTTACTCCACACTCTCTCGAGTATCCTGAAAAGGGGAAAGAGATTCGTGGTAGGAATTAATTAGATAGTCTTTCCATTATTGTTTTAGAATTTAAAACAAAACCCCTTGCTTTTTTGAGTACGGTCCATGGATAAGGGCTTCCCCGAGTACTGGATTTGGAAAGAGACTCTTGGGTTTCCTTTTTTTAATCAGACCAACTACGTTAAAAAACCCTTAAAATTAACAAGGCCCCTATCCTCGTATGTTCTACTTCCACTGCAACTTTGTCTAATCAGTTGGTTGTATCAGAAAAGGATCTAGGTGGCTAGTAATTAGTTTCATTTTTTAATAAATCTCCCAAGCAAAAAAAATCCAGCGTTGTGTTTTGCTTTGTGTGGGGAAATTGTACAAAGGAAGCGGGAACTACTGGAAAGCAACCGCGAGCTCCCGTTAGGTTACATCCTTGTTGGTGTAGTGTTAAACATCCCTCCTTGACTCCATTCAACCCACATTTCCTCGTGTGCTACGACACTTTGTGAGTCTGGACATATTCCTTGTACCTTCGTGGTATATCAGGATTCCCTTTCCTTGCTAATAATCCAGATAATTACCACATTAATAAAATCAACCAAGAATTTTCCCACTCCCTTAATTATTCGTCTAATAATCTAAAATTTACCAACCGAGACACTGCAATACTTTCACTGAGACTACACTAGCAACCCACATTTGCAAAGCACTCATTTCATTTTGGCACTGATCTATTCTGTTATTTTTTGCATAAGTTAATTCCACAATATATCTTGAATATTGTGTATCTATTTGAACTAAGGGTTGCTAAAGTAAATCTTACTTGCAGTAATTGGTAATTTCTAATTTTATTCCTTTGAAAAACTCCTAGAAAAACTGTGTTTCCTGCTTTCATAGTTAGAAACAACCTTAGACTTATTTTATTAAGGTCCACCCCCCTTGGCTTCGCTAGGAGTTGGCCTAGACGGAGGAGCTGAGTATCAGGTGACAACTCTTGGCTCGAGCTTGCCCCTAAGGTCGCACCCAGTGGCTTGAGGATTTCTGCAACGTTACCTGAGGTGCGAATTAGGTGGCAATATTTTGGCGTCGTCGTCGGGGATAAATATTTCTATTCCCAGATTATGACTTTTGAGTTTTCATTCTTGTTTTCGCTTTGTTTGATGAATGTTGTAGTTCAATAAACTTACTCAAATCATCTGCGACTCCACTACCTTTAAATTTACCAAGGTGCTCTACAAGAAGAAACTCTAAAGGCTTGCTTCAGTTCATTCCTGAACCTAAAAAGGTTTACCATAGGAGGAAACACAAGCTAGCTTCTTGTAAGATCCTTTACGATCTCTCATTTGAGTCAATCTTAGATATTCACCCTTTATTTGTTGATAATTCTCAATCAAATACTTTACATAGTACCATGGGTACTTCGCTTAAACCTCTGAATTATTCTTCCATAATTGGGTAGCCTCATAACATCCAGATAAAGACATTGAGAAGGTTCCATCATTTTATGGAAACAATGCTATAATTGCTTAGTCTCATTTGTTAGATTTTACACAGTGTTACAATAAATGGTGTCACAATGTCAACCATGAAGATGTAAAGATGAGGTTGTTCGCTTGTCTCTTGAAGGTAATGCCTTTGAATGGTTCACCTCTATAGATGATAACGGTATCGAGACCTTTAAGGAATTTGAAACTGCTTTCACTAAAAGATGGGGGGATAAGAAAGAAAAAAGGCACCTCTTCGCCGCCTTAACAAACACAAAAAAGAAGGAGAACGAAACCATAGAAGAGTTTTATAAAAAGTTCAGTGATATGGTGGGCAGACTCCATGCTAATATTAAACCATCAGATACCTCAATTCTCATATATTACACAAAAGCATTTGAGGGAGAAATGAGGTACCGACTTAGAGACAAAGAGCTTGATGACCTAAAGAAAGCCATGGAAATAGCTGAAAAGATAGGAAGAAACATGCAATCGACAGGAAAGTCTAACATCCCAGGATTTGTTAGAGGCACTAGTTCATCTTCCAAAACTCATGATGCCAGAGGAAAAACGGTAGAACCTAAAGGAAAAGATGAGGGCAAAGAATCAATGAAAGAGGTAGCTGACATGATGAAAAAAATGATGATAAACTGTACTTCCCAGATGAATGCTATGCAAAATAGGATAAACAACATGGAAAAAGCATAGGTTTCTCAAAATCATAAGAATTTCCAACCTAGACAAAACTAGGAATGAAAAAAGAAGTATCCTCCCTATGAGCAGAGACCTCCAAATCAACTTGAAACAAACAACATGGTGATTGATGAGGTTCCTCCCTATTGTCGGCCTTGTGATGAACTTCATGAAGAATCCACTTGTCCAAAATTCTGCTACATTATGGAACAAGAACAAATGGAAATGAATAACTTTGTGGGACATCCTAGAAGTCATGACTACATAAACAATGTAGGACAAGTTCATCATATTTCAAAAGTAAAATGAAAGCAAGATAGGGACAATAGTCAGGAAAAGGATAATGCTACGAAGATTTTTGGTGAAAAACCTTCACCTGAATAGATTATGGAGAGGTACAAAGGGTTTGTTTATCAGAGAAAGAAAAACATGATCCCAACCAAGTCAAATCAACATATGCCAATGGTAAAAACTCCTCCCCCTTTAGATCTAAACATTGATTTGGGTAATTGGTTATCAAGCGCTAAGATTTCTATCCCTATAATTGAGATTCGTAAAATTCCAAGTCAAAGAGATATTTTCATGAAAACCTTAGCAAAACCGAAGGAATATATAGTTGAAAAATCTGATGAAACAATTACTAAGAGACCTAAAGAGAAACTGGTCAGTTCAAAGAAGAATGTAAAGGATAAACCTAAACAAGATTTGTCCAAGAAAGAGAGTAACTTCAATGAAGACGTCCCTATTATTTTGCTAGTAGGGATCCTAATAAAGAAAACCATCTCGCCTTTTACATATCTTTGATTGCAAATAATAAATTGTTGCATAATTGCATGCTTGATTCAAGTGCATCATCAAACATCATGACCAAAAAAGTCATGGAACAAATGGGCTTAACTATCTCAAGGCCATATCAAAATGTATGCACCTTGGACTCAAGAGAAATCGATGTCGTGGGTATAATTCTAAATTTCCCAATCAAATTAGCATCATACCCTGACATAGGTGTAACCATGGACATAGTAGTCATATATGTGCTTGATAGATGGGGAATGTTAATATCAAGAAAATGCCTCTCCAGGAGGATCTATTCAAATGGACTAGTCTTACGCCATGATTCCTGCTTCTGAAGATGCACATGTCAAGTTATATAGGGAAAATGAAAGAAAATATCATGTAGAAGATCCTGATGAGCCAGATAATGAGTATATTTGTGAAACAAACTGTTATCCCTAAAGTTGAACCTAGACTACGGGATTCAAGCTTAAGGAAATCTTTGTTCAAAAATGCATAAATCAAATGAAATTAAATTGAAAACACAGGCTGGTATCAAACTAGGGCTAATGGTACCTCCCAGCACTAGAAGGAACTAGGCTAGTATAACTGTTTGTACAGCTTACACAGTTCTGGTATAAAATCAAAACATGACACAATTTACAATAAAGAAAACTGGTATATGTCACAGATTGGTAAATACAAGTATTTATACAAAGATCAAAGCATTTAAGTGAAGGCTGGTATGAATCAGAGCTGCAGGAAAATCAAACAGATGCTGGATAACATGAAATCAATCACAAAGTTCAATATCCAGGTACTATGATCCTAAATCATGAAGTGAAACTGTCAATGTTTGTAAAAATAAAAAGATAATTGTCATCTCACGATAAGAATTATTGTAATGGAATATGAATGACCATATACATAACAGAATTATCAGAGAGACAATTTATATAACACAAGGGCAAATCATCATCAAGTTTATTCAAAACTAGAACCTGTCATTGAAGCTGCAAAATGCTAATGCTACACAGATGTGCTTACAAATGATCAAGCATTACTCCCAAAACAGCCAACCTACAGTCCCCTGCGTTCTCCTGAAAGGAAGAACTCTCTCTTCTCTGCTCAGTCGAGACCTTAACTGGGACCTCTCCTTATTACATTGAACAATTCTAACATTTATATCAATTACATCCTCTAACTAGTCACAAGAAATTTGAAATTATTTGGTCCTCTGCCTCTTCGATGAGGTCTGCCACCTATCAAGTTATTTGCTGAAATGTTGATTCGATGCTTGGAAATATTGAACTTTAACAGCCATCTAATATAAAAATAATTCTTTGTTTTTAGGTGTCTGCCATCTGTATCATTATATGCTTAAATGCTGCTGGAAGATATTGACCAAATCCCTAATAGTCTGGGGATGATTAACTCAACTCCTTGAAATCTGGAATCATTGGCAACGCTGTCTTCAAATTCAAAATGCTCTGCCACCTGGAAATCTGATCCTTCTTCTATGCTGGTGTCCTCATCGTTTTCACCCATCTGTATTATCCAACTTGTCATAGATAACTGATTAATAAGTACTGGATAAATATATTAATCTTGATAGCAAATAATACTTCACCCAGAGAAATCTTAAGGCGTTCCCTCTCAACCAATCAACATGTGCTTAACACGCGCTGTGATATGGCTTCTTGTAAGACTGCTCCAGAGCGAAAGATCTGGCCTATCAATTAAAAGAAATCTGTATACTTCCCATTAGAGATCACCTATTACATGTCTTCCAATATCAGCCGAGAAAATACAAATATCGAGTCTCTTTAACACCAGCGTTACATCAAGTTGAACTCTGGGTCTACCCTTTCCAGATAATTCCATTCGAGATGCAACAATTAACATTGATTGTCGCTGTTTTACCTTTGCTAAAGATTTACCCTCATATATTCTCTTGTATTCCATATTGATATTTGCACTTGAACCTGCTAAAAGCTGCTTTCGAATTCCACTATAAAGTATTTCATAAACAAGTGACACTGCAACCAAATAGTGTGGTGGAAAATTCTTCAGGTCCTCCTTAAGTAGTTCACATTTGTGTAGACTTGCTCAATCCCGCGAGTGAAGGTAAAATATTCAGCGGCACGCTCATACAAATGCCATGGTAGAAGAAGACTAAGAAATCTGTTTCCTGCAATGGCAGGCACAACCTCACCCAAGTGTATGATCTGATGCAGCAAATTTCCATGAGTGAGCATGACTGTGTACAATATCCATGAGGACAATGATTTCCAATTCGTGGGCTCTGTCAATGAGAGACTTTTAGATCATCTGGGGTCCCACAGCGACTACTAACAGCAAACTTGGAGTATGTGGACGCAGGATAATTAACCCTTGAAGCGAGTTCATGTCGTCTGCTTCGAGTAGATCAGAATCTAAAACAGAAAAATGCCAATCTGTGGCTATCCAGACATAGCCCGTGCTCTAATTTCATAGCTTCAAACATAAGTTTAAGACCGGTACCTGAATACATATAGACTACAAGAATTCGTGTATCCAGTGAAGTCAATCTTGCCAAGATATTACTCATCTCGCTTCAGCCAACGCCAGGAGCCATAGCTGCTTTAATACTTATAATTAGTGTGCCCAACAAACAGAGACTTGGTAGTAAATGCATAAGGCTGAACATCTACATCTGCTCTGGTAATCTTATTGATGAAAGAACTCTTACCCACATTTGGATACCCACAGATAAGTATAGTCCTGGTGTTGGGATCAATAGAAAGCAATCTAGCCATGTGCTGCCGAACCTGCTCTAGATAAGCCAGACTAGGCCCAATCCTCATTTGGACATTCTGTCATTAAAATGCTGCCAGCTCAGGATATGCTGCCAGTTGTAAGAATTTACCCTGTAACACATACTCTTTTGCACATACATGGAAACTTTGATGTTTTTAGGTAACACAAGGAACCCTAATGGTGATCAATCAAATATAAAATATAAAACAAAGTAAAAGTTAAAAACCATAAAAAACAATCAAAATCAAAAATTTAAAAATAAGCAAGAGGAACAACCCTAGAGATAACACAAACAATCTTGGGAACCATGCAATCTATGCTAACTATCTTATACCCATTAGAGAAAAACCTAATGATGAGGAGTTTGATCAACTATGGAGAATGAGTTTTGATGGAGCTTGTTCAAAGGCTGGGAAAGGGGCAGGCATTGTTATAACTTCACCATCAGATAAAAAATTTAAATTTGCACACAGACTTGAGTTTAATGCATCTAATAATGTAGCAGAGTATGAAGCACTATTTCTAGGACTTGAAATTGCTAAAGATATGTGAATTCATGTGCTCAGTGTTAAAGGTGATTCAGCTCTGATTATTTCTCAAGTCAAAGGTACATTTGCATGTAAAAGTGAAATACTTAAGAAATATAGGAATGTTGTGTGGGACACTTGGAATTATTTTCGGGCATTGAACATTGTGGCCATCCCACGTTCTGAAAACTGTGAAGCAAACAAACTTGCTTTGGCAGCTTTGACTTTGAAATCTTCTAAAGAATTGGTCAAAGGGGATGGGAAATTTGAAATAAACTTCAGACCTTCAATACTGGACAACATAAATAATTGGCAGGTGTTTAAAGATGATAGTCAGATTGTAAAATTCATCAACAACTGAAAGTTTTTGAAAGTTTCCCCAACCTGGTTTCAAGCCTTTTGGCTTCTCTACATGGTTTAATGCCCAATCCTTTCAATGCATAAATTTTAACAAAATTTAACTTGACTGAAACACATGAGGAACTTTTTCTCAATTTTAAACAAATTCAGAAATTTTCTTTTGAACTAGAAATTTAAAACTCAAAAAAATTTCAGACAGCCAAACACATGAAATTTTAACACGCTTGTTTTTTACCAATGGTCCAGGACAAAACCCCCAAGGGAAAACCTGTTTTCTGAGTGAGATATTTATTAATTTTCTTTAGTAAAAGTACAGAAAATAAAATCAGCAGTACTTATCAAATTTCTGCCTCGATGTTTGAACCCATTGCTGAAAATTTCTCCTTGAAAAATGTGTCAATCACTGTCTTGACTTCTTCAAGGAGAAATTTTCAGCAGTGGGTCCAAAAGGGGGACGTGGGGAAACGTTTCTCCGGGAGTTTCCCCGTCCCAAAAGCGTGGGGGAGCGAGGGGGCGCGTTCCCCACCCTAGGGGACGCGTCCTCGTGGAACATTGGTGTTGAACACCCCCCCTTGACTCCATTCAGGCCACATTTCCTCGTGTTCTACGACACTTTGTGAGTCTGGACATATTCCTTGTACCTTCGTGGTATATCGGGAATCCCCTTCCTTGCTAATAATCTAGATAATTACCACATTAATAAAATCAACCAAGAATTTGCCCACTCCCTTAATTATTCATCTAATAATTTAAAATTTACCAACCTAGACACTGCAATACTTTCACTGAGACTACACTAGCAACCGACATTTGCAAAGCACTCATTTCATTTTGGCACTGATCTATTCTGTTATTTTTTGCATAAGTTAATTCCACAATGTGTCTTGAATATTATGTATCTATTTGAACTAAGGGTTGCTAAAGTAAATCTTACTTGTAGTAATTGGTAATTCCTAATTTCATTCCTTTGAAAAACTCCTAGAAAAACTGTGTTTCCTGCTTTCATGGTTAGAAACAACCTTAGACTTATTTTATTATAGTCCACCCTCCTTGGATTCACTAGGAATTGGCCTAGACGAAGGAGCAAAGTATCAGGTGACAACACTTGGCTCGAGCTTGCCCCCAGGGTTGCACCCAGTGGCTTGAGGATTTTTGCCACGTTACCCGATGTGCTCCCTATGCTTTATGATTTATATAAACCTCCCAAAATACTTCTTCTTCGCTGAGAGGCTCCATGGTTTTGTTTTTGTTTATACCTTAGTTGCCAATATTCTGTTGATACCACTACTTGACAGTGTACTCACTGGCTGGCAGGATCTATGGCACTGATACCACTGTAAGATTCCACTTATTGTTGTTGTACCCTTCAACAGTTGAATTGGTTTGTTTGTATTAAAATGGTTTAGTTTAAGGTATATACCCTTATAGTTTCATATTGTTTACATGCAATTCATATCAACTCCCAAGCAAATATGCTAATACTATTGCAATCGCCAAAATAATTGGAAATAATCCACTAGCTGACATATATTTACTGAATTATAAATTGAGAAAATATTAGATACATGCCTGGAAATATGTGAAGGCAGATCTCCAATGTAAGGCATTCCAAACCCAAGATGATTGTCATTTTGTAACAGAAGTTCTTGCTGCTCTAGAAGTTTGATAGCAATACCCAGTGAATAACTTTGTCTTCCCATGCTTGCATACCACCTGCTTATCAACTCTAGAATGGAGGATGGCAGCCTAGTAAGGAGAATACGCTCACTTCCAGTAGATGCATCCGATGAGCATGAGGTTACTGTAGACCACGATTTCACCCAAAAGATCCCTATGTTATTCAAAGAATTGTGACCCCTATTGTCCAGATCGCAACACAAGAAGTAATTTGTTGATCTCTCCAATTAATGAATGACTGCGCTAGGTGTTTAACACCCTCCACAAAATGTATGCACCTTCTCAAGTGACCTCTCACACTTAGCACGGACGTGTTGCTTGAATAGATTAACGCTGCCCTTATTTAATGATCCCAGTTTCATGTGTATATCTAGCTGCCCTAGCAACGAAATATCCAAGGATTTGCTACCTCAAACATCAGGCTTAGTCCTTCAAATAATAAATGGTTGTGGTGAGGTTGAAGATCTATTCATAGAGAAAATATGTGACAGTATAGAGGTCATTGCCTTTATGCATGATGGGCTGCCCTAGATAATCATGTTTTTCATACTGTTCATACAACCTCCCAAACGAATGCATCGTTCTTCTCTTCCACGAACTGTTGATGCTCACGCCCTTAGTAGAGACCACGCAACTGATATGAATAGATTAGCTTATCATTGAAGAATGCACCCAGTTGTACTGTAAGCTAATCTTTGCCCTAAATTCTCACGAACTTGATCTCTGCTTATTTCTCTAATAATCTTTGTTGTCTTTGAAGTATGGTGATAGATCTGGATGATCTATCCTCTCAAAGTGATTAGGGCAGATAGATTTCGCTGCCAAAAACACCTGTTAGTTGTTGGCTCACCCCCCCAACCCCAACTTGTTGCTGCTGCTCTAGAAACCAAACTCAAAGATAATAATGATCATAGATATCCTTTTGGTTTAACTAACCTTCTTATATAGATTTTAGGGTTAGCATGTAAATTTTAGGGTTATCATGTAACTCTTAGGGTTTGCATGTCAATTTTAGGGTTTGCACTTTACTTTTTGCATGCATGCAATTCTAATTGCTCGTTGACCTAAGATTGAAGAAATAAGGCTTGAATGCTCTGCATGCTTTGTGATAATAACTCTGATGGCCCTCTTTACTATATTGATGACTTAATAACACTGAATAATTGTTCTAATATGCTCCTGGTATTAAATGTCCTCAGTCAATTCCCTATTTATTAGTAACGGAACATTACAGTCCTCCCTTGCCAAAGATTGCTTGTCCTCAAGCAATGCTAACGCAACTCCACAATCAATCAAACTGAACCAACTGAATCCAGGGATGGTCCTAGATTATCCTGGGAGATATGTAGCACCCTTTGCTCAAAGCACTGCACGGTACCATCACAAGATATCCCATGGAAGCCTCCTATAAGTAGAGTGACTAACCACGGTGTAAACGAGGTACCATCATAAGAGACCTCCTAAAAGCACCCTCTAACAATCACTAAACTGCTGGTCACTGTAATCCCAGGGTCCCAAATCAATCTGAGAATTGCAGAGGTCAAAATGCATCCATCGCTACCCTACATAGTATCGACAAAGGAGCATCTTGTAGACTCCCAAGTAACCCCATTAGTAAACACTGTATCCATCCCTCATAAGGTCTCCCACCTAGATCCCAATGCAAACTTGTTCATCTTTCATCCCAAATATCCCAAGGCTCTTGTGGGACTATAGCCCTGGCTAGGAATGTCTTCCCAAGAATCACCCACTCAATAGGACACAAACTCTTAATCTCTCTCCAATCCAAACCCCAAAAAAGACCTTGTCCATAAGCACCATCACAAGGAATAATCCTACCAAGATGACATTCTGCCCTTCTGATTTCAACCGGAATGCTCCTATACTGCTGCCCAATTTCTCGATCCTGGCCAACCTGTAAAAACCATCCTCAATTATGCAAATGTGCACTCAAGCTACTGCAAGCCTTGTCTATGTACTCTTGAAGAGGATTGCTCTCAAATGCAATAGTATGTTTCTTTTGTTGCCCCATCAAGGCCTCCATGTGCGACTGTCCACTGTCTCAACTGTTGTTGTCACTGCCCTGTACCTCATGTATCTCGCCGGTCATAACTGTCTGGACTCCTGTTGTAGATGATGAAGAGTGTACCAACTCCAACTCACCACACGGATTTCCCACAATCTGTCTATCAAATGTGTCGGTGTCGCTAGACTCACAGGATGGCTTTAATGCTACCTCCTCATGCACAACCTCATCATGTACCATCAAATCCAAATGAAGCTCACTGTCAACCTGTACTTCACGCTCATCTTTCTTCACTCCCCCAACTGTGCTTTTAAGGAGATCCTCATCAAAATCCTTGGGCTGGATCCCGAACTTGATGGTGTAATAGTCTTGAAAGGACAATGTTGCACATACCTCATCACCCAAGGCTAGATACTCCCGATATCAAGGCAAGTGTTGAAGTGTTGCTAACCTCTGCAAATTTTTAGTCAAGATCCTTCTCATTGTATTCATGTTCTCACAAGCTAGCCAAAAAAAAACCTTTGTTCTAACATGCACTTCACCAACATCACTGACATGCATTAGCATGTATAAGCATGCATCAACATGCACTTTTATTCAATTGCTATGTGCCCACACCTGGCAAGGATCATGCTCTGATACCATTGTAATATCCCAACTAATATTCTACCCTGGTTTTGATAATATGTTTGCGGTTTATGTGTGCAGGTGTGTTTGAGATATAATAAAATTTGCATGTAAAATAAGTGTCGTGCCAAAAAATCCTAAAATATAGCAGATCTAGAGATAAAATAGGGAATATGACTCAACTAGATTTGAGGAACATACCAATAATTATAGTTGTATAGACTCTTCAGTATACAAAAGACATGCATGCCATGCATCCACCAGATATCCAAAAGCGTGATGCTATCTCAGATGTGATGCCCATGCAGCAGTAAAAATGTCCTTTTTATATAAAAATCCTCGAAACAACTTCAATACTTGACCGTTGATGCTGGATCTTTCTAGGACGAGTGATATGGTCTATCCGAAGAGATGGGATGATACATGCAGAAGGTTTTCTCTCTCTAAGACCAATAGCGAATTGATTTTCCTGAAGAGGAAGGTGCCCCTCTTTCCCACGTTTTTGTTGATAGCTGCTTTGGATGTGCAAAGGATGGCCTGATAATCACCTAGTATGGTGATATGAGCCTACCGAGAAGAATGATAGAGACATGCAGAAGGAATGATGAGTTTCTGGATCCCAGCGAATTGTTATGGTCTTTCTAGCTATTTCCCAGCAGTATAACGTGACCTTGTAGTATTGTCCTTCTCTGTATGCTAGATCTCTGAAGAAGAATGAATGCGATGAAAAGTTGATGATAGATTTGAGCAATCTATCCCGAAGTGATTAGGGAAGATAGATTTCGCTGCCGAAAACACCTATTAGTTGTTGTCTCACACCCGTAACCCCAACTTGTTGCTGTGGCAATTGCTGCTGCTCTAGAAACCAAACTCAAAGATAATAATGATCATAGATATCCTTTTGGTTTAACTAACCTTCTTATATAGCTTTTAGGGTTAGCATGTAACTTTTAGGGTTTGCATGTCACTTTTAGGGTTTGCACTTTACTTTTTGCGTGCATGCAATTCTAATTGCTCGTTGACTTAAGACTAGAGAAATAAGGCTTGCATGCTCTGCATGTTTTATGATAATAAATCTAATGGCCCTCTTTACTATACTGATGACTTAATAATACTGAATAATTGTTCTAATATGTACCCAGTATTAAATATCCTTAGTCAATTCCCTATTTATCAGTAAGGGAACATTACATGTTTCTTAATATTTCATTGCATAAATCACACCCTAACTAGGCAATGTTTTGATGTGGCAACATTTGGGCCCTCCTAGCATATTTTTATTTTTCATATTTTAGCATGTTAAGTTTTCTTTTGGCATGTGTATGCAGTTGTAATCTCCTTCACCATCCATGAACTTGCCCTCTTGGACCAAATCCCTTAACTCCATTCACCTTATTAGATTGGCACTAGTCTCTTGGTCCTTTCATCACCCCTTTTTTATTTTCTATGCTACAAAGACAATGTTTTTCTAAGGCCATCTCTTCACATAACCTTGTCCCTTATTGCCTAGCCTTAGCAAGCCTATTCTAGGGAAGCCCCCCTTGAGTTGGAGAAGAGCCAGCCTAAAGTGTATGGAGAGAGTTACTAAGGTGATAGTGGGTAACCCCTCTAGATTGCTTTATGCTAGCAATGTTTCTTTGGGCTTTAACTGCACATGCTAGTTCAGGAGGTAACAAGAGTGATTACCACCAGGGCTTCTTTTTCCATTTTCCACTGGATGGCATTCAACAATTCTCTAAGATCTTTTATCTTTAGCTAATGGTCTTGTAAAGATTCACTTACATCTATCTTCATTGAAAACAACAAATTTTTAAGGAAGAAAGCTCTACCTCTAATTGAAGTTTCATGTAAATCCTTCAGTCACTTCCAAATAGCTGCAATATCACCCCGGTCTGCACTTCAGGAAGCATTTCATTGGTCACTGAAAGCTTTATTGGCATTACCTCTTCTCTATTCTACTCATCAAACTTTGTTTGATCATTTTCAGCTGTCGTTGACTGTGTTTCCTTCTCCAAAACAAGCCAATCCAAACACCTATACTTAAAAATGGCTAGCTTATGCCTGTTTCCAAGTACTATAATTTTACCCATAAAATTTATAGTTACCTTCTAACATTATGTTAGATAAACTAGCCATTAGAGCACAAAAAAATCAGCCGATATGTGACTAATTTGCAGCTGAGATAGAGACTTGTAGCCAAGAAAACTACATTTGTCCTGCCTCAGACTAAATATTATGGAGATAAAAGCAAAAATTCTTATTGAAAAATTGATAAACCTGCTGAAAAATGCAAATACCTGTTACAACCGATCAAATACATGCTAAATCAGAGAAATGTTTGCAAAATTAGAGTGCTAGACAGTATGATTTAACTTATGAGCATCAAATTCATTGTTGTATAGTCAAATTGACTGTAAACCAGTCAATTCCAACTCCTGGGTGTTTGTTCAGGTTGTATTGATGGCTGAAATGCTGACTTTCATACCGCATCTGTACAGTCGTATGATTGTTAATAATTGTACACAATGGTACTATAGCTGGTCCATACAACAGCTTCTCCAAAAACAAATTGATTTGTCTCTTTTGTTTAAAACCGGTTCTCTCTTGTCCCCTTTTCTTTTTCTTTTGATTTTTTGGATATCCTTTTTTAAATTCAAAAAACCAGACCACTTTTAAATCAGGCAAAAAGAACATAGCCCATCTTTAAAACCAAATATTAACCTGGTATTTCTCTCTTTTTCGAAAAATAAACCTGGATTAAAACACCCAAAAATCAATTATGCTTAACTTTCTTTGTCCAAAAGCCTTTTCAGTTTCTGAGTGTGTATTGAAAACCAGTACCTCATTCATCACTAATATAATATATTTAGAGTCCATAGACCTTCACCCACTTTGACTTACCTTGACTGTGGCTCTGATACTATACTACAAATAAACTAAACATGCAGAAAAACCAAGAGCATCAAAGAACTTGTAAGAAAAATATTTCTTGGATAATAAAATATGGAGAGTACATATTTTTATAATAAAAGAGTGATCCTAAGTGCGTAAACCCTAAAATGACTTAAATGTACTTTAAATGTTTAATACAGCACTAAAATTTGAATTACTAAAGTGATTTCTAAATGACCATTATGAACTAAATAACTCTTAAACAATTCACCCCTGCAAGGAATGCTGACCCTTGTGAACTTGGAAACTTAACCAAAAAACAAAACCGGGCTCTTTGGTGAGGGTACCCACTTTCCATTGGTTTAGCATGTAAGTAATAATATAAGTGAGCATCTATAGTGCAAATAAGCATGTAAGGGAAAGTAAAAACTAGCTTGTTAGTCTTGGATTTTCTGCACATGTGCCTTCATGACATAAAAATCTATTTTTGGTTGTTGTCAGCTACAAGAAATGGCTAGAAAAGCAGAAGAATTAGCACGATCTTGGGTAAGGCATGCACAAGCAGGTACTTAAACTACTCTCTTTTCATATCTGTTAATTTTTTTCTTCTATAATGTCTTCATCATCTTATTTTTTATTGGTTTTAAATTTCTCACACATTGAAGTTACTCCTAATTTTCTCATCTAGATACATTGATTTATCGTCTGCCCCAATATTAGTTTAAAAGTCATGGGCCACATGCCTAATTTACTTCCTTGTATAAATTCTTATATATATAATCGAATGGAGAATACCTGTGAACTGTGAACTGTCAAAATGTGTACAAATGAAGGCTGTTGACATTGATTTAATAAGACAACACAGAATTACTAGTGTATGAACCTGCTCAATTAGACCGACACTATAAGAGCTTAGAAGATTATGAAAGATGAAAAGCTCCACAAAATTAATAGGTCAAGTATCACAGACAGTATAGCACTTTGAAAGACTGGAGAATGGTCCATATCTATCCTTTTTTCTGAACCAATAGCAATGGAGGAATAAGGAAAAGCTGACCATCCTACTGGAATAAGGAAAAGAGAAAAATAAATTATTCATATCAAACTCTTTAACTATTGACAAATTAGAAGGCAGTGTTGACTAGAACACTCAATGCTGATGCCTCCAATTGCAGAGATAGAGAATTCCACCTATGGTTGGGAAGTGAGGAAAGAAGGCTTTGACATGTGGCTTCCTAAACTGAAGGCTGAAGCCTTAAGCATACTATTTGTGATCCACAGATTTCAGAGTATTCATTGTAGGTTTAATTCCCCTCTAGGTAGAACATAGATAACTTAAGGATGAAACTAGAGGATTTACATGTTACAAGGATATCCTTGTTTAAGATGGAAATGTTAGATTTTTGGGTTACTACAAAAGTGTTTACACCATTGTTGGCAGTGCTTCATGAGATTGGGGTACATTGTGTATGCTCATCCCCTCGATGGTCCGAGATGGATTAAAGCATGAGATATGACATGTGATGTATTGAGGCATGATAGATGGGTCATGATTGATATGCATAGTTGAGATAGTTTGCTTAGTGGATTCTTGACCTCGAGATGGTGCTGGCTTTGGCTTTCTTCCCTTAGGCGTTGGATATCTTCTAGTAGTTTGGTGACTGGTGGACACCCTTCATTGAGGCCTCATGGAGGAGCCACTAACTTGGAGAGCGCCCTTTAAGGGATGTGGAGCATTTGGCATTGTGGAGGACTTCAAGACCTAGTTAGCATGTGGAAGCTTGGTTTCTTGTTCAAAGGATTCGAGATCACTCGGGGATGCTTGGGGCTTCAATAGTGTTCTTGCAAGGGTTAGTTGACCCTATGGAGTACGTTGCTTTGGAGGATAGGTGGAGTCCGTGGAGACTCATGATGGAGTGGTGTAGACTTGCTTTGTATAGCTACATCACCTTGGAGTCATTATTGTGTATGGCATTCCCATTGGAGCAAGACACTTGTACTCTTGAGTGGATTTCTCATTTGTGTGGCCTACAAGGGCTCATGTAGGTTGCTTGTAAGGACTTAGGCCCACATAGTGTTGTGTAGGGAAAACATCTATTGCCAATCACTTCATTAATCGCTAAACCTTGTTACAATGAAGCCTCCAAGACCCCTCAAGCATGGAACTCTACTAAGATCCACCATCCACAAGGATCTACATTGAACCACCTTACACAATGCTTTATATCGAGCCACCTTGCAGAAGACTCCTTATGGAGCCACCTTGCATAAGACTCTACTTTGAGCCACCTTGAAGAAGACTCCTTATGGAGCCACCTTGCATAAGACTCTACTTTGAGCCACCTTGCAGAAGACTCCTTATTGAGCCACCTTGCATAGGACTCTACATTGAGCCACGTTGATGGATGATCCACACCAATAGGAATGACCTCAAGGCAGGCCTTAATTCTGAGAAGACTACTTCACATATTGAATTTGGGATAATACAAACTCACCTATTGAGTCATTTGGCCACTTATATCAAGTAACAAGGAGACACATAAATGTTCCACTAAAGTAGCCTAATAAGTTTAATAATGCCCCAATACATGGTACATAAATACCACACAAATGATGGCTTTAAATGCTACAACTACCATCATAATGACACAAGTACATCAATAAATTTGGTCACTAGACAGATAAATGCCCCACAAGAGAATCCCAACAAGTCTAATGATATCCCATTTACAATCGGAAACTTTAAATGCTACAATTTCCATCATAATGAAATTAATTACATCAAAAATTGTGGCCACTAGACAACATTTCAACCTATTATAACAAATGGGGGCTACAAATCATATTGGACAAACCACTAAATAATATATAAGAGGACCAAGTATCAAAACACAAGATGTCACTATGGGACAAGGTCACACTTTGGTATTTGCAAAATATAATGACCAAAGTGATTCTAATGTTGGAAATATTAGTGTAATCTATACATGTCACCATGGCCCATTCATATACATCATTAATGCACCTTTTATCAGGGTTAGGGCCAGATTTTATTCATTTATTATATTATTAGCTTGTGGCTGAGACCAGCCTAGTCAACTTTGATAGTAGACCCATTACCCCTCCTTTGGGAAAGCACCCTACTACCTACTTGAGTGGTATAAATACACCATTCGAACTTCATTTGCATTATGATCATTGATCAGGCACCCATATCCAGAGTTGACACATTCTTGTTCTTTGGTTGTGTTTTCTCTCATGTGCACTTGATCTGTATCCTAGCACATTAATTGACAGCTTCAACACACTATTTTAGTGCTGTTTTTCTCTTTTATTGGCAGGTTTTTGGGTTCACTATTTGGTTCCAATCGATCCCTCATTATTTTGTGATCTCAACATCTATGTAACTAGGGTTTCCAGATGTGATTTTCCAGCATGTTATCAGAACCAGTGTGAACCTTTCCTCCCTACTTTGCTGCTGTTAAGGTTTCTTCTTGGATGTGTTGGCTGGAAAAGACATTTTTAGGGTGGTTGGACCAAGTTGATTTGAGCTCCCAACACCAGGTTTTCTACTTGGCTGTCCATGTTGGAAATTTTGCATCTAGCTTATTTATCTCAGCCTTTTATTTTGAGATTGATTCGGAGATTTTGTGGTGGGCAATGCCCCAAGGGCTGCAGAAGTTTGTTTTTGGGTCATCTCTTTTCTAGGGTTTCCTAGGTTTTAACCCGCCTTCAAGTGCTCACTAGAATAGCTAATCTAAAAGTTTGTCTGGATCATCTCTTCTAGTGTTCACTTCAGTATTTGGTCAGAATTTTTTCTCGTGTCACCTATGGGGATCCTGGTTCGCATCTCTTATTTTAGGTTTTTACCCTTATACAAGAGTTGCACTTCTCTTCAAGGGTTTCTTGGGTATCTCTAAGGACTTTTACACTCTTTACAAAAGCAATGCTTCCTTCCTACGGTTTTTTTCCCTCTTCAAAATCAGCACTTTCTTGTTCTGTTTATCTGTGATATTTCTCTAGTTCTGTTTTGCCAATGCTTGTACTGCCCCTAAATACAGAAACAATACACTGTAGATTTCTTGGAAGAGTTGGTACCTTTTCCTTCTTGGGTATATACATCCTTTGAAGACTTTACGGAGTCATCTCCTTCGCTGAACCTAAAGATATCAGACTGGCTTTTTGCCCTATTCAATGGGGACACTAATATTTGGGTAGATCTGATATAGAGGCGCTCTATATTCAATGTCTGTCATATGGGGAGATGTGTCTTTAAGTCTTTCTTGGCTTGTCTTCAAGAGATTGAAGAAGTTGCAAGAGTAATAGATTCTGACAAGGATCTTCTAAATTATATTGTTGACAGAGTTTACAATGCACAACTAGCTGTGCACTACACTTTTCATATGGGTCTGATCTATTGTGCCAAACCCTTGATCAAGGTCTGATTTCATCAGTTTTGCATTTCAAGCTTTTTGGATCAAGAACATGGGTCCATATTCTGGTAAATTGTCTATGTGATCTCTCAAATACAAATGTTATCTTTGATGGAGTTTACATTCACTCTCCTCCTGGATTGTTTCCTCTGCTTCTTAGTGAGGATTCTTCTGACAGTACACATATGGCGATGTACTTTGCATATGGGACCTCATCGGTTTCAAGATATGTTGGTATCGACTGGCCACTTTTGGAGGCATTCTTTATGTTCCTTCTGATGGTAGTTTTATAGTGTATACTTTGGCTTATTGTGATGCTGCATCTCATTGTTTGATATATAGTGAGATTCGTGGGACACTGACATTCAAGACGTTCCACAGATTTCAAGGATGTTCTAGGCATATTTTATGGATGTTCCAAGCAAATTTAAGGGATGTTCTAGGCAGATTCCAGGGATATTCCGGGCATGTATCTTTAGTTTTGACAATGGACATTGATGATTGCACAATATGTTCATTTTTTCCATCCATCTTTTTCATATTATACTGAATCTGAATCTAATCTGTACAAAGTTGCAGCTCAAAACATGGGTTTTGTATGATGGGTTGTGATTTGCATTTCTAGTGATTTAACTATTGGCTTTTCAACAACAATATTACAGCTAGCAAAGCCTCCATGTCAACAAACCAAGAAACACAACACCTCAAAGTCTTGATCCTTGTGGATATTGCTCTCGTTCTTCTCATTTTTGAGGACATATTGTACATGGGTGTCCAGGAGTTATTCAAGTTCAGTTCTTCCACCATCCCAACCTTGAGCATTGTGAAAACAATCAGATAGTAGTGACTAGGATTGGATACTAAATGATTGAATAAATTTCTATTCAAGCACCATCTTAATCTGAAATATGAATCTAATCTCTTTACAGAATGCATGCATGTATATCATAGTGTTCTGTAGTGGTTTTCAACACAGCCATAAAAATATGCAAACCCTATTGAGAAAGGAATGTCTTTTAACATAATCATTATAAACAACAAATATGAAGAAAGCTTGTTATAGAGACATGCATTTTCTTCATAGACCCTTCATGTAACTTAATGTAGATTGAAAATAGTTATACTAAAATATCCTAAAGCTAAACAAACTTTTGCTCGTGTTCAAGTGCCAATAATGGAATTTTACTCTGCCCTATTCTTAATTGCCCTTGTTTTCGAAGTTTAAGGCTATGCATAAATACGGTATAGTATCAACTATTATGCTTACAAGTAGCTTGAAATGTTTATGGTGAATTCAAAAAATTTCAAAGTTTTATATATAGGCCCGAGGGATATCTCAGTTGGTTGGTGCCTCCGAGTCCAAGACCAAAGTAGTCGAGGTCGGAGGTTCAATTCTCTGGGTCCTTCGGGGTTAGGCTCCCGAACCTGGAGCCGATAGGGTGAGGTCCCTTCGGGTGCCCCCTGAGAATTATTACCGTCATAGCGATCCCTCTAACTTCCGGGGCTGTGAACCACACACACACACACAGATATATATATATATATATTGCCATCCCCTGAAAAATTTGGGAGTGTGCTCTAGCTTTCCAAGGGATGCGGCCCGACCATTCAGCCATCCTGAAAACCAGTGCAACATAGGATTTATCATTTGATGTTATCATTTTTTAATCATTCTTTTCACCTAACGTTTTGTCCTTTTGATTCACGATTATACCTTTCTCCAATTAGAGTTTAGCTGTTAAGTTTTTGTTTATCCACCTTTTCTCAATGCTGCTTCCATTGGCTTCCCCAGATCGGCAATTGAGGCGTAATACTGAACTTTTGAGTCATGCTGAAGGAATGCCCAGCCCACGTGATCCAGAAGCTTTTAGTTTTTGGGTATGTATGAAGAGTTGAGGTCTCACTGATTAATGTGGCAAGGCCAGTATTCTGTGGTTCATCTGTTTATCTCATGGTTAATATTTAAATCGTTTGATTGTAGTTTGCAAACCTCTTACATATGAGGCCTTCCAAGAAACTAGAACTTTTGCGCTTAACAGATACTCGTGAGGTAAAACCTTTTGATTTTCTGCAAAGCTGTAAGTTATTTATCATTGAAATATGCTTCTCATTTTCTATTAATGAAACAATATTTACGAAAAGGATAGGCATTTATTAGGGTAATTAAGTATATCCTCCTAGTCTAGATATGCAATTTTTTTTTTATCTCAATTACTTGATTGATGAGGATTCGGCTGTACCATAATTCTAGAGAATCAAATCAGAGCTACTCACGTCCATTTTTCTGTGCTGTTCTAATTCATCATGTATCACTTTGTTTGTATTCATGCAGAGGATATCTCAGGTACTTCTCTTCTTACGGGTGGAACGAGGATGCCGTGTATAATGATTCAAATTCAGGGCTGATTATTTGATTCGTGTTTTCTTCAGTATTCGTTATAGCATATGCTGCTGTATATTCCATTGTATTTCAATAAATTTATGGCCTCTACTGTTTAGGTGGTTAACTTTTTTTTATTGATATTACAAGATTGGGCAGTGTTTCCTATTCACAAACATAAGCAAGTCTTCTCAAGTAAACCACAATCAATTTTGTCTGCCAGGCAGCGTAAATCACATGCCAGTCCATACTTTTTGTATTGTGTTATTTTCAAGAAAATTCACATGGTATTATTTATTACTTTCTTAACTCTTTTTATAGATTTATTGCTGTGCCTCGAGTTGACCAGCTGGAACTTTTAGTTTAAGGGGGATAAACAGTTAAACTGCACTTCTGTTGTAAGGGGAGACTCCCCAGGAATGCAGTAAATTATTTTCTACAATTATAAGTGTGGTTCTTAACTGTAAGAATTCTTGTGAGTAAACCTGACATTTTGAAAATTCATATAGTCCAATACATGACTTCTTCAGTATACAGGGAATGTTAAACTGATTATTCTATTATGATAGTGTTTACTACTTTTTATGTTTATTACTCACTCGAATGGGGTTGAAAACCGGGTTTTTCACAAGAAAGGCCGGGCTGTGAGACAAATAGCCCCTTGAAGTTATCTTTCTGGTCATTTGATTATCCAAACATCTCTTCTGAAGCTGCACCCTTCCATCAAAGCATACCAACGAAGAGATGAAAATTCTGTTGAGATCCAGACCTCAAAACAATTGAACCACTGAGCATTCCCAAAAAATATACTTAAGTGTGTCCTGTCTACAACATATAGCATACAAGGAATTTGCCATATTGATTTGGATTTGGATCCACTAGTAGGAGTAGCACCAGGCATGGCAGGCACTAGTCGTGCTTCTATTAGTACTACTACTGGAGTTGCAGATGTCCTTGAGGAGTTTGATGAGTCCAAGCCAGAGAATGGTCTTGTAGCTCATTCCAAGGATCCCATTTCCAACAATGTTCATGGGTTTAATGATTGATCATGTCGATCAATGATATGTAGTAGGCTAATATCTTGTAGTATGTTGTGTTCTGGAGTTTAGGCCAGGCCATCAAGTTTTTTGTTGATTATGTATTTTACTTCAGATATGTATTGGGCTTGGTGTCATTTTGATATATTCACCTTTACATGGTAGATACATGAGTTGACTTTGTAAACTTTGTCCCTAATGATTTGGAATCTTTAAAATATATTTTGTTTATTAAAATTTTAATATCTTTTATTAAATTAAATCATAAAATTGAGACTGATCTAAGTAGTCTAGCCCAAGTTGACCCTTAATTGGTTTTGACTTCGAGTATAAATTTTAAAATGTTGTTTTAGAACATTAGAATATAAAATACATTTATTTGAAGGAACTTTTTTTTAATGATGTAAGCTATATGATCTTACTAGCTTTCTCGGTAGTCTCAACAGGACTTTAGCCCATCTTATAACAACATTGGGGTTGGGTTACAATCCAACAACTATAAGCTTTCATGACATTGTTGAAACTTAAGAGCATGTAATGCATATGTATGATAAACTGCTAATTGACATTTTTACATAAATACATCTCCCAAAACCATATGCAAACCATAAACCTCAGCACGATCATACATTTTGTCACAAACAAAGTAAATCTACGATTTCTATCATAGAAGTAGTATGGTAGGCAAAGGTTGGCGAAAAAATTAATTAGTTGTGTCTTCACTGGTTAGATAATTATGTGATATGTCAATGGGATCTAGCTTAGGTGATTGGGAGAAATGATTGTTATACTCTCCATCTAGGTTCAATTTTCACAAGTGACATGTTGAGCTCTTAATGAGTATGTTGTTGTAATGGCCTTGAGCCATGTGTTGAAAAAGCCTTGAATTTTTATGAAGTCCTTGTTAAACTAGCAGCAACAAGGAAGGTCTTCCTGCATGCATGTGTTCTTGCATTTAGAAAACTTAAATTAGGAAGCCAATGGTATTTAATTATTTTTCCTAAGTTTAATTTGGAAAATAATTAAAGTGATATTGACTTTAAGTGAGTGAAATTAAGGTTTTCGCTTTACCTAAAGTTATAAAAGAGAGATTAATTGGTGGAGATGATACAATGGCATTCCGACAGAGACGGAGGAAGAAGTGTGAGAGAGAGAATTTTGGCGAAGAAGATGGAGGTGCACTAACTCAAGAAGATAGCCCTAAATTGCAGAAGAGAGAGACAGGAGACTTTGGCGGAGGTACACCATACAGCCGCAGCGGCACCAACATCGTACAGTCATACAGCAGCAGGTCATACAACAACAAGTTTCCTTGGGAACCGTGCCATCTCACAGGTTTTTCTCAGTGATTTTTGGGTGTTTCGATTTTTCCATCTAGGGCATAAATCGATTTTCTAATATTGTAAAAGCTCTGTATTTTCTTAATAAAAATATCTTCTCATAATGCTGCACTGATTTTTCCATCTTAGGTTTTGTTCGGGGGCTTCTACCCAAAAAGATTGTGTCGTTTCTATTGATGTTGTAAATGGTTCTCAGTTTTATATTCCGCTGCATACTATAAATAAGTTCATGTGTGGTTATTTTAGTTAAATTTAAATATAATGTTTTATCCCTGGTTGTGCTTTGAAGAAAAATTTACATGGTATCAGAGCTCTGGTGAGCTAAAGCTAAGAGATTTGCAGCAACAATGATAGATCAGGGGTAGATCTATTGAAGACACAAACCTAGATTCCAGATCTAGGGTTTGACAGGTAAACACTTCACTATGGTTGTGCAATTGAGTGTTGAGGATAGACTCTAGGGGGCACAAAACTTTCCTACATTGACAGAAAGGATCACAAGGATCCTAGACGTTAGTGATGTAAAGGAGCACATTGACTCAACAAAAGTTGCACCCACAGATCCGATAGATCTGATAGCTTGGA
Organism: Pseudotsuga menziesii; assembly: GCA_001517045.1. Lineage (NCBI taxonomy): Eukaryota > Viridiplantae > Streptophyta > Pinopsida > Pinales > Pinaceae > Pseudotsuga > Pseudotsuga menziesii. The sequence goes on along the minus strand of LPNX010013174.1, from coordinate 154,093 downwards.
AGAAGATTGGTTCCAGAGCCATGTTGATTATCATGGATGGAGTGAAGGACCATATAGTTCTTCACCTTTCTGGTAAGAAGACCACAGCAGAGATGTGGACGGCTTTGGAGAGTTTGTACCAAAGCAAGAACGAGAACCGAAAGATGGTGCTGCAAGAGAGGATGCGCAGTACCAAGATGGCCAAGGGAGAAGGAGTGGTGCCTTATCTCACGAGGCTCACACAGATCAGGGATGAGCTTGGAGTTGTTGGCTCTAAGACAGTGGATGAGGAGCTAGTTCGGATAGCCATCAATGGCTTCTTTAAGCCATGGGACACCTTTGTCAAAGGTGTTGTGGCTAGGGAGAAGCTCTCTGATTGGCAGAGACTATAGGATGACTTTGTGCAGGAGGAGACTTGCATGGTTCAAGGATTAGGCGGTGGTCAAAGATGAATTCAAAAATTTTCGGTTGCAAATATTATTTATCTTATCTTTGATAGAAAGCGGTTGTCCCCACTTGTCATAGTTCCTAAAAAGCACGGGATATGGCGCATTTGTGTTGATTATAGAGCTATGCATAAGGACCATTTTCCATTACCTTTCATCGATCAGGTAATGGACACACTTGAAGGAAAAAAGTATTTTTCCTTCATAGATTGATTCATCGGGTACAATCATATTAGTATAGCACCGGAGGATCAAGAAAAAATGAGATTCACATACCCATGGGGAACCTTTGCATACCGTGTGCTACCTTTCAGAATATGTATTGCCCTGACCACATTTCAACGTGCAGTTCTCAACATTTTTGCAGATCCCATTCATGAAACCATGGAAGCCTTTATGGATGACTTTACCTCTCAAGGTGGAGATTTTGAAGAAGCTTTGAGTAATTTCGAAAAATTACTTACGCGATGTCGAGAAGTGAATCTATGTCTCAGCAGCGAAAAGTTTAGGATGATGCTTACAAAAGGAGTTGTTCTAGTTCATCTAATATCACCAAAAGGAATCAAAGTAGACCAGCAAAAATAGAAGTAATCCTCAACTTACCAGTACCACGTACACAAAAAGAGGTATGCAGTTTTATTGGATATGCACATTATTATAGAAGATTTGTCCAAAAAATTTCAAAAATTAATAGACCTTTATTTCTGCTAATGTCCAAAAATACACAGTTTGACTTGTCGAATTCCTGTCAACTAGCTTGGGAAACATTGAAACAGAAAGTCTCCATAGCACCCATCCTACGAGGACCTAACTGGTAACTACCCTTTGTAATATCAACAGATGCTTCTGATACCACCATAGGAGGAGTGTTGGGGCTACAAGAATACCACAAACCATATGCCATATATTTCATTAGCAAAAATATGACTGTTGCAGAACTAAACTATACAGTGACAGAAAAATAATTCCTCGTTGTCATTCATGTTGTTAAAAATTTCGTCATTACATTACTGAATACCCAGTAACTGTGCAGACCAACCATTATGCTATTAAATACCTTATGAACAAACCCATTACAAATGGCAGAGTCACTCAGTGGTTGTTGTTGTTACAGGAATTCGACATTTTAATAATGGATAGACCGGGTATAGAAAACTTGGTTGTTGATTTTCTTTCTAGAATAATTAGTACTAATTAATCTCTACCAGTTGATGGTGATTTTCTAGATGAACATTTGTTTGTTATATCTACTAATGTACCTTGGTTTGCAGATGTAGCGAATTATTTGGTTGCAGGAAAATTTCCAGGGCATATGCCATCAAAATAAAAGCAGAGAATTGTGCACTATAGCAGTAGATTTTCCTAGATTGATGGGTATTTGTTCTACATGGGACCTGATTTGGTAATCCGTCAATGTGTTTGGGAGGTTGAAATCTACCAAATTCTTAGAACCTGTCACGATGGCCCCTGTGGGGGACAATTTTTAGATAAATGAACATCTCATAAGATCTCACAATTGGGTTATTATTGTCCCACCATATTTAGAGATGCGCGAGAGTATGTACGGAGGTGTGATAGATGCCAAAGAATGGGGCAACCACTGCAGTTAGACAAAATGACACTACAGACTTAGCTTGTGGTGGAAACATTTGAGAAGTGGGAAACTGGACTTTGTTGGTCCTATCAAACCCCAATTGAGGCAGAAATCAAACATTTTAGTATGCACATATTATGTGACAAAGTGGATAGAGGCGAGGGCACTTTTACGAGCAACAGAACAGGCAGTTTCAAATTTCTTATATGCAGAAAATTTCACCATGTTTGGAGTCACTGGGGAGATCATTACCGATGGAGGATCCAAATTTACATCCAAACTCATCAAAGCTCTTACAAAATAATACCATATCAAGCACAAGGTAACTTCACCACATTAACCCAACTCGAACAGGTGTGGCTCATTAGCGTCGCTTGATATGAAGTCACTTGTTGTAAAGGAGGTCACGAGACCAAATCCCACCCGGGTTTACCTGTGTCTCATGTCTTGCGGGAGGGTGTGGGGAACCTAGGGGTATAGTGGTAGCAGGAATGGATCCCTGGACCTCATGTCACATGAGTACTAGCCCAGCTCTAATTGTTGATTCCCCTAGTCAACAAAAAAAAAACTTCACCATATCACCCCCAAGCCAACAGGGAAGTGGAAGGTACAAACAGGATCCTGGAATCTATACTTACAAAAAATATGTAACTTCATCAAAGGCATTGGGCTGATAGGTTTCCAGAAGCCTTATGGGCCTATAGAACGGCATGGAGAAGCACCACAGGTTCAACCTCCTATGAATTAGTATATGGTAAGCAAGTCACCTTACCAATAGAAGTTGAAATTAAAACATTAAACTGCATTTCAATGAGGCATGGATCCATCACAGGCTCAACACAATCACCTACAACAGCTTAATGAGTTTGATGAACTACAGTTGGCTGCCATAGAATGTACAATAATTGTTAAACAACAAAGAGCTAAGTGGCATGATCAATTCATCAAAGCAAGTATTTTCAGGAAGGTGATTGGGATCTCCTCTATAACTCCATTTTCAAAAGGTTCAAAGGAAAACTTTGCACCCGTTGGTTGGGACCATATGAGATTGAAACTGTCTATGATAATGGTACAATACTACTCAAAACTATTGATGATAAAGGAACACTCCTTATGGCAAATGGTCATCAACTAAGACCATATAAGAAACCATTGTCCAAAGAGGCGTTCATTTGAAATATTGTCGCATGTTGGTGTACCAAAGATTTCGAGATAGCAATATCGACTTTTGAAAATTAATAGTTCTCTGGAAAAATAATAAAAAATAAATAAAAATTGAACAACGAAAAATCCCTTTTTGGGACACGGCCTAAAAAAAACAGTTCTTTTTGGATACTAATAAAATTATTTATAAGTCTTTGAAGGAATATTCATGACATTTTGCAGGAGGCTTGGTTTTTAGATTTCCTTAAATAAAACCCTACCTACTCACTTGTTTCAATCCCTTATACAACCTCCATGTCCCATTCATTTCCATCCCCTCCCCGCCTCTTCCATGCCTGATATTTTCATTGACCATTTACATCCTTTCCCCGAATATTTAGGCACTCCCATAAGCTTCATACGTTACATTGCAGAAACCCCATTTGTAATGTTGCGGAACCTTTTTCGTTCCATTGTGAAAACCCTTTTTGTAATATTATGGAATGTCCTTTTGTCACATTACGGAAACTACAATCCATCACATTACAGAAACCTTGTTGTCACGGAACTTTTTCCTCCACACGGTAGAACCTTTATTACTTACAAGGGCCCAGCATCAGTACCATCGTCAACACATGGAGTAGCAGCATCGCAGATCGGCATAACACGCGGCGTAGTTCTGCTCCATCGCGGATTCAGTTTCAGTAGCCACCCAAGGTCACATCAAATCTCACCCAGATCTGATTCCACCTCGGAAAATCATTTCAAACCGTCAGCACAAACCCCTATATTCCATCATCCCGGAAAGGAAAACCATGACAAAACCGCAGCGCCTTGTCAGTAGAGCAAATGGGGGTCTTCATCCATAATTCTCACCACCGCAATCAACAGGACCGTAAAACTCCATGCATGGAACACTACATTTTCTTGATCTAAACATGGCTCTAAGATGGTGCTTCCATCAATTTTTTTATCTTAGATTTTCTATACATCAACAAAAATACAATTCTGATCTAAATTTTGTATCTTAAACTTTTTACACATCAAGGAAATTTTTCATCCCTCACAATGCTTGATAGATCCAGGTTTAAAATGGATCTAAACTGATATATGGGCATTGTATCATTTGTTCAACACATAGAACAAGCTATCTATATTAAAGCAGTTTTCCACGGGGACGCGTCTCCCAGGGCTGGGGGCTCGCCCCCCGCACTTCCCATGCCCCAGGGGCTGGGAGGCTCCATGGGAAACGTTTCCCAGCGCTCCCTTTCTGCGAAACTTGGGGAAACACAGGTCTAGGAGTTTCCCAAATGGGGCGTTCCCACACGCCCCCACCCCCCTCGAATTTTTAATTTTTTTTACTTAAAAAATTTTTTCCTTAAAAAAAATGGTTCATCTTAAATTTTAGGCTTTTATACTAAATGGTCATTATAAATCGAAATATAAACAAATAAAAAGAAACAAACATCGATATGATATGCTCAGCTATAACGATTACATTTACATTACACTAAACTCTTTGGGAACATAAGGATGCTAGTATGCAAATGGGGATGGGATGAAGAATTGATATGTTTATATGTTGGGGTTCATATTTTTATTATTTTTCTATTTTTTATAATTTTAGAGACCGACCCCCTATGTTAGGGACCCTGACACCCCCCATCCCCCAAAATACCTCAAAAATTCGGGTTGTCTCTACACATCCCCAATGTGTGTTTCCCCGCTCCCACACTCCCACGTCCCGGAAACTTGGTTGAACACTGTATTAAATGAATAGAGAGAGATTCAAGGATGCATCGATATGCTGGATATGAATGATTGGATATCAAATTTAGCTGATTCAGTGGACAATGTATTGCAAGTTCGAGAAAATAGAGAAGGAATAGTTCTACGAAATTGTATGTAGTTGACAGAAAAGGTCAGTTCCCTTGAAATAGCAAATAGTTATAAAGAATAACTTCAAAGAGAATTCTCACATCTTAAGGATGAGATGTTGCAGGGTCATCATCTTCATGGTGGGAAGGTGGGTTGGTGCTTTGTTCTTTACTCAGATTCATTTAGATTGAATCAATATCCAAGTCGATCTGCTTGGCTTGGTGATCCAAATGATTCAAAGCAAATCACGATGGAGACCATCATGCTCAAGGAGGGAAGGAATATCTATCACCAAAATATTTGAAACACCATCTATATGCACAAAATCGACTCAATACCATGTACTTACACACAAGTCGAGAATGATATCCATATGCACAAAATCGACAACCCAACTTTAGGCCTTGAAAAGCCTCGACAACAGTAAACTACGATCACCTTAGATCAATGTTACAAATATCGTGTCAGCGAATATATCACCGAGGGTCCAAAAAGAAATTATCGGATTTATCGGCGAAAATGTCGGCAAACATCGGCAATATATCGGCAAAATAAAAAATACAAAAATATTAATTTATTAAAAAATTCAAAAAATTACTATATATTCGAAAAAATCGCCAAATATCACGATAAAATCGGCAAATATCGCTATATATTAGAAAAAATCGGCAAATATCGCAATCAAATCGGGAAAAAATCGCCAAAAAATCGGGGAAAATATCGGGGCGATATATTGCTGATACATCGCCAGTGAGTTGACATCGCGATATATCGCGATGTTGCCGATATATCGGCGATGTTTGTAACACTGCCTTAGATTGAGAATTGATTCGATTCAAAGAAGTCATCAATGGACAAAGCGCAACTGGTAGCTAAGAAGAAGTTAAAGAGAAATTGTCGTTGATTGAATTGACAGGACTGAATTTAGTTACAAGACCACTATGATAAATACTCCAATCAATGCAAGGGAAAGGGTTATTTGGTTTATGGTCATTGAGTTCATAGTGAACCTCATCATTACGATGTTAAAGATCTTAAGAGAGGGAAGGACAATTCCAAAAGAAGTCTGTGTTAAGAGTTAAGTCTAAGTTATAATATATCTAATCTTATGTCTGAAGCAGTGTTACAAACATCGCCGATATATCGGCAACATCGCGATGTCAACTCACTGGCGATATATCGGCAATATATCGCCCCGATATTTTCCTCGATTTTTTGGCGATTTTTTCCCGATTTGATCGCGATATTTGCCGATTTTTTCTAATATATAGCGATATTTGCCGATTTTATCGCGATATTTGGCGATTTTTTCGAATATATAGTAATTTTTTGTATTTTTTATCTTGCCGATATATTGCCGATGTTTGCCGACATTTTCGCCGATAAATCCGATAATTTCTTTTTGGACCCTCGGCGATATATTCGCCGACACGATATTTGTAACATTGGTCTGAAGGTATCTGATACTAAGTCTGTAAAAGTAACACTGTAACAGTAACATTCTTAAGTGAGGTTCCAAACTTCCAATTCAAAATTACAATTCACAATCTAAGTTCTTTAGATCCTGTGAGGAGAGTCTCGAATTTGTAATTCAAACTCTATACTTTAATAAAGAAGCTTCTCATACTGAGTAAACACTTCTGTAATTTGATCATTTAGTTGAATCAAGTCACTTGCAAGTTTATATGTCATTTCTGCCCTTGAATTTGAATAAACTTTATGACAGATGTTGAACAAAATGTACATGCATTCACTGGACTGAAGCCAGTTCAATTACCAAGACTCGTCTTTAGATTTCTTAAGATTGTCGACCAAAAGCCTTGAGAAGCAGAATTGGATCAAGAACTGCATCATAATCTTTCTGAGAGCTCTAGTATTACTTCAAGTGAAAGAAGGGCTGGACAAAGAAGCCTAAGCCGCATTAATTTAATCAGATTGTGATGCCCAAAAAGCTCCAATATCCCTAGAACAAATGTTTCTTGTTTTGAGAGGTAGAAATCCTGAAACTTTACATTGTTTAGACCTTAAGACAATACAATTTCACATTTCTATCTCAATTGGCATATCCCAGTACCAACCTCAAGGACTATATTAACATGTGCAATTCTAATCACCATGAATCCACCAAAATGCAACGCTTTGGACTGACTGATTTGACTTCAAGCCTCTTTTAACAAATAAAGTTGGGCTCCATTTTATAAAAAAACATTAATTGTAGTGATCGCCAATGTCATGGTGGCTATATTTCATAGAATTTGCTTCCCAACAATACAAACAGATAAATAATTGAGGGTGACTCTCTCACATCATTTACTAGTCGAAGTCAATTTTTAACTACACCGGTAGTTCTTCTTCATAGCTTTTGTCAAATTCTATTCACACAAACTGAATCTCTTATTGTTGAAATCTTGGTTGTGGAAACATACCACTGAGATTTGAACAAAATCCACCTGCCATTCTTTTAGAACTTATGAGCATAACTTGACTGATTTATTTTGTCAAATTTCTAGTTCCATTCCATTGAAGATAACCGGCTCCCAAGCTGTTCAAACAATTTTTTAATGGACATAGCTTTCAAGTCCATAAAGTTTTGGGATTAACTTATTAGATTGTAGTATGCTCTGCACTTAGTCGAAGAATAGGCGGCTATGATACATATCCATGTAATTGGTCTTGCATTCCAATCTCTGGACATTATTACAGTCCGGCAAATATCATAAATGTGAGAAAAAAATTCATATTTGCTATGATGATTGCATTTCCTCTTTGCAGGTGGCCCTCCAAACCTTTGTTACATGCTTTTGGCATTTCAGCTAGCCCATCTTCAGCAGACTTTAATAATGTCAACAAAGAGAATCTGATGGGAATCATAAACAATTTAAATAGATAAAGTCATAGAATAAAAGTGGTGTTTCCCTCATTGAAAAAGCTCCAATATAGCATGTCAATGTTGTCTATATAGCTGAGGGTGGAATATCAATGAAATGGCTCTAAAACAACTGTGCAGCCTTCAGATTGACACCAAATCCCCACCATGTGTTGATAATCTTAAATTAGAATTCCTGTTTTACCGTTGCCTGCACCATAGAGCCTGGAGCTACATTTTAGTATAGCAGTCATCCACTCTGAAACAGCAGAACCCATTTGCTAGTAAATACAGTCCTATAGTGGACAGCCAAATCTTCCAGAGGACCTGGCTGAAACATGTTTTTAGATACCGTTGAGTGGTCTTCTTTGGTTTTAACTAAAAAATGGAGGAGTTCGTGCTTACTTCAACAGTATTACATGATGAATTGCTTGCAATACTAACAATTCCCAATAATATCAGCCAGAAATGGAATTATAACATTTCTTTTCCTGATCCAAATCATGGAGTACAGATTTTGTGTCAGGTACGTAACCAGCGTCTTTCAAAACTTTGGTCAACCTTTCCAATGTTGCATATATGTCATCAGTTTGAGGATGAGATCTGTCTCCCACAACAAATACATGCACCCTGTTGTTCACCTGAATCCAACTACGCCCTGGTTCCTTTTTCACTCCTTTGTCTTTCATCAACTTTCTCACCTTTTCAACATCACTCCACCTGCCAGCTGCTGCATAGATGTTAGACAGCAACACATAGGTTGTAGAATCGTGTGCTTCCAACTCAAAAAGATATTCTGCTGCACGCTTGGCTATCTCCACTTTGCCGTGAGTTCTGCAGGCACCAAGCAAAATTCGCCATAATGGAGCTTTATGCTCAAATGAAGCATTTTTTATGAAATCTTCAGCCTTTTCAAGATATCCACTTCGGCCAAGAATGTCTACCATGCAGCCATAGTGGTCGATTCTTGGAACAATATTATGATCATGAATCATGGAATTAAAATACTGCCATCCTTGATCCACTAAACCTCCATGGCTACATGCAGACAGAACATTAATAAAGGTGATGTCATCTGGCTTTGTGCCAGTGTGTTGCATATGTCCAAATAGCTGAAGGGCTTCCTTGCCACGGCCATGTTGAGAATATCCCGCAATTATTGAATTCCACAAGACAACATCTCTAGTGGGCATTTTGTCAAATACTTCCCATGCATTATCAATACTACCACATTTGGCATACATGGTAATAAGGGCACCACCCACAGAAACGTCCAAGTCGAGTCCAATTTTAAAGATGTGCCCATGAACCTGTTTTCCCTGTTCTAGTCCCGCTAGGCTGGCACATGCCCTAAGAGCACAAGCTAGTGTATACTGGTTTGGCTTTATCCCAGCATGTTCCATTTGACAGAACAGACTCATTACCTCTTCACCATTCCCATTTTGCAGATACCCCGCAATCAATGCAGTCCATGACACAATATCCTTTTCAGGCATCCCGTCAAATCCTTGGTGTGCTTCCTCTATGCTCCCACATTTGGCATACATGTCAACAAGGGCACTTCCAACAAAAATTTGTGCCTCGAATCTAATTTTGAGAATAAAGCTATGGATCTGTTTTCCCTGCTCTAAAGCTTCCTGGATGGCACAAGCTTTGAGAACACCAACAAACGTGAACTGGTTAGGCTTTATTCCCGAGCGTTGCATTTCACAAAAGAGGTTGAGGGCTTTCTCACCATGTACATTCTGGGCATACCCTGTAATCATTGCATTCCATGACACCAAATCATGTTTCGATGCAAGTTTGAATGCTTGTAGTGCAGCGTCAATGCTCCCACAGTTGGCATACATGGTCACAAGAGCATTCCCGACCGATATATCCATCTCCAACCCAATTTTTATGGCATGAACGTGAATTTGCTTGCCCAGTTCCAAGGCTTGTGGGTGGGTAAATGCACTAAGGACACTAGTGAAGATGAATTTGTTCAAACCAATATCCGTCCATTGTATCAACTCAAAGAGCTCCATTGCCTCATCCCCGCATTCGTGCAAGGCATATCCTGTAATCATGACTGTCCAAGAAACCACATTTCGTTCAGGCATTTTGTCAAACACTTGGCGTGCATCCTCCACACAATTGCATTTAACATACATGTTAACAAGTGAACATCCCACAGAAACATGAAGCTCAAAACCAGTTTTGATAATGTGGGTGTGAAGCTGTTTCCCCATTTTTGGAACCCTTAAATTGGAACAGGCCACAAGAATACTTCCAAAGGTGAAGTTGTCCGCTTTCTTGCTTGCTTTTCCCATTTGTCTGAACAGTTCTACTGTCTCCTTCAACTCTCCATGCCTAGCATAAGCTGCAATTATGGCATTCCATGAAACCTGGTCCCGTTCAATCAAATTATCAAACTCTTTCTTTGCACCCACTAAATCATCACATTTGGCGTACATGTTAATAAGGCTATTTCTCAAGAAAATGTCTGGCTGAATCCCATTTGTTATCATGTGGGCATGAACCAGCTTCCCCTCTAAAAGGTTTTTTTTAAGAATACAGTCCTGCAAGAGACGAGTGTATGTATAAGGGTTTGGGGAATCCATTGAAGCTATCGTGCTGTTAGAGGATCCAACCCCATGATCGTTTATGCTGATTTTCACTTTGTCAATGGTAGGTATATCCGCATCTGTATGGAGCAACAAATGCATGTGTTTACATAATTCCAAACCTGAAATATTGAAAATTATGAAGTCCCCATTGCTTTTTAGGATTGGCATTACCTTGAAAAACATGGCTCAGATAGAGCAGGGCTGCTACCATTTCATGTAACCTTCACTGCTTGCATTGCACTGCCATCCATCTTTCTATTGAGAAAAGAATCGCGGTCGGAGTTTGTGCATGATAATTATGATTTCGAATAATGAGTAAAAATAACAAATATTGATTCTAATTTTTTTTGGTTGGTTATTGGGATGAATTCTTGAATAATAGGTTTGTCATTGGGCAGCTAAGTCGTCAAAATCACTGGGGATTGCACTCGGCCTAGACCTCACCAACAAATAATGATTTCGAATAATGAATAAAAATAACAAATATTGATTCTAATTTTTTTGGTTGGTTATTGGGAAGAATTCTTGAATAATAGGTTTGTCATTGGGCAGCTAAGTCGTCAAAATCACTGGGGATTGCACTCGGCCTAGACCTCACCAAACTTTAACATGGTTGGATTCATAGCAACCAAAGTAATTTCTCCATTTACGGCATGACAAAGCAAGGCCAAGTCTTTGGTCACAGCGTCGACTTAGACCATCAAGATACCCAACTTCTCTACTCAGTCAAGCAATAGGAGAAAGGCTCATAATAAAATCTCCTCCAGCACTTTCCTATTCTGAACATGCAATCTCGTACAACAAACCCATAAGGCCAAACCTCGAGACTTTTTTTATCTTTCTAGTGAAGCAAATAAACACATTTGCATCTTAAGATATCAAATCAAAATCATAATATATTAGGTTTAACGAGACATCCGAGTATGGAGGTGGTGTTAACAAAACACCATTCTAATTGTCTCCTCAAATGCAGGACAAAAAGAAACAATAACTCAAAACTTACCAACATAATCTAACTGACATAGTCGCCAGCTCTATTTGCATTTTAATAGCTCTTATGGCTATTCGAATCAATAGGGAAAGCATGATTACAAATGCAAGTTGTTTGTAATGCACTAATGAAATTTGCTTTAGTAACTTGAATAGACAAAATTTGCTTGAGTCACTTGAATGAACATGTTGCACCAAACGAACATCTTGCAAAGAAGCTCGAGGTGAATCCACAATGATCCAAGCAGTGGAGAAAGGCCATGGTATGCCAATAACCAATGGAGGTTCCAAAAACTAAGGGATTCTATGCATAGCCACCACAAATGGAGCTCGAATCAACCACAAATCAACCTGTAAGTGCACAATATAGTTCTATGAATACGATGGAATTCACCAGAAATGCTAACAATGGTAATTAAACAAAGAATGGTTAGTTCCACAAAGAATGATCTAGTTCCACAAAGAAGGGGCGGTGACTATGAAAAGGTGGTGGGGCGGTGACTATGAAGAGCGGTGGGGTGATAGAGGTGGTAGAGACGGTGGGGTGACAATATATTAAATGTGGAGAACGCCATGAGTGATCGTGGCAATAGCTAGCAGCAATTGAGCCCGAGTTTAAATGCAACGGCGGTCCAGTGGTGGAGGAGGCCATCGGGAACATTAAATACCTTTTCCAACCTCGAGATTCTTCCTTGTCACTTGGGAAATAACTCTCTAATTCGTTTAGCCAATGAAATCAGAGTTAAATTGTATTAAATATTTAATAAAAATTAAAAAAAGTTTTACACAATGTGAAAATTGAACAAAAACTTATGGTCAACGATGACATTAATGCATAGTCAAAGGATAGTCATAGAAAATCAGACAACTGACTTCATTCGATAATTGAATCATGACAAAACAACCTGATTTGATCAACTCAATGTTTTATTAAGGATTTAAACTTAGATGTGCTTTCATGATAACTTTCGTAAAAATTGAACATGGATAATTGCCCCCAAAAAAACTCCCTATTCCTTATTAGTAAATACAATTAATTTTACAAAAATTATGAATCTAACCCTAATGATTCATATCAACCAAGGAGACAGCAAACAAGGAAACGAAACCAAAGAAAGACAAGTCAGAGCAACAAACATAATAATTAAAGGTGTAAGAGAGTATGGTAAGAATGAATATACCCCAGAGCTTGCAAACGACTTTCTAAAAGACAAGTTGAATTGGCAAGGCCAAATTTGCCAAGCATGGAGGGTGGGTAAACCCAGTGATGAGAGAGCCAGGCCCATAAAAGTCATCATGGCAAGTGCACATGACAAGCAAACTCTTCTAAGTAAGAAGCATCTTTTAAAGGGTTCTCGATTTTTCCTAGAGGAAGACTTAACTATCATGCAGCAAGAGGAAAGAAAAAAAAGAGTTGTCAAAGGTCAGAGCAGCGAGAGACGAGGGCAAAAGAGCATGGTTATACAAAGGCAAAGTTGTTATTGTTGTTTTTGGTCCTCCTTCTAAAGCAAGACATCAAAACAATAATCAAGAAGTGATAGCAAACCCCTTAGCAGAAAATATCGCAGCAAGTTCAGGATGGGAAAATAGAAGTGTAGACTCAACTTTGAGTCTTGTATGCCAAAGCAAATAGCAATCAAGGTCTACCCAGGTTCCCTTAAGCTTAGTATGTTGGAACTGCAAAGGATACCCGTGGAGGCGTGGACCTGGACTAGGACCTACTGCAGAAGATAGGGACATAATATGTCTCGTGGAAACACATGAACATGAAGGGTGCAAGGCACCCCTTTTTGAAAAATATATGAAGCTGGTAGCAGAGAATGGAAAAGGTCACGGTGGTATCATGGTCTTAGTGAAGAAAAAGGTAGATCGTTGCATTCAACTAGAAAAAGAAGACTCAAATAAACAATTTATATGGTTTAAAATATCAGAAAATGGAAATGTCATCAAAATTGCAGCATGCTACTTCGCCCCACAAGTTTCAAAAATTTACAAAAGGAGGGGGCTCGACCATAAAGACCATTTTGCAGCATTAAAAAACGATATTGTGAAGTATTCTCAAGTAGGTGAAATCCTTCTAGTAGGAGATTTTAACTCCAGGACCACAAGTGAACAAGCTAGCATTCTTTGTCAAATGGAAGATTGCAATCCTATTTGGATTACAGAAGAAAGAAATCAGCAATGGACAAGAATTTCAAAAGGACAACAAAAGCTGCAATTTCTTTGGAGAACAGTTGCTTACCTTATGTGGAACTTTCAATTTAGTAATTTGCAATGGTTTGCCTAAATGGTCAAACTTTGGTAATTTCACTTGTAATACCTACAATGGAGCAAGTATGGTGGATTATGCAATTTGCTTGCATGGACTATGCGAGAAAATGGAGGAAGTTATGATTGGAGAACAGCTCTGGGATTTAAAATTTGATCACAAACCGATCTATCTAAGTCTTTCTTGGACTGATAAGCAGCAGGAGGGGACAAAAAATCAGCACATTCAACAACCTTTTGCAAAGGGCAGAATTCTTTTGACTCAAGAGAACTGTAATGTCTTTAGGAAGGCATTAGAGAGACTTTGTAGTAGGGAGGAAATTTTGTCCCAAGGCCTTAATAATCAGCAGCTAACTAATTTAATTCAAAGGGCACTCACAAAATGCAAAAGAGCAAAGAATAGGAAACGTGAAACAAATTGCTTTCCTGTTAATGCTTGGTTCGATGAGGAGTGCAAAAAAGCAAGGAGAAGGTGGAGAGAGTCAAACTGTAAAGAAGAGACTTAAAAAGCTACAAGCATATTATAAGGAAGAAAAAAATTGACTTCGTGGTCTCAAGGAGGGAAGAGCTAATATTCCTTGGGAAAAACAACCCCAAACTATTTTGGAAGGAACTTCAAGCGAGCAAGAAGCAAACTGAAAACAATATTATAGCGGACCAGTGGCTTGAGTATGTAAGGCAACTCTATGAGCGGAATCCTAAGGTTGAACCCCCTCCCCCCTTAGTCAACACCGCCACCATGACTGAGCTTTTCATCGTGCAAGAGATTGAGGTGCGTATTAAGAAGTTGGGTGTTGGAAAAAGCCAAAGATTTAGTAGAACTTCAAGCTGAATATCTAAAGTGGGGTTCAAAAACTCTTGCACCTCACATTACAGGAATCTTCAACAACATCATTCAGTAGGAATTCCCTACAGATTGGACAACTAGCCTCGTAATTCCTCTTTTCAAGAGTGGGGATGTCAACGATCCCTCCAATTATAGGACCATAATGATAAACCCCTTGTTTGCAAAGCTATTTGGAAGCATGCTAGAAAATAGAATTAGCAAGTGGGAGGAAGAAAGGGGAAAGCGTGCTAAAGGACAAGCAGGTTTTAGACCTAAACATTCCACAGTGGACCATGGTATTACTTTAAGGCACATCACTAAAAAAGTGTGGGAAAAAAAAGAGGAAGCCTTTTGTTGCTTTGTAGATTTCAAAAAATCTTTTGACATGATTCCTAGGGATAAACTATGGCACAAAATGGAGGAACTTGGGGTTCCTATACATCTTAGAGCAGTTGTTCACAGGCTATATGAGGAGATCAAAGTCAAAATCAGAACATCAGATGGTATCTTCGAAAGTTTCAGAAGCGATATTGGGGTCAAGCAAGGGTGCCCATTATCCCCTACCCTTTTTGGCTTATATATTGACAAACTTGAAGAGTGGTTAAACCTAGAGGGCGGGGATGGCGTCCTCATGGGAAAGTACATGATAAGGCTTCTTTTGTATGCAGATGACCTTATTTTGATTGCTAAGTCTGCTCTTGGCTTGCAAGAGCACTTGATTTCCCTTAAGCACTTTTGTAGAACAGTTGGGATGCAAGTAAATACTAGCAAGACGAAAGTGGTAGTTTTTTCTAGCAAAAGAAAACATAAACAACATAAGTTCTACTTTGAAGACAATACCCTTGAATTAGTGGAAGATTACAAGTACCTCGGAATCAACTTCAACAAAAGTTTGAGTTGGGAAGGCTGCAAGGAAAAAAGAACTCTGGGAGGTTGGAAAGCGCTTTATGCTTTCCAAAATAGGTGCAAAGAGGCAGAGTTATGGGACTGGAAAACTATGCAAACCCTTTTTGGGCTCTTAGTGATCCCGGTTGTTCTCTATGGTTGTGAAGTTTGGGCCAGCAGTACCTCTGACTTACAGTGGAAGCAAATAGAAAAGATTCAAAAACACATGATCACAAGCAAGTTCAAAATTAAGGGTTCAGTGCCATACGAAAACATGCTAAGTGAAATGGGGGTGGCTTCTATTGAAGTAATCGCTATGGTGAGACTCATAAGATATCTAAAAAGAGTTGAGCAAATGGAAGAAGGTAGATGGCCTAAGGTTGTCTTCAATGACATATTGTGCAAAAGAAAGAAGACTTGGATGTGGCAAAATATTAAATGGCTTAGCAAGTGGGATATGTGCTTGAGCACGTGTCCTATGAATACTAAAGAAATAAAGGCTTTTGTTATCAATAAGTTCCACAAGCGAACTTGGGATAAAGAGCTAGGGAGAAAGAGACAGTATTATATTGAAGAGTTTAACCCTACCTACGATCAACATCAAAAGGCGTACATATGAGCCAATATACCTTGGAAAGCCAAAATTCTCATTACTCAATTAAGAACTAATTCCCATCAACTCCGTTGTGAGACCGGGCGCTAGAAAAGGCCAAAAGAAGCTTGGGTAGAAAGAGTGTGTATTTTTTTCATCGCTGGTAAAGTGGAGACAAAAAAACAATTCATTTTAGAGTGTGAAGCCTTTAAGGACAATAGGGACAAGTACACAAATGTCTTGGCGGATAAATCTTGGGATGATTTATTTAATGAGGGGACTGTGGAAAAACTGGGGCGCTCATCATCAAGTTGAACAAACAAAGGATTGAATTGCAAAAAACAACGTGCGAGTTGGTCTGTCCCATAGGCTATTCTCAGCCTCGCGGACGTTAAAATATTTCCTTCCTTCCTTCCTATCTTAGTCTTCAAGATGACTTTAAAATAAATAAATAAAAACTTAATAACATGACAAATAGAATATCTAACCCTACTGATTCATATCTTAGTCTTCAAGATGACTTTAAAATAAATAAATAAAAACTTAATAACATGACAAATAGAATAAAACAATTTCACCTTAAATTCTATAATTTTAAAAGTGGCTAAAAATTTAAACAATAGAGATTACAAATAGCTTAAAAATTTACATAAAATAACTTTATAAATGCAAAACCAAAACATTAAAATTCTTTTCATTGTATACATATTGCACTCAATTCTTTTCATTTTATACGTATTGCACTCATTAATATGCAATATGTATATGAGCAAGAAATGCAATATGTATATGAGCAAGAAATGCAATAAAAACTGGAAACGCAATCCCTCTATGAGCAAGAATATGAAATAAAAACCGGAAATGGTTCAGAGAAAGTGTTGCACTAGAAGGAACCACGAGCTGCCCTGTAGCCTACACCTGCAAATACAAACTCCATTAAAGCTCCATGAAATACTTGAGTGGCCTCTCCAAACACCAACTTGGATGGGAATCTTTCACCCTCGAAATTGGCTAAGGCAAAAAACTAGTCATCCACTAGCTCTCTCAATTCACAAATGCAAATTTCTCAAATGATCAAAAGCTCTTCTCTTGGTTGATTCCTATATTTTATAAACATCCTTAGCCTTCTAAGGTTACCAATCCATCCACAAACTCAAGCCAATTCGAATTAGGGTGTGTGCTCAAGATTTTCCATGTGTCCTCCCTTTCCTAGCCTTCCATCTTCCCTCAATTCGAGTGGGAACCCATTGAGCTTCCCCAACTCACATGAGCGCCCTTTTGGATGCCATATTTTGACCTGACATGTCAGAATGGTCAGATGTCATCTTTCAGGTCTGCAATATGTCATAAATGTCATGTCATCTTCATCATTGGTGTCATAGATGTCATAGATGTTAGGGAATCTAGCCCAAGTGTCCAAGAAGCTCCCATTTGACTCTTCCTCTCCCATGTAAGTTATATTTCTTTCCCAATTCGACCAATGAGGAAGATGGCCAAGTGTATTAGCCTTCTAATTCATCCAAGAACATTAGGCTTCCCATGGATTTGAAATTGCAAGAGGAGGATGCCATGTGGCACAGAAATTCTAGCTTGTGTGGGCCCCATAATCTCTATGTGTCTCCATGCTCCATTGCCACTTCAATTTTCTCATGTATTTATTTAATTAGCTCCATTATTAAATATTTAATTCATTCTAATGTCTGAACATCATTTATTAGCTCCCTTATTAAAATTCCAAATGTATCCATCCAACCTAGGGAACTAGTAGGATTGATGGAATTGTCCTGCTATGCAATTATAAAAATGGGGACATTACAGTCCTCCCCACCCAAGATTGCTTGTCTTCAAGGAAATTAAGATTTGGATGCTGCAAAATCTTTTCATATTCCCAAGTGGCATCCTTCCTTTACACCAAGTGCTATGTTATGTTTCTGCTCATTAATTTTCTTTAGCTCCAATTTTAGTAGTGGCACTCATGTACTGCAATTTTGTGTACCCAAAAGTAAAGAGATGTGGTTTGTGCATATTGATATATCATGTAACATCACCACTAACACCAAAAGGATTAATCAAATCCATAAAAACCAAATTTGTGCAAATAATCTTTACCTCCATATTTTGGAAACCTTTTATGAACTGTCACCTCTTTTTTGCTTCTATATAATTCTTTGAAGTTGGTGTTGAGTTACCAAACTTTGAGTTTCTTAATATTCCAATAAAATTTCAGAGAGGAACCACCATTCTTGTTGCTGCACTACTCTGATTACAATCATCTTCTCGAGTGGTGAATAAATCTCCAATGTTGCTTGTTGCCCCCACAATTAAAACCAAGTGAGACCAAAAATGATCCCAAGGTCCCATATGATCCTGATACATGCATGGTGTGAAATGTCTATGATGAAATGCCATGAAAACCAAGCATATGAAAATTGAATCCATCTCTCAAAAGGTCTCCCACACAGGAAATTGGAACACTGCTCTACAAAGATGATCTCAAATAACTGAAGGTTGGTTTGCTTTCTCAAACCAACAACCAAAGTGCTACTCCAAGTGAGATGAAACCAAGCAATTCCAGGATCCCATTGCTCGTATTTCACCCTTCCAAACATCATGAGTACGAAATATAGATCATGAAAATACATAACAACATCATACAAATGTGCATCAAGAAGGTACCTCATAAAAAAATCATGAAAGTGATTGTACATCCAAGTAAGTAGATCACCATGTGGCCCATACACACAAGCATCAAGTATTATATCATATCTGCTCCAATTAAATAGGTGAGGATTCCATGACCTATAATGCTGCTCCAAAAGAATGCAATACGCATCAAAATAATAATCAGCCATGTGTTCTTTCATTCAAGAAGTGAATGAAGAACCTCCACCAAAATCTGAACCAAATAAGGAGCAAAGAAAACATGAACACTTCAAGTGGCTCAAAGAAGTCTCATCAATACACCCATGAATATGCATATCATGATGAAATAATAGAGGATGTTGCTTCCAATAATAATGTTCCTCAATCATATATCTCTTCACCCAAGTGTGGGATGAAGTTCCTCCAACATCAAATGTACTAGGCAAGGAGCAAGGAAAAGCATGAGTCTCCAAGTGACTCAAGTGAACATCATAGGTACACCCATGTACAAATGATGTTGTTGCAATTGTAATGAATATGGTTCTCTAATCATGCCATCATCAAAAGGAGAGATAGAAATTCCATACTCTTCATGTGGCACCATAAAAAAGAAACCTTTCACCCATACTTCATTAGGATGAATGCTGCAAAATTTGGAAGTGTAGGACGTAGGAGGAAGAACCAACTCAGCCAAATGATCAGAAAGTGAAAAATTGTCATCATGTGAAGGATCCATAGAGGTAGGAGTATGCACCTCCCTTAAAAATGCAAGAATTTTCTCATGGTTTGGTTCAAAGGTAGTGGAATCATGCACTTCTTCAAAAAGTGTGCACCCATCTTCAAGAGGCAACTCAAGTTCCTCTTCCACCACAACTAGTGATTGGCTCTCATCAAGCTCATATTCAAACAAATCAAAAACCTGCAATTTTCCATGTTTCTCATTATCCCTCATGCCATGAGAATCCTCCAAGCAATCTACCATATGACAATCTGAAACATAGGAGGAAGAACAAGTATCTTGCAACCTTTTTGAAAGTTGCTCATTTTGAGTTTTGAGCTTATGAATATCCTCATTATTATTCAATTATTCTTCATGTAACCATTCATTAAGCTCAACCAAATTATTTCTATCAAAAAGCAAAGACATGAAATTACCTTCAATGTTGCACATTGCTCTTTGAATCTTCTCCATGTCTTCAAGGAAGGATGGATCCTCCAATGAAGAAATTTTCCAACAAGAATTTGAAACCAATGATTTAGTATCATGGAGTATGCTAAGTGCATCATGGATATCCATTTCACCCATCTTCAAAGACCCTTCAATGAAGGATGGTTCATGGGATTGAACCTCCTCTTCTTCTTTCTTCTTGATTTGATCAACTTCTTGAAGCTCAAGTGGTGATGGGGAAGTTGATATTTGTTCTTCATTATCTGTCACAAGGTATTCATCCTCATGCTTATGAGAAATTAGGCTTGCAGAAACATTTTCAAATCTAATATCTATGTCACCAACATAGAGTTGTGAGCACCCATAAGTAGGTTCTCTTTCATAGTTCAAGGATCCATCAATAGATTCTCTTTGATTGGAATGACCCCCATTAGTAAGGATTGTGTTATTGTCTTCACCTTCCTCTTTATTTTCTTCTCTACAATCACCTTGAGCTAATTGATGCTCCACTTCATGGTTTTATGTTTCTTCCTTTAATGGTGTATCTAGGTTCTTTTCACAAATAGGATGATTTTTTCTCATTTCATGCTCCTCCAAACCTGTGGATTGTTGATTGTCCCTTAATGAATTCACATTTTCCTTCTTGTGCCTAAATCCATAATTGACAATATATTCTTGGAAAGAATACCACTCATGAATATCCCCTCTCAAATTTCGATACTCCTGGAGACATGCTCCAATATCTATGGTTGTAATTTTTGTAATTGTTGGTTGGGGAGGAAGGAAAGTGGGAATTGTGGTTCTATTGTGAAGCCAAGACATGTCTGAAACTTTTTATTCAATGTATGGTCTTAATGAACAGGTTCCAAGACCACGATCTGATAACACTGTAATGTTCCTTTTTTTGAATTTTTATTAAGATGACCAATTTTCACTTTTTTCCCTATTTCGACCTTTGACTAGTTTTGATGTCTAGGTCTCCAAATTGAACCAAGTGCTCCCAAATATTCTAAGAAGGTATATGAATGATATTAAGACTTGAATATGATGTTCATGGATGATTTATGACCCTTCAAATACTTCTTCAAACTTTTTTAATATTCTGGCCAAGGTGGGAGTCTTTACTAGCAAATTGGGGTTCCAATTCCCCCTGGGTAAAAGCTGAAAATGGCTTCTCAAATGCTCTCAAACTGACTTGAATTTCTAAACAAAGGCAGAGGATGTTTAAGGGACATTGTTAAGGTCTCATATGCATCATTATTCATTTTATACAGGCTGTTATAAACCTCTCCCAAACGGCTACAAAATCATTAATTCGACCCTTGGGGAAATGGCATCAAATCTTCTCCAAATGCAATTAAACTGAGTAAGATGACTTCAAATGCTTAAGTTATGAACATGAAAATTTTAATACTCATAAATTACATTCCAATCATCATAAATATATTAGAGAGACATTCTCCCATTCGAAATAATCAACATTACCATGGCATACAACAATATAGCGGGGAAATGGTCATTGTTTGCTCATTAATATTCACTTTTACATACAACCCTTTGGTGTTTAGACATGAGAATTTATAAGAATTAAGAACAGAGCATATTAAAATTATTACAATCAGTAATGTACCATGATAAGCTCGAAATCATCAACATTCAATGGCATACATCAATATTGTGGGGAAATGGTCATTGTTTGCTCATTAATAATCACTTTTACATTCAACCATTTGGTATTTTGACATGAGGCTTTTTGAATATGGATAACAGATCATATTACACTAATTACAATCAGAAATGGATTAGGATAAGCTCTCCCAAATAGTACAATATCTCACCCAATTCGCAATCCCTCCATGAGCAAGAATATGCAATAAAAAATGGAAATGGTTGAGAGAAAGTGTTGCACTAGAAGGAACCATGAGCTGACCTGTAGCTTACACCTACACATACAAACTCCATTAAAGCTCCATTAAAGACCTGAGTGGCCTCTCTAAACACCAACTTGGATGGAAATATTTCACCCTCGAAATTGACTAAGACAAGAAACTAGTCATCCACTAGCTCTCTCAATTCACAAATGCAAATTTCTCAAATGATCAAAAAGCTCTTCTCTTGGTTGATTCCTATATTTTATAAACATCCTTAGCCTTATAAGGTTTCCAATCCATCCACAAAGTCAAGCCAATTTGAATTAGGGTGTGTGATCAAGATTTTCTATGTGTCCTCCATTTCCTAGCCTTTCATCTTCCCCCAATTCGAGTGGGAACCCATTGAGCTTCCCCAACTCACATGAGCGCCCTATTGGATGCCATATTTCGACCTGACATGTTAGAATGGTCAGATGTCAGCCTTTAGGTTTGCAATATGTCATAAATGTCATAGCATCTTCATCATTGGTGTCATAGATGTCATAGATGTTAGGGAACCTAGCCCAAGTGTCCAAGAAGCTCCCATTTGACTCTTTCTCTCCCATGTAAGTTACATTTCCTTCCCAATTCGACCTATGAGGCATATGGACAAGTGTATTAGCCTTCTAACTCATCCAAGAACATTAGGCTTCCCATGGATTCGAAATTGCAAGAGAAGGATGCCATGTGGCACATAAATTCTAGCTTGTGTGGGCCCCATAATCTCCATGTGTCTCCATGCTCCATTGCCACTTCAATTTTCTCTTGTATTTATTTAATTAGCTCCACTATTAAATATTTATTCCATTCTAATGTTTGAACATCCTTTATTAGTTCCCTTATTAAAATTCCAAATGTATCCATCCAACCTAGGGAACTAGTAGGATTGATGGAATTGTCCTGCTATGCAATTATAAAAATGGGGACATTACAACATTCACCTGGATGATGCTACTTATGTTAATATTTGGATAATTTCCGGCCTGGGAACTAATACACGTGGTGAGCTTATGGGTTTATGGCTAGTTCTCTTTTTTGCAAGGCTTTGGGGATATTTTGTTCAGCATATTGCTGGAGACTCTTCAGTGGTTGATTAATTGGTGATTATTTTTTTCAGCATATTTGTTCATTCTTTGCATTTAAACTCTTATCTCTTTCAGATTAGAGAATTGTTGAATGAGTCTCATCACATCTCCATATCGCATATATATTGGGAGTTTAACATGGCGACAAATTCTCTTTCTCGTCGTGGCCTAGGCGCATTGGAAGGGTTCATTTTCTTGGAATTATGAAGGATTGGTTCCCGCTCCTTTGTAGACAAACTGGTTCTATATTAGGTTCTTTTAACTTGGATATTTTTTGCCTTTAATGATTTAGGGTTTAGGGTATTGGATGAATGTATTTTTTATACTATGGGTATTGGATGAATGTATTTTTTATTTTATCTAAAGTAAAAGATACATTTTTTCTCTAAAAAAAATTTATTTATATTCAGTAATGTATATAAATAAAGAGTATGGGATTTGGAGAAACTTCATGAAATTTTATCTCTTTTTTGTATGGATTCGAATATGTTGGTAAATAAAGGTAAATCTTCTCTCTTTGGGGTTGGCCTTGATGATCAAGAGTCGGCTTATTTTAGATTTGTGTTTCCCTATTTTGTCTCTCCTTTTGAAGATGGATTGAAGTATTTTGGATTTAGATTAAAGTCATCTCCATATGCTAATAAGGAATGGGATTGGTTGATTTATAAATATGAGTTTCTTATCTCAACCTGGAGTCATAGATGGTTGTCTAAAGGAGGTAGAATGGATTTGATAAAGGCTATTTTGGAGGCGATTCCTATCTTTTTGGATGAACTTTTGGTTCCCAACTATCGTTCTTGAAAAAATTAAGAGTTTTTGCTAAAGATTTCTTTGTTTTGGATGTCTAGACAAATAGGGTATGGTGTGGATTAGTTGGGAAGGTTTAGCTTTACCTAAAAGGAAAGGTGGTCGGGACTTTAACATACATATTATGTTTGCAAAAGCGTTGGATTCAAAAAACATTTGGAGGTTGATATAAGGTACTGGTCTTTGGATTTAGGTAGTTGTTCAAATATATATTAATCCTTTATCAATTGTAAATTGGATCTGCGGTCTAAACAAATCTCTTCACAATATCTCGGTTTGTTGGAAAGTTGTTAGTCTTTCTTTTGATTTGGTTGTTTCAAATTTATTCTTGAAGGTGGGAAATGGATCTTGTGTGCACTTGGGAGATGGTCCTTGGGTTGGTTGTAACCCTGGTTATATTCTTTCGGACCACATGATTCACTTTCTCCGGGACAGAGGTTTCTTTTACATAAGTAATATTGTTGACCATAATGCTTCTTCACTCAAGGGCCAAGGTTGGTTTTCAACATAGGCTTTGGGCTTCAGGGGTAATGATTGTAGAATTTGGAATTGTTATTTATCTAATTTAACAAATAGCAATGTCGGGATCCATTATAGAAGGGACTCTTTGGTTTGGTTGTTTTCTCCTTTGGGTGTTTACTCTCCTAAGCTTGGCTACAGAACTTTGGTGCATGTTGAGGAGAGATCCGATCCACTCTAGTGGTGATGATCAGTTTGGAATTTCAAGTGTCCTTTGAAATCAGGATGTTCATGTGGTTTTTACTCTCAAATAAGGCTCTAACCTAGGATGTACTTCAAAGGAAAAATCGTGCAAGTCCTGGTAGATGTTGTCTTTGTAATTGAGTGAAAGAAACAAATTTCCATTTGGTTGTTGATTGTTCCTATACCAAGTTAGTTTGGATTGAGATTGAGAAGTGGTTAAAATATGTGAATTTATGGCACGGGGATTCGATGGAGAACTGTCTCAAGCTGTGGTGCTTAAATGATTATTATGCAAACTTTATAACCCTTCCTTTAATCGTTGCATGGGAATCTGGCTACCAAGAAATGCTACTTGTTTTGAAGACAAGTTTATTCCTCCTTTTGCTTTTCAAAGTTTGGGTATTCTCAGGTACTTTCCTCGGCCCGATATTTGAATATTTAGATTTGTTAGGTGTTAGTCGAAGAGATTAATTATTTTATTCCTTGGGATTATTTTGATGTTGCATCCTAGGGTGATCCTTAGCATTGTGGAGCAAGGGGCTTACTTTAAATCTTTGATCAACATTGGTTTAGTTTTAAAGTTGGACTTTGACAGGGAATGAATAAGTATGTTGAAATTAGTGCTCATAGACTCTTGCTTTGGTTGGCAGTGGAACAAGGTATCACTGCTTTACAGTTATTTGGAGACTCTCAGATTATTGTGAAGTGGCTAAATGGTCAGAACAAGATACGTAATTTGCAATTGGTTTCTCTTTTGAAAGAGACTTTAAGATTAAAATCTATGGTGGTTAATGTGACCATTAAGCATGTGTATAGAGAGCGCAATATGAAGGCAGACGAGCACGCCGAATTTGGATCTTTCATGCAGGAAGATACCTGGCATATAACTAAAAATTCACATGCAAGCTCAAATAACGCATTAAATCGAGATGATGGATGGAAACTAAACAATTTTTGGAGACCTATCATCCAAAAAATTTAAATTAAGAGTAGTTGTTTACTTTCTTTAGTTAATTCTTTGTGATTTGTCTTAGCCAACCTTAAAATAAGGAAATCAATTAAGAATGAAACTATAAAATTTATACCTTATTATAGACCATTATTCTCTTTGGACTACTTAATATTAGTTGTGGGTGTCATCCTAAAGATGGGACTTGCATTAAGCTCGAAACATTAGATTTTTCCAACTATTGACACATGTTTCCTGTCTAAACTTATTTTAGAAATAATAGTAAAATTCATTTCATGGAACTTCCCAATCAAAGTATTATATAACAAAACAACGTGAATGCTGAGTTGCTAATATCGTAATTATGTGTTACTCTATATTTGTAATTCATGCCACGTGCTTTGCTAAAATGTACCGTCGTATATAAAAAAGATTGTGGTTTATGTGCTTGAGGATAAATAAGTCCAAGGCGTCACATTTGGTTATTGTTGCATAAGTTCTTTATTAACCGTCCCACTTGGCTTATGTTATATACATCCATGTTTTTTAAATAGGTTTCAATTATCAAGAGGGTGTCTATAGTAACATTTATTAGTAGTGTGCATAACGTCAGATTACTACCCACTCACTCTGCCATTTGGGTTCCATGCATCCATGTGAACCCTTTGTCTACCATCTAGTTCATGGAAATGCCATGGCTCACAACCATGAATGACTCATGTTGATTTTTCTCTACAGCAGAGTAGATTGAACATGGGGCATAGGTACATTAAGGTCTGATTTTGCTCAAGATTGTGTTTTGTCGCTTCATCATCTGGGCAAGAAATATTTAGTACAATTAACTGCTTTTGAATACTCCTTAAGGTAGCTTCTTAACTAAAGTGTACAATTTACTGCTTTTGAATACTCCTTAAGGTAGCTTCTTAACTAAAGTGAGATGGTATAAGTGAAACAATGGGAAATGCTTATTGTGAAAGGGTAGTGCCTTTTGCTCATGTGGATCTTGTGGGTATTTTATGTTTATGCTCCTCTACTTTGTGGATAGCTCTATTTCATTGTTCTTGTCTCAGGGTTTCATTTTTGTCAATGGTCTCTTTTTTTATTGTGCTCAAAATTTCTAAGTGTTGTGTGCTAGCTAGAAGCGGTGAATTCTCAAGCAAGCTGAGTAATGAGTTGGTTTGAAAACATTAATTTAATGTAAAATTATTTATATGAATTAAAGATCATACTTGGCATGGAGTTTATCAAGCAGATGAAGGACTTTGTTGCACGGAAAAATTATAATAGAGTGTTAAAGAAGAGGTAACCTCAATAGAGCCAACAATTGAAGAATTCTATAGGTTATGGAGGTACTAAATACAAGATGATTCTCGACCAAAACCCACAATGGTGAGAAATTTATCATATGATCAAAAAGGAGAATTACCGAACCTCATCCATATAGATAAGAAGAAAAAACATGTACCTAATAATGCAACCAAATGCATGCAGAGACAAGAGAGGTTGTGCAAGAAGTGAAGTCGGTTTAGTGCTAAATGAAGGGTTGTGAGACATAACTTTTTTCTATTATGGTGCATCCTAAAGGTATTTGAATCTAGCCATCATGCATTATTCAAGTGTTAGAATAGAAAAGTGATATGACACCTGACAAGTTGTCAGGTGTTCTTCCCTTATGGAGAGGCATTGATCACAACATCGAGCTAAGTGAGGAAGTCTTGCAATTTTCTACAATCAAATATTATCTATTGACATGAAACATAAAATATACATTTTTCCTCGTTCCAAATTCGAACATTTTATTTTGTTGCATGTGAAGTCTTGTACACTTAAATCCAAACTTCAATCCAAGTTATGACTTACAAGACTCATCATTGCCATTGTTACAATGTCATTAATACTTATTGTAGGGTATAATCAATGATTCATGATTTGCTTTTTGCAAGCCTAGAACATATCATCTCTTAAATAGATCGTGAATCGCCAACATTCACTGTAAAATATTTCATTATTGATATATACTAGGATATAGTGTTTTGTTATCTTTGTTGATCGAAGTCTCATAAAGTGTGGTAAAGGTAGAGCATGAGAGGGAAGATTATTACCTATTTATTTTGTCTCTTGCAAGTGAGTTCTTTCATCCCAAAGAAAGGTTTGTTCTCTTCGTTTGAGTTAAACAAAAGATTTTATGTATATGCAAACTATAAATCAAATAGAAGTAACTAGATGAGTTGATAGTTTTCACACGGCTAACAAATCTAGTTAGGTGGCTTAATCCACTCTATTCATTTTATATTTATTTATATCTAATCCCAATCATGGCTAAATCTGTAGGATTTGCATGGATAATTATGCATAGTATTTTTCTTTAAAGAACTAGTATAAAATTTAAGCACAATCAAGATATCCTGACTATTGTATCAAAAAAGAAAGTAAAATAATCTAGTCTTTTGTATAGTTTTACAAAACTCACAAGTTTTGTTGTTCATTCATGTAGGTCTATTTTATACCTCCATCGGTCCCACTAATCCCATGCAGGTCTTTCCATGTTGTCGTTGTCACCTTCCAGGGAGGGTCTTCCATAAATTTTGGTATATTAGTTGGATCCCTCTACTAAACTTCGGGAGTGTTTGAGCACAAACTTACCTTTTTATCCAGGCTACCATGTGTTTTGAAGTAAGATAATGATGGTGTGTGAAGACGCCATGTCTATGGCTAAGGTAGTGAGGTTCATGCAAGGTGATGTCTATCGATAAGGGAGTGAGTTTCATGCAAGGTGATAAAGCCGCCACATCTAAGCTTAAAGAGGTGAGGTGGATGTAAGGAAATAGATGTATTGTCTTCGTATTACATAAAACATACATAACAGTAGATACCATTTAAAGTTAGAAGTAATGCTAGATTGATTTCCAATATTACATGACGACCTCCATCTTTCTAAGTTTTTATGTTGGGACTTATATCGATTACAACATGATGCAAATTGATTCATATAGTTGAACACATTAAGCATAAGCAATGGCACACAACACCTTAACACATTACATGTAAATTACCCTAGAAGCCTCTCTTTTGGAGGAAAACCAATAAATGAATGAGCTTTTGCTCATCTATTAATCAAACACTCAAAATAATTGTTTACAATCATGACTTGCTAGTCCACAAATCACACGCCATTACATGATCATGCTACACACTACTTCGTTACCGAACATCATGCATAGCCATTACATCATATTTATAGATGCAATACAACCAATTGATCATTAATGACAATCCATAACTTATAGACACTTTGATTTATTTTGCTACAATCGACTTGAATGGGTCAACCTTGGTCGATTGTTTGTTGAGCTTCCAATCACTTCATCAATTTCTTGTCAATGAGTTGTTTGCTTTTGACCAACAAATATTTTAATCTGTCGGCTAACCATACTTCCACCATTTGTCACCTCCAACTCCAATTGACTAATACTATTCAACTATCGAGTTTCTAGTTGATTTACATGCACATAATATAACATTCCCAAAATTTTCCCACTAGTTGCCTTCTTTGCATAAACATGAGATTGAGAACAGTCTTTTCACTTTAATAGGGATGACACACCCATCATTTCCCTACACCATGAAGAAATTCTTTGTGATTACCGACTTGGGAAATGAGTCTGCAACATTGTTCACCATGTCTGTATTTTTCAGTAACACCTCCAGGTTCTCCACCATATCCCTCACAAAATGGTATTGAACAACAATGTGTTTCATCTTTATCATATGCTAGAATCTTTGCTAGGAAGATTGCACTTTGATTGTCACAACCCAACCTAACAACATGTTGTTTGAACCCAACATCTAAACACAACCTCCACAACAAAATAGCTTCGTTACATGCATGAGTATTTTCCATGTATTCAACCTTAGTAGTAGACTATGCAATGATCAAATGCTTCTTACTCATCTGACTCACTTCTCCACCAAATATCTTGAACACATATATGTTGGTCGACTATCTATGGTTGATTCCTTCAACCCTGTCAGAATCAACAAAACCATGTACATTGATTTCCTTCTTGTCCTCAAACTCTCCTCCACAAAAGATAGCATAATATTTTGTGTCACGTAGATACATTAACACTCTATTAATTGTGGTTCAATGCTCTTTTCTAGATGTCAACGTGTACTTTCTCAGCACTCCCACTGCATGGGAAATATTCAATCATGTACCCATAGCATACATTAGACTACCTACAACGCAAGCATAGGGCATTTATAACATATACTCTATTCTTGTGTCTTAGGACACTATTTAGTATATAGATTAACTCCCATGGAAATAGGTACCTTGATCGGTCGACTCTCCTGCGTGTTGAAATGTTTCATGAATGTGTCAACATATTTCCTCTGACTTGACCAGAGCCTTCTACCTACTCGATATCTTGTAATTTCCATTACAAGAATGAAATTTGTTGCTTTGATATCCTTCATGTCAAACTTGGAGGACAAATGTCAGTTTCACCTCCTTTATTAGATCCATGTTATTTCCAACCAACAACATGTCATCAACATATAAAACTACATATATGAAATAACCACTAACTTTCTTTCCATAAACATAGTGCTTGGCCTAACTTCTTACAAAACCCAACTATTGGATATGCATGTCAAACTTCATATACCAAATCCTAGGTGATTGTTTTAAACCTTGGAGAGGCTTATTGAGCTTACAAACTAGCTCCTTTTATCTTTCTGTTGTAAAACCTTCAGGTTGCTTCATATAAATCCCTTCTCCAATATCACCATAAAGAAATGTTGTCTTTACATCCATCTGTTCTATCTCAAGATCAAATTCTGCAACTAAATACATGAGTACCCTTATAGGAGTTAGCTTATCAATATGTGAGAAAATTTCACCGAAGTTTACTCCCTTAACTTGGGAATATCCTTTCTCTACTAGTCAAGTGTTGTAATTCTCAACTTGACCTATTGCATTCAACGTTTTCTTGAACACCCACTTACTCCTGACAGGTTTCCTTCCATTTGGTAACGTAACTAGATCCCATGTTTTATTGTTCTTCAAGTATTCCATTTCTTCTTCCATGTCTCTTTTTGAGAGTTTACCCCCTATCGAGTCAGTCACTTCTTGTACTGACATGAGATTGTCTTCTATGGAAAATAATGCAAAAGAAGAGCGAAATTTGGGTGGATTATACATTTCTAGTTGTTTCCTTGCTCGACCGAACCTCCTGACATCTGGAGTTTATTGTTCCACCTCTTCATTGGATTTAGTTGACTCACCTAAATATAGAATTTCGTTGTTCACTTCAAACTTGTAATGTCCCAATTCGAAAATTCCCAACAAAGGTGGAATTTTGGAAAAATAGTCTTGACTCTAGGGGATTCGAATGGCTCAAGAGGGTCTCGAATTTGGTAGGGACTGATGTGGGGAGTCTTATTAATCTTCAATGGAATCTATGATATATTTATTATAGGTCATAGACATCAACAACTCGTTTGGGGATGATGGAAAAACGGGTAAAATTACTAGCAATTTATGATGCAATTCCCCCTGGGGTGTGAGAAAAAATTGCTCTCCAACTCCTATGCAACCCTCCCAACATGTCAAAAAGAGTATGGGGACTATAATTATACTTCATTTACTATCATTTTTTAGGGTTAATAGTTCTGCAACAGAGGATTAAAGCTTCATTTTCGAATGCATAAATTCAGTGATATTTGCTTAAGGGAAATGACATATAAAAGCTCAACTTCAACTCATAAATGGTGCATATAATGGTTCAGAACATAGAAATATGAATATATATCATTAAAATAATTTCAATAGCTCACTAACAACATAAAACATTGATCCAAGTCACAATATACATTAGATATAGAACTCCATTGAAATGGGAAATGATCACATAGAGACTAGTCACAACAAAACTTGGAAATGTGGACATTTGCATATGCATTTATTCTGATTTTGACTTATAGAGAAGATGGGAGACATATATAGAGCAATGAATAATTCACCAATTCTTGGGAATCAACTGAACTCAATGGAGCGCAACCACCATTCACAAAAGTGCGCCTTCATAGAAAAACATGGGAATATGGAAGTGGGAATAGAGAGAATGGGAGGAGAGATGGGTCATGAATAGTAGCAGCCTCCTATATGAAGCAAAACAATCCATGAAGCTCCAAATGAGAGGTCAGAGTAGGGTCTCCCATATCCAACTTGGAT
This sequence comes from Pseudotsuga menziesii, assembly GCA_001517045.1. Classification (NCBI taxonomy): domain Eukaryota; kingdom Viridiplantae; phylum Streptophyta; class Pinopsida; order Pinales; family Pinaceae; genus Pseudotsuga; species Pseudotsuga menziesii. The sequence continues at coordinate 122,515 of LPNX010013174.1, read as the reverse complement.
GATAATATCACTCTCTTCAAATTGGCTCACTAGCAAAGTAAGTGAGCACTCACCATGCAATGGACAAGCTAATGATCTCCAAAATGCCAAAGGAAAATTCAGAAATGATCAAAATCCATTTTAATTCTTCATGACATATTTTTATAAACCTCCTAAATTCCTCCAAGTTTGAATTCACTTCCCTCCCATAGGCTTCCTCCAACTCATCCTTGATGTTTAGTAACATCCATGCCACATGGTCTTCTCCTCAACCCTTCATCTTCCTCCAAATTTGAATGGCTGCCACCTAGTCCCAAGTGTGCCCTCTTGGAGGATATTTTTAGCTCTCACATGTCATATTTTCATAGTTCTGTAATCAGGTTTGACTTTTCATAGAATCTTCCATCATTGTTGTCATAAAACGTAGGTAATCTATCTCCACATGGCACCTAGTTTCCTCCTAGACTCTTCCTCTTCTATGGGGAGTTACTCCTCCTCACCCATTAGAATCCTTGGGATCATGATATGTAATTTGACAACTATTCACCTTCCAAGAACATTCCATCACTCATAATTTCAAATTTGGGGTTAAGTCATTACATGTGTAAGGAATAATCTAGCCACCCAAGGCCTCTATCGACCTCCAAATGTCCTTATGAAGCAATGCCACTTTATTTTCTTCATATTTATTATTTGTATGGCCCAAATTAATGTGTAAATTATAAAATAAGGTTATCTTGGCTNCCTCCTCCCCCAACCTAGGGAACTAGTAGGTGGGTGAAACATTGTCAACTAGTAGACTTATTGGGATGGGGACATGACAGTCCTCCCCACCCAATATTGTTTTTCCTCAAGCAATGCCAATTTTGGATGCTGCAAAATTTTTTCATCTTCCCAAGTGGCTTCTTCACTAGGAAAATCCTTCCATTGTACCAAATATTCTTTTATTGTTATGCTTTGTAGCCTTCTCTCCCTTGTTCTCAATATTTTTCCTGGAATGAGAACAAGTTGTCCTTCATCATCCAAAGGTGGTAAAGTATATGAAACTGAAATATGCTGCCATAGAACCTTCTTTAGACAAGAAACATGAAATACATTATGGATTTTGCTTCCCATGGGAAGCTCCAATTGATAGGACGTTCCTCCAACTTTTCGAATCACTTTGTGGGGACCATAAAACCTTGGTTTGAGCTTCAATGAACCTTTACCCTTTATGGTGGTTTGTTTGTAGTGCTGCAACCACAAATACACCAAGTCATTCACTTGGAATTGTCTCTCCATTCTATGTTGGTCTGCATATTGTGTCTGCTGATTTTGAGCAACCTGCAAGTTATCTCTCAAAACCTTCAAAATTTCTTAACTTTCTTCAATCCAATCCTTAGCCTTTGGAGCTCTACCATCACCAAAAATGTGGTCAATAAAATTGGATGCATCATAACCATAAAGTGCTTTAAAAGGAGACATGTCAATGGACATATGGAAAGTAGTATTGTAACAAAACTCACCCAAATGCAACCATTCTATCCATGTTTTTTGCTTCCCACTAACATAGTTCCTCAAGTAGCCTTCCAACCATTGATTCACCCTCTCTGCTTGGCCATCAATTTGGGGATGATAGCTTGTGCTAGGTGTCAAACTTTTCCCCACCATTTTGAAGAGTTCTTTACAAAATGCACTCAAAAATCTGTTATCTTTGTCACTAACAATGCTCTTAGGAAGCCCATGCAATCTGAAAACTTCTTTAAAAAAATAGTTCAGACACTTGTGCGGTAGTGAAATTGGCAGTAACAACAAAGAAATGATCAAATTTAGTGATTATATCCACCACCACAAATATGCAATCCTTACCAAATACTTTGGGCAAACCAGTAATGAAGTCCATGGAAATGCTCTCCCTGTTTTGTACTGGAATAGGAAAAGGATGTATGAAACCAGCTAGATGAGTGTGCTCCACTTTATTTTGTTGACATGTGGGGCATTCATTAACATACATCAGAACATCATCCTTCAACCCTTTCCATGAGAATCTTTCCCTCAACATTCGGTATGTTTTGAAGAAACTGGGTGACCTGCTGGAGGAGAATCATGAGATTTCTATAAAATTTCCTCCTTCAAACTCGAATTAGGGACCAAATAGATTCTATGGGTGTTGTAGATGATTCCTTCCAACACCTTATGCTTATCATCATGGTTAGTTCCATCAAAAAGTTCACAAGAAAATTTATCCTTGGCATACTCTACTTCTAATGTGGCTTTCCAATTTTTTGCTACATCCATTAGAGAAATAGACGGTCTTCTAGATAAGGCATCAGCTACCACATTATTTTTTCCCTTCACATATTCAGTATCAAAGTTAAATGCTTGAATCTTACTCACCCACTTTTGTTGCCTTTCATTTAGATCCTTTTGAGTGAGGAAGTACCTTAAATTTTTATGGTCATTTTTTACCACAAATTTGTTTCCCACCAAGTATTGTCTAAACTTTATCAAAGCATGCATGATCGCTAAAATTTATTTATCATAAATGGAGTAAATATTCTCATGTGGTTGTAGCTTCCTATTCTCAAAATCTATTGGGCTTTTCCCTTCTTTTAGGACTGCTCCAATGCCTTCTTCTTATGCATCACATTCCAAGACAAATGGTTTAGAAAAATCAGGCAAGGCTAGAATAGGGTAGTTGCTTATTACCTCCTTCATTCTTTGGAAAGATTTGCCAGCCCCTTCATGCCATTGGAAAGTATCTTTCTTTNACAAACTTTCTATAGTAGGTGCAAATTCCAATGAATCCTCTTAATTCAGTGAGACTTTTGGGATGAGGCCACTCTAAAATGGCTCTTATTTTCTCCATATCAACCTTCACACCATCTTGACCAATGATGTGTCCAATATACAAGATCTTTGTCAAACCAAACTCACGTTTTGAAAACTTACCAAACGAAGATTGATCATGCAGAATTTTTAATACCTCTTCTAGATGATGCAAATGTTGTTTCCAAGTTTTGTTGTAAATAAGAATGTCATCAAAGAAAACTAGTACAAACTTACAAATTTGATTGTGGAAAATATTGTTCATGCATGATTGGAATGTGGCAGGTGCATTTGTCAAGCCAAAGGGCATGGCAACAAACTCAAAGTGACCATAGTGGCATACAAAAGCAGTCTTTGGTATGTCTTCTTCCCTCATTCGAATTTGATGATAACCATATCTAAGGTCAATCTCTGAGAATAACTTGGCCCCATGGAGCTCATACACAAGCTCATCAATCCTTGGGATGGGATACCTATTATTTAATGTCTTCTTGTTTAATGCTCTGAAATCAATGCACATTCTCACGGTTCCATCTTTTTTCTTTACCATAACAGTTGAAGAAGCAAATGGGCTGGAACTAGGCCTTATGAGACCCAACTCCAATATTTCTTTAATGGCTTATTCAATCTCATATTGAATCATTTTGGGGTGTCTATAGGGATACATTTTGATGGGTTGTGTTCCTATCACTAACTCAATGATATGCTCCACCCCTCTATATGGTGGTCTTCCTAGGGGAAGTTCTTAAAAAACCTTTTTCATACTTACTCAATAGCTACTTTGTCTCCTTAGGATGCTTGGAAATCTTCAAGTGGGGTTTAGGAGATATAATTAAACATTAAACATCCCATTCTATGTCTCCATGACTTAAGATAGACCTCATGATGTGAGAGGACATTACTTGATTTGGGTAAGTGTGCATTCCCCTCAACAAGATGGTTTTCCCTTCCAAATTTTTGAACCTTATTTCAAGGACTTGATAATTCACTGTATGCTCCCCTAAATAATACATCCAATGTACTCCCAAAACCACATTTGTATCAGCCACATTTAGTACATAAAAATTGTCAGTGATAGTATGATTTCCTAGAGTAACTTGAAGCTTTGGAATCCATTTAGTGTAGTCCATAGAATTGTTACCTGGAATTATGACTGTGAAACCATCAAAAGTTTCAGCTTGTAACTTTATCCTCTCCACCAAGACTACATCTATGAAGTTGTGAGTGGTTCCACCATCCACTAGAACTGTGACCTTTTGTCCTTGTATGCTGCCCTTGAGCCTTGAGGTGTGGAATCTAGGTACACCTGAGAGGGATGGAAATTTTCCTTTATTAGGAGTGGGTTGTTATACTTCTATTGTTTCATACCCTTCCTCTTGGGCTAAGATTTGTTCTTTTTCCTCCTCTTCCTCTTCATCATCTTCAGAAAAAAATTCAATGTAGTGTGCCTTCCCCTTGGCACATCTATGTCCCAAAACCCAAGGTTGTTGGCATGTAAAACATAGATTATTTCTTCTAAGTTCTTCTTTGCTTGGTCCTCCTTTTTTTTCTTTGGTATAGAAGTCCCTTTGCCATGGTTTCTTACCTTGCTTGAAATTGGAAGGGAATTTTGGCTTGGGATGATATTTGGTTCGTGGCAATACATTCTACAAATCCCTTGTCAAATTCATGGCATCCTTCAATGTGGTTGGCTTCTAGGATTTCACTATCCCTCTCAAAGGTTATGTCAATCCTTCAGTAAACAATAAAAGAAACCTAACCATATATACATCAGAAACCATTACTGAAATATTTTCAAATTCTAACATATATGCTTCAGGAGTTCCTACTTGCTTCAATTGCACTAGTTCTTTGAAAGGAAGTTCAGGGTCTTTCCTCTCAAATCTCTCCATCAATGCATTACAGAAACCTCATAAGATAAAATCTGATGATGTCCCAAGGTTCTAAGACAATGGAACCACCAATCACTAGCTTCCCCTTTAAGATGCATAATGGCCATTTTCAATGCATCTTCTTCAACCATAGGATTTAATTGAAAATACACACTTAATTTTTGCAACAAAGCACTAGCAAACATTTGTGAGGAACCATCAAAGGAAGGAATGGTTACTTTTCCCATGGTGTACTTTAAATTAATGATTAATATGAGTTTCCCTATTCACATTTCTTCCTTGCTTTAATTGAAGAGAAGCTCTAATGAACTGATCAAAAGGTAGGACTTTCCTACATTCATCACTTAATTGTTGTCAAACATTTGTTGCTTCTCTAACATCATAGGCGGTATAAGGACCTTCTTTGGACTCTAAAAACTTAGGTATTGCAGGTCCATTCTAATTTTTGAAGTCACAGGGTCGGTTATGAGGTCCATTCTTCGAAAAAATGGCTTCCCCATGGGTCTTCCTCTCATCATGGGGTGAACTACTACTACTCACGGGTGCTGACTTGCAGGGCTTCCCCATGAGTTTTTCCATGTCCCCATCCCAAGTTAGCTAGCCAAAAATTAGAATCCTTACACAAAATTTTTGTTCATGCCTTCAAGAGATGATTGAATGAATTTCTTAAGGTCCTCATTGTTCTCTTTGTCATCCATATCTCCCAATCCTAGTTTTGCCTTAATCTCCTTGTAAAAAGAGCTGACTTCTTCACTTCCTCCATTTTCATTGTTAAGGTATCCAATGTCAGTTTATAATGGAGGGAGGTCAAGATCAGAAAACATGAATATATATATATCCATCAGGTTCCAAGATCATGCTCTGATACCACTTGTAATTTCCCAATTCGAAAATTCCCAAACAAGGCAGTCTTGACTAGTATTGACTCTAGGGGATTCGAATGGCTCAAGAGGTTCTAGAATTTGGTAGGGACTGACGTGGGGAGTCTTATTAATATTCAATGGGCTCTTTGATAGCTTTATTACATGTCATAGACATCTGCAACTCAATTTTGGCATGATAGAGAAAAGGGTAAAATTACTAGCAACTTATTATGCAATCCCCATAGGGTGTGAGCAGAATTGGCTCTCCAATTCCTACGCAATCCTCCTAAATTGTCAAACAGAGTATGGGGACTGTAATTAGACTTCATTTATTGTCATTTGGTATGGTTAATAATTCTGAAACAGAGTATTAAAACTTCATATTCGAATGCATAGATTCAGTGATATTTGCTTAAGGGAAATGACATATAAAATCTCAACTTCAACTCATAAATGGTGCATCTAATGTTTCAGAATAGAGAAATATGAATATAGATAATTAACATCATTTCAATATCACACTAACAGCATAAAACATTGATCCAAGTTGCAATATGCATCAAATATACAACTCCATTGAAATGGGAAATCATCACATGGAGACTAGTCACAACAAAACTTGGAAATGTGGACATTTGCATATGTATTTATTATGATTTCGACTTACAGGGAATATGGGAGACATATTATAGAACCATGAATCATTAACCCATGCTTGGGCATCAATTGAACTCAATGGGGCACAACCACCATTCACACAAGTTCTCCTCCATAGAAAAACATGGAAATATGGAAGTGGGAGTGAGAGAATGGGAGGAGAGATGGATCACAAACAGTAGAAGCATCCTATCTGAATAAAAACACTTCATTAAGCTCCAAATGATATGTTAGTTTGGCCTCTCCCATATCCAACTTGAATGAGAATATCACTCTCTTGAAATTGGCTCCCTAGCAGGGTGAGCACTCATCGTGCAATGGACAAGCTAGTGCTCTCCAAAATGCCAAAGGCAAATTCACAAATGATCAAAATCCAATTTCATTCCTTGTGACATATTTTTTTAACCCCCCTAAGTTCCTCCAATTTCGAATTAACTCCCATAGGCTTCCTCCAACTCATCCTTGATGTTTAGTAACCTCCATGCCACTTGGCCTTCTCCTCAACCCTTCATCTTCCTCCAAATTCGAATCACTGCCACCTAGTCCCAAGTGCACCCTATTGGAGGCTATTTTTAGCCCTGGAATGTCATATTTCCATAGTTCTGCAATCAGGTCTGACTTGTCATAGAATCTTCCATAATTGTTGTCATAAAATGCAGGGAATCTAGTTCCACGTGGCACCTAGTTTCTTCCTAGACTCTTCCTCTTCTATGGGGAGTTACTCCTCCTCACCCATTTGAATCCTTGGGCTCATGATATGTAATTTGGAAACTCTTAACCTTCCAAGAAAATTCAATCACTCATAATTTAAAATTTGGAGTTAAGTCATGAAATGTGTAAGGAAGAATCTAGCCACCCAAGGCCTCCATAGACCTCCAAATGTCCTTATGAAGCAATGCCACTCTATTTTCTCCATATTTATTATTTATGTGACCCAAATTTATGTGTAAATGATAAAATAAGGTTCTCTTGGGTCTCATATCTCCCTTATTACAATATTAATGCTTCCTCCCCCAACCTAGGGAATTAGTAGGTGGGTGAAACATTGTCAACTAGTAGACTAATTGAGATGGGGACATGGAAAAGCTCTTCCTTTTATGGACTTTCTATTTTATCCTCATCATTCTTGGAAGTTCCTCTGACTTCTATGAATATCACATCTCTACTGTAAACTTCCTTCCTTGTCATTGGGTTCCACAACTTATACCCTTTCACTCCATCCTTGTACCTGATGAAGATGCATTTGTCCCACTTGTTGTTGAGTTTGGTTCTTTTCTCCTTTGGGACATGCACAAAGGCATCAACGTCCTAAACAATATGATATGTGTAAGAGAGGGATTCTTACCATCCCATGCCTCATATGGAGTCTTGTCGACCAGAGTCGTCGACAATGACTTGTTGACTAGGTAACGTTTCGTGTCGACCAAAGTCGTCGACAATGACTTGTTGACTAGGTAATGTGTCGTGTCGACCATATTTTCCCACAATTATTGTGCGACTCGTGCACCATTAAGCATGCTCCTCACTTTGTCCATTAGCATTATGTTCATTATTTCAACAACTTTGTCCTATTGAGGCACGTATAAAGTTATGTTTTGTCAATCTCTATTGTGTTGTCTACAGAACCGCTCGAACATTTTTCCACAAAAGTCTCCTTCATTATCAGTTCTCAACACCTTGGTATTTTTACCTGTTTGATCCTCCACATGAGCTTTAAACTCTTGAAACTTTCCAAAAACATTAGATTTCTTCCTCAAAAAATACAACCATGTCATTGTGGAGAAATCATCTATGAAAGAAATGTAATATTGGAATCCTCTTATTGAAGGGACCAACACGGGTACAAACACAACACTATGTATTAGCTTCGGTATTTCTTTAGCCCTATTAGCACCAAATGAGAACCTTACACGAATCTATTCACCATAAATACAATTTTTACAAAATTCAACTTCTTCAAAGCAATAAATATTATGCATAGCATGAATACCTTCCTCATCTACATGTCCCATTTATTGATGTCACAACATGGTTGAATCGACTAGACAAGCAGATTTTTCATCGAACTTAGGATAAACCACAATAGCACTTTTGTTGGTCTCTATTCCTCCCAATAACTTGTACAAGGTTCTAGTCCGAACTCCATCACTCCTCACACCATCACTCCTCACACCATCACTCCTCACACCATCACTCCTCACACCATCTTGCATGTATCTTTCTTAAATACAAGTTGCACACTTACATTTCCCATGTTATTTACCGATATCAGGTTTCGAGCCAACCCTAGGATATGCAACACTCTTGGAATTGTTCCTATTCTCCTATATTTTAGTTTTAGTCGAACTTTGCCTCATCCAACTATTATGGTTAGTGAGTCATATCCTGGTATGACATCACCACCATCGACCTTTTCATTTTCATAGAACCAATCTCTACAAGGTGTCATATTATATGACACACTGGAGTCGATTAACCAAGAGTCATGATCCGACTGTTTACTTATGGAGGCCAAATACACATCGCCTTTTTCTTCTTGCGAAGGGTTACTATTGGTCGACTTATTAAATTGAGCACATAGATCTGTGGACCAACACACAACTCACAAGATAGATCATACAATTTACTCAGCAATTGAAGAATGAAACAGTGCAAAAATGGCTTGCAATTGTGAATGCTTTCGTTAATCAAAAGTAATTAGATAATAATTACAAAGAAGTACAATGGCTAAATAGACACATGAAATTCGAATCCATGTGAGGAAATTTGAATTGATTGGACTCTACTTGACTGAATGGTTAACTGACCTTGTCTAGATCATTATCGGAGTTCATCAAAGTTCAAAATCCAAACTCAAGTGTCTAATTCAGTGTTGACTAGTCTAACTAATTGAGGTAGGTGAGTAAATGCACCTCACTTGCATGCAGCCATGAAATCCTAGCACTAACTAAATAGAACTTAGTGTAGGGAACTAGAACTGAATGTAACTAACTCCTAACTGAGCTTGACTAGTTACCAACTAAACTCAACTGATGGAGGTTGGTATCAGCACTCCCAATGGCTCCTAATTTGTAGGGATTGATCTAGGAGGATCCTAAATTGATGCATGAAAGTCTAATCAGTGGCAATTGGAATCAATTAGTGTTCCCCACACTTTAGTAACTGGTGCATGTTCCCTAATTAGGCCAAGTGGACCCAATTGTGCTAGTGACTAAAAATAGACTGAAAGGACTCCCGATTTAGACATGACTCCTGATTTAGTCATAATGACCAAATTGGACAAGGGAGGATTAATAATCCTAACACCCCCCTGAATGCTAACTTGGACAATTTGTGGGCCCTGGTAACTAAGACCATAGGTCACCCATTATAGTAAGTAAAGTAAAATAACTGCTCAACATAAGGAGCTGGGGAAAAAAACACATGGGAAAAAAAACCCCTCTCTAACTAAGCAGATAGAATCATGATTCAAGTTTGATAAACTTGAAAATGTGTTGTTGCAATCTCTGTGATGTAGCGGAGCAGCATGCATGATGTTCTATGCACAGGTATCCTGGGGCTTGGCATGTGGACTTCTCCATCTTCTCCCAAAATGATGATGGAAGGGAGGAGGATTGTAACTTTTGCCTCTTGTTGGATGAAGAGGTGTGTGATCCACTCTATTCTTCTAAATGTAGTGAGACTGAGCCCTTGCCATGTAGCATCTTACAAGATGTCTATTGCATCTCTCTGAAGGAGGTAAGATTGCATGACATAGCGCAAGGGTCTTTCTCTTCTGAGTGTCAGATGGATTTCCAGTCATCTTCCTAGCTTCCAGTTTGGAAGTAGGGACTGGATTTGGATCTAAATCACCTTGAATCTCAATCTCATAAACTGATACAGTTGGATCTGTAATACTAGTGGAAACTGCAAAAGAAGTAGATAAAATGTTTTTACCTTCCCTTGCAAATGGTTGCTAAGAGTGCATTGGTTCGAAAAATGGCATGAAGTGTGAGAACTCATATGCCTTGGAGGCATGATTTGTAGCACCCTTCGCTATGATGTTCCCAGTAGAGATACATGTGATCTCCACTGATTCAGGACCAAATATGACTCATTTTGGAGAGCCAATATGAGTCATCCGGTATACAGATAACAGGTTTGCAGCTAGGGAGGGAACATAAAGCACATCTTTGAACTTTCCATGTTCAAGCTTGATAGAGCCCTTCCCTTTGGATTGAACTTTACTGTTATTGCCCATCTGAATACTAGGACCATCAAAAGACTGGAAAGAAGAGAATGATTCTCTGAATGCAACCATATGATTGGAAGCTCCAGAATCAATGAGGAAGGCATGTGCTGTTGAGCAGTTAGCCTTCAGTGCATGGCATGTCTCTTCATATTCTTCACTTTCTTCTCTATGGTCAGCCTTCCTTATGCTAGCATGTACAGTAATGTTATGTTTCTTCAACCATCTTCGGACCCGTTTCCTTTATCAACTCCCATCAACTTGTAGTTTGGTTAATAATTCCTAACTTTACCACATCTCAAACATGTTTTCATCGTTGGACCAGGGGATTTTGTCTCAAATCTACCCCTTGACTTTGATCTTTAACTAGAGGTTTTCCCTTTTCTTTGTCTATAATTTGACCTCATACAATAAAGGCATCATGGGATGAACCTTCCATTTTCTTTCATCTCATTTCTTCTGACAATGGAGATGTGACTACATCGTCGATCTTCAATGTGGTATTGTTGCTTCCAGTAGCCATGACCATGCTATCCCATGAATATACCAAATAACACAGCATGATGATACAGTTCCTCCAATATTCATGGACAAAAACTAGATCATAGTGTTAAACACATTTAGGTGCTCTATGACCAAGTCACCTTCACATATCCTCATAAGATATAGCTTCTTCCAAATAAACAACTTGTTAACTAGAGATTTTGATTAGTACAAGTTCCCCAAATTTTCCCATTACTTCTTTGCAGTGTCTTCTTCTGAGACATTCAACAATTCATAATTTTTTGAACAAAGTCAGATTGTACCCCTTTCCTTTCTGTCATCTTTTACCAATATTCCTTCAACACACCAGCTGGAGTTGTTCCTTAGTCAACTGCAACTCATTATTCTCGATCTACAAGAAGATGTTCAAAAGCTCAAAATTTTCTCCATTAAACTTTTCAATTTATATTCTCAATGTGTTAGCCATTCTAACAATGAATCAATGTTTCTAGAAATCTCCCACTATAACAAGTATTCCCTGGGTCCAGGATCAAGCCAAACCTCCAACAACAAAGATATCCCCTTGTAGCCAAATGAAACTCTAATACCAACTGTTAGGACTCATATAGATTAGAACAGGTTTGGAAATGTATTCATATAGTTAAAAACATTAAACATAAGCAATGTCACACAACATTAATACATTACACATAAATTACCCTGGAAACCTCTCTCCTAAAGGAATACCAACAAACCAGTGAGCTTTTGCTCATCTATTAATCAAACACTCAAAATAGGTATGCACAACCGTGACTTGCTAGACCACAAATTACACTTCATTACATGATCATGCTACAAACTACTTCGTCACCGTACATCATGCATAGCCATTACATCTTATTTGTAGATGCAATGCAACCAATTGCTCACTAATGACAATTCATATCTTCCTAATTATTTTTAGTTATTTTGTTATGATCGACTTGACTGGGTCAACCTTTGTCGATTGTTTGTTGAGCTTCCGGTCGCTTCGTTAATGAGTTGTTGCTTTTGACCAAACAACTATTTTGGTCGGTTGGATGACCAGACTTCCACTATATGTCGCCTCTGAATCTACTTGACTATCGACATTAGAAGTCGATTTACATGCAAAGAATATAACGTTCCCAACATTTTAGAAGTTCAAACATAGGAAATGTAAAGATTAATTTGACCTTGCCTTGGGATGCGGCCAAATAAGACTAACAAGATTTTTATTGGCAAAAATAAATGTTGAACGAAAACACTTGCAAAAAATTTGCATAAAAAGTAATATGTGTTTCGATTGGCATGCAAACTAATAAGAAAAAATGACAAACAATTTCATAGAGTCCTTGCTAGCCTGAAGGAAAGGACTGATAAGTAACTTTACACACATTTATTTGCTAACAAAGTTTAACTTATTCCATTATTAATAAAATGAGTAATCTTTACTTCTTTATGTGATCATCTCAATTTTGAAGATGTGATAGGTGATGCTTTTTTTTCCATTTTCTTTTTTAATCTCAATAATATCAACCATGTTATGCATATTGACTAATTTGCTTAATACTTCATTTAATGCATATTTCTGTCGATGAAGAGGTCAAATGTATTCTTCCATTTATGTTAATACACGTATTTTAAGTTAATGCAATGCTTAACACTTCTTCTCATTCATCTTTCCATCAATGAATAGGTTAACCTAATGTATTTGGGTTAAAGTATATATGCTTACTTCAATCTAAAGTGAGTATTTGTAAAATTGTTTTACAAGAAAAAATAAATAGCTCGGGAGGCCAGAGATTTTCGAAAATTACTTTAAATTTCAATTAAAACCACCTAAAACTCAAGTGATGATTTTAAAGATATTATTACTTCAAAGTTCAAAGAGAAGGTGTGGTGTGATGAAAATTTAGAGGATAAAATAAATTAAGATATTACAAGGAGGTCATTAACCCTAATCTTGAAGATCAAAATTCTCAGTATGTTTTAACTAGTGTAAAGAAGAAGATCCACATAGCTAAAATAAGAAAGAACTCTCATGAGGGGCATAGTGAAACAATTCATTGGACCTTTCCTAAAACTCTATGGGCTAAAATAATATGTCAATTTTGTGAGACTATGAGTGTTGAGAATGAAAAGAACTTCCTCTTAGATTTCTCTCTGTATACTCTCTCTCTCTCACACACACACACACACATATAATCACGATTGACTAGTTTGAAAATTTGCATATTTAAATTTTCAATTAACTTTGTCTAACTTGTTTTTTTCTTTATAGCAAGATAGTTAAATTAGTAAATATTATATGTAAAGTAATGGTATAGCTTAAGTTCTTTAAATAACATATGATAATAATAATGATGATGGTTAACTCCAACTTAAATCAATTTTCATTTATTAATTTATTTTTTAAGTAAAGAATTACTTAATTTTCATTTAACTATATCTATTTGATTTTTAATTTTATTATTGACTTATTATATAATACAACCACAACTTTTCTTTTAATATAATCTATTGAAATAAATAAAATTGTAAATAACTTTCCAAATTTATAATGTTATGTTCACAATCTATACACCTTTCAATTAAAAATACATAAAAATTATAAATAACATTTCAAATTTATGATGTTATATTCTCTTTATTCTATCTTATTCTATTCTTAATTATTGAAACGAAAAAAGTGTGACACTTAGTAAAATAAATGCTATTGTTAAGGACTTTCCATGTTATCCTTGTACTATTTATTATATTTTTGACTATGGAAATAAATCTCCCCATGGCGGGTGAACGTGTGATTGGTTGTGGGGGAAATTAAGAGGCACGTGGCAGGGCTCATCACCTTTGGTGCTAACACCTCACCACCTCCATGCGACTTTCGTTAATTATGCATCTTCCATGTGTCGATTACAAAGATCTTGTTCGCACTCTCGAGCATCCAACAAACGACGACTAGGGCTTCTGTTTTGGGTGGAGGCTCGTGCAAATGCTCAGGGCTTGGTAATTATTACAGGGTTTAGGACAATTATGGTTTTGAATGGGACGATTTGGTGGAGGCTGGCGGAATTCCTGCATGCTAGCTAATGATTTTACTCCACCGAGTTTTATTGAGACTCACCCTCTCCACTATAAGGATATCCCGATTTCTGTTTGTCAACAAACCGTCTCTTGGATTCTCCCTGTGGAGATCCCTTGCAGCACTTTTGGGCTAGTGGTCGGCGCTTTCCTATTCCTTCTTGTTGAAGGGTGGTGAGATACCAGTGAATGGTGGTGCCATCTGCGCGTTACGGTCTATAATTGCGGGTTCACTCAGGCTACGGATAACTCGGGTAAGAAACAATTTCCTCTTGCTATTTGTTTGCGTCTTCATTCCTGGAACATTCAGTCTATCCACCACCCCCTTGTCTTGGCCGCTAAGTCGATTAGCGAGGCTCTTCTCCTCAACCCGGTTGACACCCTTGTTGCCCTTAAGACTTCCGGGGCTCTGTTCCACTACCAAGATGGGTTTTTTTGCGAACGCCCCTGCCTGTGTTCTTAGGCTCTACCCAACCCCTTACCACGCTCATCTTCGACTCTCGACAGTAGCCTTCCTGGCTGTTATCATGCCTCCCCATAAACACTCCCACCATGTTTCTTCCCCTCCCGAGACTGGCATGTCAAAGTCTATGAGTCTGCCCCTCTGGTTCCAGAAACTTATGGCGGAAAAGAGCAAACGTTACAAACATGAAATCCCTAAGTCGGTCCAAGCCAACATCCAGTGTGCTGAGAGAGAGGCGAAATTGGACGGTATCATCTTGGGACCTAAGGAGATTAAAAAGGAATTTAAGGAATTAGTACCCGATCATGGTTCCTCTAGAGGCAGACTCACTCTGTATCAGAAATCCCTGGAGCTGCAATGGTCGCAGAAGATAATCCTAGGAAAAACTTTAGTGGAAAATGATGGGCAGCATGGGGAAGTTCTTCTTCAACAAGACAAAATCATGTTGCTCCTGCAAAGGTTTTTGGGCAATCAGGTTGAGTTCGCTAAGAGACTAGGCATGAAGCTAGAGCCTCATGAACAGTCGGTTGATTGATCGTGTTTTTCAATCACTCTTTGTTTTGATTCATCTCTGTTTTAAAAATACTACTGTTAATGGTGATATTTTATGTGTTTATAGAAGAAATATTTCTGAGACTTATCAATAATTCACAATCACTCTAGTTCAGTCTTGTTTCCTTTCGAGAGAGACTACCAGTTTGATCTCCAAACCTATTTTTACAGAAATAAAAGAGCTTAGTTTTTTTTTTCCTGTAAATATATGTTTTTGCCAATAAAAAGCAATAGAAGAACCAACTAATTTACATTTTAAAAAAAATAAAAAATTATTCTAGCTTATTCTATTCTTAATTATTGAAACGAAAAAAAATAAGAAACTAAAAAAGTGCAACACTTAGTAAAATAAATGCTTTTGTTCATGACTGTCCATTTTATCTTTATGCTATTTATAATCGTGGAAATAAAACAAGTGACAATATTAAAGCAAATTTGTATATATATTAAATATAACTTTTTAAACCTATTTTTATAGTTTTATTAATATAATTAGTTATGTTTTTTTATATATGTCTATTTATTAAATTTATATAAATTAATACTTTAATAATATTTTATAAATATTGTAAATTAAATATTTTATAAGTATTGTATATCTATTTCATCAAAATCTCTTCCTTGCACCAAACTTCACCTATTTTTCACAAATATTGATACAATGTTGCACTGAAAATACTTAAAATTCACCTTTTTTCACAAATATTGATACAATGTTGCAGTGAAAAGTGTATCTGTATTTTTAGGTTTTGAAATATCTTCATTAAACACCACCGTAAACATAAGGTGTTAAAAAGTCTTATATGAATTGTTGCTCAATTAAGTAAATAGCTCATAAGAAACCATGATGAAGAAAAAGTTCATAAAAACTTTAAGTGAGTTAAAAGCTTTGGTATGGTTCTTCTCTGGTCACATTAATAATAATATCATGAAAAACTTTTTTAACAAAAGGTTAGTTTTGGAGTTAATTTTTCACAAAGTGGGTTTGAACATTTTTAGGTCTATATGGTGATAGACACAATTGCTCAAATACATATAATTGTTTAAGTCACTCAAAAGATTTGGTATGATTTTTATTTGGTTATATTAATAAAGCTATGAAAAATATTTTTAACAAAAGGTTGGTTTTAAAGTTAATATTTCACTTAAATGAGTTTGAATATTCTTAAGTTTATAGGGTAGAAACAATTGCTCAAACACATATAATTTCGGATTTTTTTGAGTAATATTAAATATCAATTTATCACTCACCATCACAATACTGCCTAAGCATATCTAATTGTTTAATTTTTCTAGATGTGAATTAATCGCCTACTTAACATGTATAATTGTTTTTTGGATTGGACTGAGAAGGGTGAGGTGGGTCTATTTACATCCTCTTAACTGGATGAAGTATTCAAGGTTTTTTTACCAGTCTTTTAAAAAGCTTAGGTAAGGCCAAAATTGATCAAGGTGTCAACAAGTTTTATTGGCAACCATGGTTGTGTTAAGTTTCCAAACTTTTTCATAAATGCAACTTAGATCATGTTAAAACAAAACATCAAATTGGTCATGATGGGATTAACATGATTGAGAATTATTTTTGTAACAAAATTAAAGGATGAATTAGTGGTATTAATATTACATAATAGAATTCAAAGGATTATGGGTATCAAGACAAAAATACTATACTTAAATAATTGTGGACTTAAATTTATTAAGCACAAAGTTACTTGGTGTGATTAAACTTAACCAAATGATTAACTACTAACACAAATTTACCATATTATTTTTGAAATCAAGTCAGCTTGTATATGTGTTGAATTGGTCAAATTTGATCACTAGCAAGTTTCTTCGTTTCACCTAGTCAACTATGATCATAACTAGTTGGGTCAAATTTGATCACTGGCAAGTTTCTTCGTTTCACCTAGTCAACTATGATGTATCACTAACATGGTCTATTGAGTTATTGTTGAAGTGGATTTTAATAGTTCTTATATACAATCTTTCAATAGAAACCTTATACACATAACAATTTATAGCGGAGTTGGGGTATCGAAGAATAAGTCTCTTTGTTAAGATTTATAATCCTCCCTTGACCAAACTATCTATTAAATTATTGTAGCCTAACTTAGGAGTTTTATTTAATTATTTGGATCCACTAGTACCATTGGGTCCACTTGGACTAATGGGGCCACATGTACCAGTTACTAGAGTGTGGGGAACCGATAGAGGCTAACTTCCACTGACTGCACTTGCATGCATAAGTTTAGGCGCCTCCTAGGCCATTCCCTACATTTTAGGAGCCACTGGGAGTCTAGGCACCAACCTCCTTCAATAAGTTGGAGTTAGAACTAGTTAAGCTTAGTTATTTTCCAGTTACATTCAGTTAGATCACAATCAGTTCAGTTAGCGCCAGTTATGCATGGCTGCATGTGGATAAGGCACCTTTTCTCACCCACCACTTCAGTTAGACTGAGCTAACTAATTATTACTGATTGTGTGACTTGATTAGACATTTGGAGTTAACCACTTGGACTCCGATAGTGATTGAGACATCTTTAGTTAGCTAGTCAGTCAGATACAGTCACATCTAGTTCGGAGATTCGAATTCATCCCTAATGATTCGAAATCTTTTCCTATGTAACACTATTGTAACACTGGATTATGTAATGAACATGATACTGTAATTATTTGCGCTATACTCATCTATTTCCTGTGAGGTTTGTTTTGTTCAGTGTGTATTGGCATTCCTCTTTCACTGTAATATTAATTTTGGACTCAATGCTTGAAGATCTAAATGGCACAACAATTCTAACATTGTATCAAAGCCATTTCAAGCAAGCTTCATGTCTGTCTGCTCTCCACTGAACACCAAAAGTAGTTGGGTTTCCATAGAAGTCCCGCAAAGAGTGCCTTGCTTCCTATGAAATTATTCAGAGTGGCGGTGCGGGCGTGACGGACCCTAAGAAAGTGTTCATGTCGAGAGGGAAGGATTGACTCTAACATAGTTCGAGTATTTTTGTTTTTGCAGTGATATACAACTTGATTGGAGATATTGTCTAATCAATAGAAGAATGATGGATTCTTAATCTTTCACACCTTGGATCCTAACACCCTTCAATTATGTTGATTGGAGGGAAGATATGCAGTTGGCCTTACGCAAACAAGGCTACTACAGGATAATACTGGGAAGGGAGACTGAGCCCCATCATCTAGCTGAGAGAAGCAAGTTTCTGAACCACTTACATGAAGCTTTTGGTTATCTATGTACTCATATTTCCAGAGATCTCCTCTTCTGCCTTGAAGGTTTGAGGACTCCCAAAGAAGCTTGGGAGAAGATTGAAGTCTTGTTTGGCAAGTAAGATGATCAGCTTCGAGGACACATTTTGGAGAACGAGATGATATCCTTACATCCCAGCAGTTTCAAGACATCCTTTCATTCTATGCAAAAATTCTTCAATGATTCTTCTATTATAAATTATATGCATAATTTACCAGTGATTGCTCCAGGAAAGGGAGAGGAATTTGATTTCTTTGTCTCTAATGATGTTGATGGTGTGCAGATAAGTAATTCTTTGGATATTTTGGAAATAATATCATAGTGTAGAAGGGATCCATTCACTCTCATTGATCTAAAGCTTCCAACAAATTCCTACATGATTGCATGCACCAATACTCAGAATTTTGAAGGAGAAAATTGTGCATCTACCATCTCGGTGGAGCACACCCTTGGATCTGATATGAACCTATTTGGATTTGATATGATCTTATTTGGATCTGATCTGATATTACTTGGTTCAAGCGTTCAATTTCATGATCTTCTAGTGTTGCTTGTAGCTGGTCTCATCAATTTTGGTGTGAAAAATCAAGTACCAAAAGTCTCTTTCAAAATTACTGTTGGGGAATTGATGTCAGTTTTCTCTCATAAATTTGCTGATATTATATTTTGTGAATCCTTGGATATTTTGGAAATAATATCAGGTTCTAGGAGTGATCCATTCACTCTCATTGATCTAGAGCTTCCAACGAATTTCTACATGATTGCATGCACAAATACTCGAGGTTTTGAAGAAGGAGAAAATTGTGCATCTACCATCTTGGTGGAGCACACCCTTGGATATGATATGATATTATTTGGATCTGATCTGATATTACTTGGTTCAAACTTTCGTTTTCATGAGCTTCCAGTGTTGCTTGTAGCTGGTCTCATCAAATTTGGTGTGAAAAATCAAGTACCGCAATTCTCCTTCGAAGTTGCTGCTGGGGATTTGATGTCAGTATTCTTTTATGAGCTTGCTGATATTATATTTTATGTATCTATGGATATTTTGGAAATAATATCATATTTGAGGAGAGATCCATTCATCCTCATTAATCTTCAGCTTTCAGAAAATTCCTACATGATTGCATGCACCAATAGTCAGGGTTTTGAAGAAGGAGAAAACTGTGCATATACCATCTTGGTGGAGCACACTCTTGGACCTGATATGAACTTATCTGGATTTGATATGGTCTTATTTGGATCTGATGTGATCTTATTTTGTTCCAGTTTTAAGTTCCAAGAGCTTTCAGTAAAGCTTGTAGTTGCTCTCATCAATTTTGGTGTGACAAATCAAGTACCGCAAGTCTCCTTCAAAATTGTTGCTGGGGATTTGATGTTAGTTTCCTCTTATGAGTTTGATGATAGTTTATTTTGTGGATCATTGATTATTTCTAAAGCTATATCAGATTACGGAGTTCAAGCATTCGCTCTCCACAGTCCCAGGGCTTCTCTACCTATCTATTTGATCACATGCTCATCTCCTCACATAACTAGTAAAGATGAAGACATTCTGCATTCGCCTAGACACTTGCTCCTAACACTTGGGGCTGATTTTACCTCACATGGTTTGATGTTCAAGGCTGCAATATATCAGTTGCTTGGGTGTTCCTCACATGGTTCAAATTCTCAAGCACTTTTTGTCTCTTATCAGCTGATTTCAGTTGCTCTACATGGGTCCATTTTTCATCTTGCAACTGTCTATATTCCTGATTCAGTTGAGCACATACTTCTTCTTCCAAAGAGGAAGATTCCTCCAGTCATGTTCATTTAGTTTGGATTCAGAGGTTCACATGCACGGTCTCAAGATGCTGCTGCAAAGAAGAACCGAGATACTGCATTTGCTGTTGTGTAGTGTTGCAAATTGCAACAAAATTTTCACAAAGTTTTATTCAAAACTTGTTTTCCTGATTCACTGCTTATCTTGAGGGGGGTATTTTCCCATGAGGTTTTCCCCTATTTCCTCAAATTATTAAGCAACATTTTTATCTGTTAGATTGTATATGGGGGACTTATGGCCTTGCTGCCAAGGCCCAAAGTTGTCCAAGTTAGGATTCATGGGGGGTGTTAGGATTTATAATCATCTCTTCACCAAACTGTCTATTAGATTAATTTAGCCTAACTTAGGAGTTTTATTTAATTATTTGGGTCCACTAGTACCATTGGGTCCACTTGTCCTAGTGGGGCCACATGTACCAGTTGCTAGAGTGTGGGGAACACCGATAGAGGTTAATTGCCACTGACTGCACTTGCATGCATCAGTTTAGGCGCCTCATAGGCCATTCCCTACATTTTAGGAGCCACTGGGAGTCCTGGCACCAACCTCCTTCAGTCACTTGGAGTTGGAACTAGTTAAGCTTAGTTATTTTTCCAGTTACATTTAGTTAGATCACAATCAGTTCAGTTAGTGCCAGTTATGCATGGTTGCATGTGGATAAGGCACCTTTTTCTCACCTACCACTTCAGTTAGACTGAGTTAACTGATTATTACTGATTGTGTGACTTGATTAGACATCTGGAGTTAACCACTTGGACTCTAATAATGATTGAGACATATTTAGTTAGCTAGTCAATCAAATACAGTCACATCCAGTTGGGAGATTCGAATTCATCCTTAATGATTTGAAATCTTTTCCTATGTAACACTATTGTAACACCGGATTATGTAATGAACATGATACAATAATTATATGAGCTATACTCATCTGTTTCCTGTGAGATTTGTTTTGTTCAGTGTGTATTTCCATTCCTCTTTCATTGTAATAATAATTTTGGACTCATTGCTTGAAGTTCTAAATGGCACCATTTTGAGAGTTGAAGTTTCAAATTGAACTAGACAACTAGGGTTCCTTCCCTAGCCACCTTACCCCTTTTTGTGTGGTCTATGGCTATGGATGACTAAGGTGATTTAACTGGTAGTGTTTTTCTTGTGGAGTGGAGGTGGCCCTTGTGCGACAACTCGTGGTGAGGCGATTCTGGTCTTTCTGCGACGGCGGTGGCAATTTCAATGGAGGGGGNATTTAACTGGTAGTGTTTTTCTTGTGGAGTGGAGGTGGCCCTTGTGCGACAACTCGTGGTGAGGCGATTCTGGTCTTTCTGCGACGGCGGTGGCAATTTCAATGGAGGGGTGGAGGTCTTCTTGACTCAAAGTGCAATGGGGTGGTGGAGCCCAGGTTTCTAGGTGAGTCTCTAGAATGCATTCGTGTTTGCTCAGTGGGTCCATGCCTACATTCCTAGTGGCAGAGTTCTTGCTCCCTACATGGATTCAAAGGAGGATCCTGCTTCACAAAGTCGTTGACCCAATTCCCTTTGACGTTGTTGTGGCTTTTTCAGGTTCCTTATGCCATTCTTCTCGGCCTATGCGACACGGTTAATGGCCCATATCCAGTTATTATCAACTCTTTTGACTTTCCATTGGCCTCTTTTCTATTTCTATGCTCTCTTAAGCAATCTTTTGTATATATGCTTTATGCACATTTTTTTTGCCATGTTATAGGGTGTTTTATAATGAAGTTGATGGCTTCTAACTGCTCTTTGAGCAATGATAACTAGTGCTTTTGCACTTGTTGTAAGGTTGTTTGGCCTCTTCTCCGGGAAGGTCTGTTCTTTGGAAAGTTATGACTCTTAGCAGTCTCTGTACAACGTGTTTGGTTAAAATTAATGAAATGCATCTTTTTTTCGAGGAAAAACAGGTTGTATGTTAATTTATCTATCGAACTAACACCAATTAAATCAACTACTGTTGTTGTTGAAAGGCCATTGCATCGATGCATCAACATCATGTGGCATTTAAAAACATGTTAACATTACGTGAGAGGAAATAGAGAGGTCAATGTGTTATTAAAATTGATTGTACTTGCATTTAGTAGTGAATAAAATGAAGGAATATTTGTCAACACTTTGAATAAGGCTTGATTAAGTGTATGGTCAAACCAATAATTGTGTGCTACTGCTTTAAGTGATGATCTTAATTAGATGATTAATTAAGTAAATAAAAGTTTAGAAATTTAGAATATTATTGATAAAAATTGATTGTACTTGCATTTAGTAGTGAATAAAATGAAGGAATAATTTGTCGACACTTTGAATAAGGCTTGATTAAGTGTATGGTCTTGTGTGCTACTACTTTAAGTAATAATCTTAATTAGATGATTAATTAAGTAAATAAAAGTTTAGAAATTTAGAAAATAAATTTTAGAATATTATTGATAATAACGTTAAGGACATTATGTCATCCATTTTTACAAATTTTAATAATTTTTTAGTATTCTAATGAGTTATGATGCAAAATAAATTAAAATCTAGGCATTTTAGGTATATATATAGTATGATCAAAAGAAGTTGTCTAAATGTTATATTATTTGGACTTTTTATAAATATCATCAATGTAATTTGAGTATATATATTTATCTAGTTGCTGATTTTCATTGTCGATATTGTATTTTTAAATGTGAAAATGGATTTAAAGCTCTTAATTATCTTTATTGCATTTAGATTGTGCAATCTCAAAAATTAAGCTTTGCTATTTTTTATTTTTAACTAAATTTTTGATAAAAATGATAAAAAAATATAGTTAGAAAAGATTCAAATAATATAATACTACTTCGAACCAAAATGGTTGAAGGAGAGTATAGACATTGCCTTCAAGACATTAGTATTTTTAGTGTATTAGCTCTTCTTTTCCAAGAAAAGAACGCGAGATTTAAAAAAATGGAAATTTTGTAGTATTTAAAAAAATGATTATTTTTTAGTATTTTAAAGGAATTTTATAAATAAAAGCAATAATGTATAGTGTTTTTTATTTATTTTTTTAAATTTTAGATAAACAAAATTTTAATAATAATCCTAAATTATTGGAAAATTAATGAAGAAGTTATATATAAAATAATAATAATAGTAGTAAAAATATTATTACTTCTAAATTTAAGAAAAATTTGCGTTACTATACAAGTTAAAGGATAAGAGAAAATAAAATACTATAAGAGAGTGATTAACCATATTTAGAAGATCAAAAGTATCTTTGTTAACTAGCTTAAAGAAAGAAAAAAACATGATTAAAATAAGAATAAATTCTTGCTAGCTCCAAAATGAAATTGGATGGGGAAATTCTTAAAATTTGGTCGGTTGAAAGAATTTGTCATCCCTGTGATACTAAGAGGCTTGAAAATAAGAAACACTATGTCTTATAATGTCCTACATCCATCGACATTAAATCACAACTTCAATATATCTATTACATATATGAATGTTGGTTGTAGACCTCGAGTTATCGGTTGAGGAGACTCTTATCTATGACCATTATATTATGATATTACGGAACAACCTGGTTTATTTAAAAAACAAACCGAACTCCCTCAAATGGATAAAAAATGCTGAAGGAGGTACACACTCTTCTAATTTGGGATACATGGAGATCAAAGAGGAGGATGTCACTAATGCTCCAGCTTGGTGGTGTCACAGTATTTGGAAAATCAACAGTCCACTCAAAATTCATACATTTTTCTCGCTTGTATTGGATGGTAAAGTTCTGGTATGGGACACTTTGGTCCACAGATACATCAACGGGCCTAGACGATGCCCTTTATGCAAGATGAATGCCGAGTCTATTGATCATTTTTTTATATTCTACCCTTTTTCCCGTGAAGTATGGAGTCACCTCTCTACTCTTGTTGGTTCTCCATTTAACTAGAGTGGCAACAATATTATTAATGCTTGGTTGACATGGCCCTCCAACAGTAATTATGTTTCCCTACCTGGGGAATCTGGCTTTCCAGGAAAAAGGTAATATTCGATGGTATCTTAATTCTAGCTCAAGTATTTGTAGGTCGTTGTTTTGGCATATTTAAAGCTTTTCCTCGGCTGGCCACTAATAAATCTATGTGATCCATTACTACTCCTTTTGTGGATGCATCCTTCCCATGGGCTTTTGTGGATGGCGCTTCACAAGGTAGGCCTCGGGTAGGAGGTGCTAGTGGGATTCTCCATCTTTCCAACACTTTTTCCATCCACTTTGCCACTTGTTTGGGTGATGTGACAAACAACCTAACCAAATTTTCTGATTTACTCATCCTTATGACGTTCTCTCTCTCCTATGGGGTGCAACAACTTCAAATTATAGGTGATTCCAAATTGGTGATTGATTGTCTCAAGCTGAGTAAGCCTCCATGGGATTTTTTTCTTCTTCCTTATTATGAGGACATCGAGAGGGTCAAACCTCTATTTCGTCGGCTCGTTTACTAGCACACTTTCAGGGAGAACAACTTAGAGGTTGACTTTCTCTCTAAGAAAGGCCTTCGCTTGCCGACATGTTTTATTGACAAATGGGAGCTGTCTGAGGGATCCTTGACATCTTTGGGACGCTCTTGATACTAGGATCTTTTATATGTTTATGTCTATATGACGTTACATCATACTCTAGCTTTTTTATATGTATTTTGGTAGTTTCATTAGTAGAATATAAGCCTATCACGAAGAAGATTACATACTATTTTTGTTAAATGTATGACCTAAAGGTATATGAACCATATGGTTTTATCATATAAAGTTGAGACTTTTTTCTTGGAAAAAAAATCTATTACGCTATAGATAGTTCTAATCATTTTAACTTATCAAAACTAAGATGATTTAAGAAAATATTAACATAAATAAAGCTTTAAAACAATTTTTTTTTTACCTTTTCAATAATTCATTAAATCAAAATTAATTTGAGTAAATATTAATAATTATCAATATTATCATTTTAATTAAGTATTAATTATTAATTATTAATTTAATAATAATTTATAATAACTAACTTTTAAAAAAATGGTTAACTATCAAAGTTTTCCTCGTAATTCCCATTTTTATTATTCTTTATGTGATCATGTCAATTTTGAAGATGTAATAAGTGATACTTTTCTTCCATTCTATTATCTTATCTCAATGCATGAATCATGTTCTGCTTAATGACTAATTTGCTTGCTAATTGAGGTAAAACATAATATTCAATTAATGTTAATATAAATACTTTAGGTTAATTGCCATGCTCACTTCAATCTATAGTGCGTTTTTGCAAAATTGTCTTACTCAATTAATGCATATTGAAAGTGTCTTAATAGTATTTGTCTTTTTTTGTATAATAAGAAAATTTATGTGTATGTGTAACCCTAAGGGTTAGTTCAATTGGTAAGACGTGTGTACACTCTCTCGGTTTGGGGGGAGGTCACGGGTTCGAGCCTTGAGTCCTTTGGGGTTAGATCTTCTACTAGAATGGTTGGCGGTTTACCACCTTAACCATCCACGAATGTGGGGAAGTATTGTTGGGTATGTCGTAAATCTTTCCATTTGGAAAAAATAAAAAAAATTAAAAAATAAAAATAAAAAATAAAAATCATGTGTCTTCTTATGTGTAATTTGAATCTTCTTATGTGTAATTTGAATATGTGTAATTTGAATATGAAAATTCAAGTTATTTAAAGGGTTTAAGTTATCACATTGTTGAGCCTCTAGAATGCAATTTAGAATGTGGATTTTTTTTCTAGAATGCAAGCAGTTGGGACAAAGCTTCTATTGCCGAAAACAATTCATTCTTGTTTCCCTCTGCAAAAGCAAAGAATAAGGCCTAAGGTTCCTTAATCACTGATGCTCGCCACCTCCTCCATCATCCCGCCTCATTATTGTTCTGCAAGCAAGCTCTGAATCATCATATGAGAGGTCAGACCAAAACTATATCCTCATTCCCATAGTCTACTACAACATGACCCCGCATAAAGAAATCGTCGAATCATACAAATCTATTAGACAGGGGGGAGGCTTGCTAGTTGTCCCACCTTATTCCCTTCCATTATGCCCCATATGTGGGGTAGGTGTACTATGAGTGCCCTCCACCCGACTCACATGTGTGGGTTGTCCTTGTAACTGAACCTTCGGGCCCTTCCATCTCATATGGGGATATGTTTTTTAATATTATTATTCTATGTAAATTTAATATATTAAAGTTTAAAAACTTACCAACACTTATCAATTAAGTGGTTTTGTAAAGATGGGTTGGCATGTGTAGAGGGTCGTCTTCAATCCTAAAGGAAAATGTGAATTAACCTAGTCTTGGGGCCTATGTGAATCCACTAACAACCAATTAGAAGCTTTGGATTTATATTAAGGATTGAACATCCTCAAAACAAATGAATATTTGATCCCTTATAGTTATCAAAGATTATTCAGTGATCATTTAACAAATACCAAACTCAATCCTCTCTATATTGATTTTATGAATTCAAGGGTTCACGAGGAGTTTTGACTTCATCAAGTTCTTCTATGTTCGTAGATATTTCAACATTCAAGCGGACTCCATGGAAAACAAAAGAGTATTGTTGAATCATGGAATACTGACCCAAAAATGTAAGGGTTTGTTCCCTAGCTTACCCTAGCTTATCTCCCATTTATTTTTTTAAACCAAACATTAGAATTGACATGTAGTCGGAAATGAAGGACAATTGAAACATCGCATTAATCGATATGAGGTAAGATATAACTATTTTCTCTTCCCCTTTACTCTCCACTCCTATCTCCATGATCGCCAAGGGGAGTGTTTTAAGTTTGAAAGGATGGTTTCACTTAATAGAGGTGAAATTGTGTATGGTTCTTTTTGGCCTCTTGGATTCATTTCTAAACTAGCTTGGCAATAACTCTATTCATTTCGCCTTTTGGCTTTGAAGGGCTACAAAGTTTTGTGTCTAGCTTATCCCCTATAATGGTTAATGCCTTGGATTGTCTTTGGTTAAGTAGGTGATATCCATTTTGTATTCTCCTTGGCTTTGGCTAAATTAGCTAGATTTCACACAGTATGCAGGTAAATTGTCACACTAGTAATTATGCACCATGCAAAATTGTAGAGCTTCTCTAGGTTCAATAGATTATTGCATGCCAAGTCGAGGATTTGCAAGGAGCAATTCCCCATCTCAATAACACAATGTCTTCGCAGCGTAAAGCTCAATTAGTTAGGGACGCCAAATTGGAAGCAAGAGTGGCCATTTACAACAAACAAATTGAGAAGCTCACAATAGAACACAACATGCAATAGTAATTGATGCTTGGTTTAGTAAGGGGCTCTCACTCCTTAGCTAACCTTCAAAAAGTAACTATTAGGTTTGTCATGGTAGTTGTTAAGAAAGATGATACGATTCAACAAAACCAAGGGAAGACAAAATTTGAAAATATAGACCTAGAATCAAATGTAGATGTCAAGCTATAAGCCCACATTGGACATGCTTTCTATTAAAAACTTAGGTTATTATGTTTTGCAAAATGATGTTTTTGCTTAATCAATTTGTTAGATTTTATAGCTGTAAGTTTTTAGTTATGTGGAAAAAACTACAAGAACGAATTGGTATGTGGTTAGAGTGTTCATAATTTTGGAAATTTTTCAATCCATATCATTGGATTATATTTATTTGATTTCTATTAACTTATTTAGCCACGTTTTTCTTTTAATACAATCTATACTCGTTTCAAAAAAATTTAAGAGATTCTATAAAGATCTTTTCAAATATAAGAAATTATGTTATCCTTGTTCTATTATCGATTATTAAAATGAAAGAAATGCAACACTAGTTAAATAAGAAGTTGTGTGAAGGACTTTCCAAATTCACAAGGTTATTTTCTTTTATTCTACTTTTAATTATGGAATGGAACACATGAATACATTAAATAATATCTTTAAGTCATTAATAAAACTATGGATAATATACAACTAAAGTATAATTTCTTAATTTTATTATATATATAGTTGTTCAGATACAAAAGTGTTCCATGATTGAGATTGACCTCCTAGTCATAGTCTAAATGATCAAAATAGTGTTAAGCATTACAACGTTTCAAAATCTCAGCAAAACAGAAAAAAAAAAATCCTATTTGATCATAAAATTAGACAAATACCATAGCATGTTCCAACCAGGAGGTAGAGACTAAGAAACAAACAAGATGCGACTATCTACAAAGAAAGCTACAAACAGAATTACACAAACAAAAGAACATAGTCTTTGTATGCAAGGCACTGATCAATGTATTCTTCAATTCATAACAATCTTTATGGAGTACCCAAAGCAGTTTTGCCACTATTCTGTCTTAAACTTATTTTCCTTACTGTATGTTTATTATTAATTTATGTTTTTAACACTATTTCTATTGCTAAATTGATATTTTAAAGCGATATTTTGTCACTATTGTAAGTTAAGATTCGACTAAGATTTTTGTATTTTTCTCCATGAAATAAATCACAAAAACCCTTTGGGTACTTCCTCATGGTTTATGGACAATAAATAGGTAAACCGTTGACCCTGATTATGAATCATACCTTTGAAAGGATGAAGAGAGACATACATGTGACCTCTCCTATTGGGAGTAAGCTATCTACCCGACGATTTGCTCCGGGACCCACTCAACTCTATCCAGTGATAACTTAGTCGGTTGTCGTTATGTGAGACCCAGACCTACCCAATTTTACTTCTTCTCCAGCGTTCGCCCAGCTGCTGATCAAGTCGCCGTGTACAACCCTACAGAAGGGATCATTGGCTGGGGATCTACCTTCATTCTGCATTTTTTTAACTGATTGCCCGCCCGCACCCTACCCTGCTTCCGGCTGTATCTCCCAGTCCTTGCGCTTGACGGACTCTATCATCTGCGTAAAGAGTCTAATCCCCATCAAGAGTCTACTACAGACATTAGAACACCAGAAGATGGACAACGAGCACTGGGTGAGGTGCTAGAGAAAGTGACAGCTTTTATTTACATTGATAACGTGTTGGGCGAAATTGAGCTTCGACAACTTTTGTCGAAGGATATGAATAAAGCAAAGAAGGTGAGGCTACTTCTTACGGCGCGTGACATAGATGTGCATAGAGGGTTCCCAGTGACTGTCAAAATCTATCGTACCAGAAGCATTTTGTGGGAAAGCAATGAATTTATTGGAAAATGAAATGTCTAATGGCATGGCTAGAGAATCAAATTCTAACAAACTCAGTAGCCCTTGTTCACATGTATGCTAAATAGTGGAGTGTGGAGAATGCAGGCAAGTTTTTGACAAAATGACAATACTATATGTGGTTTTATGGACATGAATTGTTGCAAGATATTCATAACTTGTTTTCAAAAAAGTGTTATGAAAATGTAAATAATTCTACTGAAAACTTTGATTTTATCAATTAAAAGCACCTTGTATCTTAATCCTTCCACTATTATTTTACAAAAGCAATAGATTGTGCGTCATCTACCATATCACCTTATAACTTGTCTACGTCAGAACATGAATTTGTTCACAGGAATCACATCCTTCACTTTTTTTTTCTAAACAAGAATCACATCGTACAACTTTTTTTTGTACCAATGACAATTTTTTCAACAACGTATTTACCAGATCGAAAATTGGCTGACATGATGTCTCAGAATTCTCATTGATATGAGTAGGCAATGTCATAGATTTCTAGTTTCAATCTATAAAGATTGTGCCTCCTCTATTTTTTCCTGATTGCTATATGAGATCTGTGCCAAAACCATATCTGTAAACTCAACAAACTTTGCATGAGCACCTTGCACAAGAGATAATTGTGGCCATTCTACGAGTGGATTTGAAATTGTTTAAAAGCTTGGAAAATAGGCTTTATATCATGAAAAAAAAAAGATTTATTTTTCCTCATATGTCTCCTTCCAATTCCAATTCATAAGCTTTTGCATGACCACATATATGTATTGAAATAAGATTTTTCCTTTTCCTCGATATCAGATGCAAAGACAAGATGGTGACGGTCTAAAACCCCAACACTCACTGATCATGTATTAACATGAACATTTTCAAAACTTAATATTTTCCTTTTTCCAAGGGATCTAGAGATACTAGATTCCCCCTATTATCATTAAGAACTCTAAAAAATACTGCAATTGTCCCCAAAGAAAGATTGACATTAAATCCATAATTAAGTTTTATTGAAAACTTATTTCTTTTTCATGTAGATACCATTGAGTGCTTAAATGTTTAATATTATAAAAAAATGGAGAAACACTTTTTTTTGTGAGAGGAAGGATTTAATTAATTTATACTGTCAATTAAAGCATAATTATTTATGTTACCTTTCATCTTTTGAAAGGATACGAGAATAAATGGCCTTCCAAATCAAATTAAGATCCACCATCTTCAAATTTGATCACTTCTCTTATCACTCCCAAAAAGAATCTAACCAGTCGAATGCTGACATGGATTTACGATTAGTACCCATATTCTGTCTTATTTATTATGCTTTGCAGCGATGACCTTACAACTTGTCACATGAATATGTCATTTGGAAAATAATAGTTGGTGCTCCATCTTGCTTTCTGGCAATGCTAATATTCTTGAATCTTGATCCTAAATTTTGGGTTTCTGTTTAGCCCACAGTACGACATCATTTTCAAAAACAAAAGTTGTGTTCATTGTCTTGGAGAAACACCTTCAGCGGAGTTCGTTCATGCAGATTCGAGTGTGTAACAACAACTTCTTGTTTTTTTTCATGGTAATTATTTATTACTACCATTTCTCTCCATCTGAAGCATGTCTCCAGTTAATTGGAGATCAACATTTCAAAATCTCTTTAGCATTAGTATTATAAAAAAATATGCAAAATTCTTATCAGAACATATCAAAGAAACATAACCATTAAATGTCTTTTATACATTTTAATATGACGAGTAGATCTAGTAAGAAGTAGCCTCACCTTCTCTGCTTTCTTCATATCTTTGGGCAAAAGTTGTCAAAGCTCAATTTCACGCAACTCGTTATCAATGTAAATAAAAGTTTCACTTTCTCTAGCACCTCACCCAGTGCTCGATGTCCATCTTCTGGTGTTCTAATGTATGCAGTAGACACATTATGGTGATTAGACTCTTGACCCATATGATAGTCCCCGTCGAGCCCAAGGACTGGGTGATGCAGTCGGTAGCAGGGGAGGGCATGGGCGCGGGCTGGGCAATCAGTTAAAAAAAATGCAGAATGAAGGTAGATCCGATTCTGCTCCGGAATGATCCCGATCATGTAAGGATTTTGCATGGTTTTACAGGGGACGTGATCAACAACTGGACTAATGTTGGAGAAGAAGTAAAATTGGATAAGTTTTGGTTTCACATAATGGTAACGAAGTAAGCTATCACTCGACGGAGTTGAGTGGGTCCCAGTGCAAATCGTCGGGTAAATAGCTTACTCCCTCCTATTGTAGGGGAAGAGATCTCATGCCTAACTCAAGACCAATTGAGCTAACTCTTGAGAATTCCTTACGATTAAGAAATTATGAATAAGAGGTATCTATTTCATCAAAGCCTCCCACTAGTTATATCAATTCTCACTTTTTTTTTCATACACAATTGCAATTATAGCATTAGAAAGAACTTAAAATCTAGTAAAAATAATCAATAATAACGACACTACACTTTTACCAATTTTTTTCAATTGGAAAAATATAAATTATTACTATTCATGAAGAATCAATAAATCCGTGGTCACATAACATGTCATACATAGTGAGATTTAAACTTGGATGGAGAGTATAACAACATTCCTCCTAACCACCCAATCTACACCCAATTGATAAAAATAGATCACCACTTAAACCTATTTTTTCACCTAACTTAAATAAACCGCCCCTTACCATTATATTTTAAACCAAGTCTAGGCACTATTTCCAAGAAGTTGGACTATTTTATATTATTGGCTCTTATTTTATCATTGCTTATAATATAAGCAACATGTAAACATAATTCAAGGGTTTAACTTTTCTATATTGGAGAACTATAGTTTTTTATTCATTAGTCATTGTTCTTCATGTGGCTTGCTTAGGAAGATTATTCTGATTTCTCGGGAACGTGCACTTCTTTTGTCATTATATTCAACTTTCTTCTTTCGTTACCAAAAAATGTCACATAGTAAGTGGGGAAAATTTTAAAATGATTACTTTAAGTTTTATTGTGGTCCCTAGATTTTGGAGAAAAGATTGAGGAAATTTGGAAATATAACTTTCCAAATCATCACTTTCATATATATTTTCAAAACATTGGACAGTAATGTGTCATTTTTATTTTCACAACATTGGATAGTAATGGGTGGTAAATATGAGTGTAATCTTAAAAAATGATTTATTTAATAAAATATTATTTTGTGTATGTTCGAGTGATTTGTGACTTGTTGGGTAAATCTTTGGTTTGAGAAACCACGAGCCACGAGCATTTAAGCCGTTAAAAATCACTCGGAGATCGCACTCGACTTGGACCGCACCAACCCTTACCATGGTTGGATTTAAATGTTGCCTCTCATGAGCAACGAGTTTTGATCTTGAGTCGCCAAACAAACAAAACCTTCTCTCAACTATTTGCTCTATCAAAATTTGATTTTATTTAATAAAACACTTTATTATAATTACTAAACATAATTAATATTATTATATAAAAAAATAAGTGTAAAAATATTAGAAATCGGAAAAGATGGGGTTAACATTGAAAATTAAAAAATTATTGAATTTAATTAATATAATTTGGAATTGAAATTAAAATGACATGATTGTGAGATTTTTTATTAAGTGAAAAAACACTTTATATAGCCTAGACTTTTATAAGTTGACTTAAAAAATCAAACAGTACACAATAACATATTTTATGGTGTGCTTAATAAAACCAAAAAAAATTATAAATAAAAACAAGTAGTTGAAAGACATGAAGAATTAATTTTATTTACTAGTTCATAATAATTACATGGAAATCTATATTTTTGGTTTGAAATCGGATCATAATAATTTTGATTGAAATAATTCTAAATATTAGAGATTAGTATTGTATAACTTATGTGTAAAAGTGGCAATTGAGGGTGTTGAATCTATTTTTCCATTAATATTATTATTTTATCAATTTAAAATTGTAATTACCAAAAAGATTGCATAACTATTGGAGTATCAGTTGAATAACCGCACCACCTTGAAATATAATGTGGACTAATCACCACATTGGGATCATGGGACTATGTGCTTGGTTTCAAAAGTTTACCAACATTTGTAGGTTTTGGTGTAAGGACAAACATTACATGGTATTAGAGTTCAGGTCCTAGGTTCAATTCCCCCGAGTTGCGTCGGAGGAGGTGGGGGGGGGGGTTGTTGGAGTATTGGTTGAATAACCGCCACACCTCATAATATAATGTCGATTAATCGCCACATTGAGATCATGCGCCTATGTGCTTGGTTTCGAAAGTTTACCAACATCTGCAGGTTTTGGTGTAATGACAAACCTTACAATAACCATAGGGGAAATCAACATTTTTTGCTTGAAATCCGATTCAATTTATATAATTGTAAACATTAGAGATTAACATTGCACAAACAAAATCTTCTCTCGACTGTTTGCTTTACCGAAATTTGACTTTATTTAATAGAACACTTTATTATAATTACTAAACATAATAAAACGATAATTAATATTCTTATATTGAAAAATAAGTATTAAAATATTAGAGATTGGAAAAGATGGGTTTAACATTGAAAACAAAAAATAAACTTAAATTTTTTTGAATTTAATTATTATAATTTGGAATTGAAATTAAAATGACCTGATTGTGAGATTTTTATTAAGTGAAAAAGCACTTTATATAGCCTAGACTTTTATAAGTTGACTTACACAATCAAGCAGTACACAATAATATATTTCATGGTTAGTTTGATAAACCCAAAAAAATATAAATAAAACAAGTAGTTGAAAGACATGAGTAATAAATTTTATTTACTAGTTTATAATGGAAATTGATATTTTTGATTTGAAATTTAACAATAATAATTTTGATTGATATAATTGTAGATATTGGAGATTAGTATTGTACAATTTAGGTGTAGTAGGAGTAATTGAGGGCGTTGAGTCTATTTTTGCATTAATATTATTATTCTATTAATTCAAAATTGTAATTACGAGAAAGATTGCATAACTATTGGAGAATCAGTTGAATAACCATCCCACCTCATAATATAATGTGGACTAATCGCCATATTGGGATCATGAGACTATGTGCTTGGTTTCAAAATTTTACCAACATTTGTAGGTTTTGGTGTAACGACAAACCTTACATGGTATTAGAGTTTAGGTCCTAGGTTCAATTCCCTCGAGTTGCGTCGGAGGGGGGGGGGGGGCAGGGGGTGTGTTGGAGTATTGGTTGAATAATCGCCGCACATCAAAATATAATGTCGACTAATCGCCACATTGGGATCATGCGACTTTGTGCTTGGTTTCGAAAGTTTACCAACATCTGCAGGTTTTGGTGTAATGACAAACCTTACAATAACCATAGGGGAAATCAACATTTTTGGCTTGAAATTCGACAATAATCATTTCAATTTATATAATTATAAACATTAGAGATTAGCATTGCACAACCTAGTTGTAGTAAGGGTAATTGAGGACGCTGGATATATTTTTGCATTAAAATAATAAATCCATTAATTCAAAATTGTAATTATGACAAATACTACATGACTAGATTTAATGGTGGCAAATCATAAAAAATAAAACGCTTAAAATGTTAAAAAGATTACAAAATCCAATGCCAACACCTGCTATTGGGGATCAACAAGAGCATTATTATTATTATTTTTAAGTAAGTATTCATGGGGATTTGAACTTCTGACTTTCCATTTGTAACTTCTCTTGTCAATTACTCATTACCAATTGCTCTAATCCCATCAGATAGATGGTTGAGATTAATAAAATGGTACAACACTTGGGCTTCCCAGGAGGTCACCCATCCCAGTACTACTCTAGCCCAAGCGTGCTTCACTACGGAGTTCTAATGGGATTTGGTGTATTAACGCTGGTTTGATCAAAGCCTTTTTAAAGTCCACAAAGCAACAAAAGAGATTGGATTTATCATTATGACATTCCCCCACAATGATCCTAAGCATAACGAGGTGGTTTGTGGTTGAGTGATGCCTTCTAAAACCCATTCCGATAATTAAAGAGGTCATTGGTATTGTTTTAAAAAAAAACAAGAATAATGAGATTATGGAAGAGTAAGAATTAAAAAAATGCTAAAACTTAAAAATAATAAAATATTGAATCAAATAGGTTAATTGCACCGAAGATGTGCATTCTACAACCCAGTATGGGAGAGATGTGTAACTCCTTTCATGGTCATCCTAGAGTTAACGAGTGTCATTTATAAAAAATAATAAAATGTTATTAAAAATAACATGTTGGCTTAAATTTAATTTAAATGATTTATAATTGCATATATATAAAACAATATAAATTAGATAAACTAAAACCATAAACATTGGATTACACATTTCCTCAATACTTTCACTTTAAAAAAAGTTTACACCTTGAGATATTTGATCCCTCTGGGTGGTGGTAGATCCCCTTTTAGATGGATCTATGCATGTAAAGTACAATTTATGGTTTTAAAATTTTAATATATTAATGTAAATACAATTTTAATAATTTGGGTGTAGAATTGGTAAGTGGTTTTGAAGGAAGAAAACAAGGCTTTAGGTTTAGAGTAAGTTACAATTTATGGTTTTAAAATTTTAATATATTAATGTAAATACAATTTTAATAATTTGGGTGTAGAATTGGTAAGTGGTTTTGATGGAAGAAAACAAGGGTTTAGAGTAAGTTTGTTTTATTAAAAATATTATATATATCACATTTTATAGGCGTTACCTTTCCACCCGACCATTTGCACCCATCAGACGACCTTGGTTGCGTGAGCTTTCACATCACGCATTGCTGGTCGTGTGCAAATGGTCGGGTGGAAAGCTAACGCCCATTTCATATGTTGAAGTTGGGTACCTTGACATATTTTGAGGGTGCTGAATCCATTTATGTATTCAAAAACTTGATTTAAATAAAAATCTCACACTAATTGGACAGGTAAAACCGTCACACATTGAAGACACTTCGATTTTAAACCTATTAAAAAGTTTTAAACCAACAATCTTGCTTACCAACCTAAACTCAATATATTTTCACTCCATACACATAAATACACACCTTCAACTCCCATTTAAAAAAAAAAATCCACAGCAGGATCTGCCCAGCTCTCATCCCTAATTGCACAGCTGGTCGGCAATTTAGAATAATATAAACACAATCACAATCGAGAAGCATCATTTGTTCGTTGGCTTCAAGTATTTCCCACGTACTCCATATTCCCTAAATTAGCGCATTCGTAGAGGGCACCGTTGAATGGTAAACAAAGCAGTTAAAATCGTCCAGACCCTCTAAACAGGAGACAGACAGGCGCCGTTATACCCTAGTCGGTAGGTAATAGAGGATCCGGATAAACAACAATAACAAGGGCAGTTACTTTTTCTTCATGTGCGCTTATTTATGAATAAGATCCCAAATTTCCAGCCTCTTTCTAACTTCACACAGCTGTTACTTACAAGTTACGAAGTGGGCAACATATGGTGTTTCATGCAGAAAATTACTGATGGCTTGCAGGCCGAGACAGTTATTTCAGAGGTATCCTAACCTCATTTTTACTGTTGGGTACTAGATTGTGTTGGCCTCGGAGGACCAGATCTGGTTCCTGGCAGCCCCCTCCGTGGGAGATTTGAGGTGGGTCCCATTGCTTTTAGCTGTAAGAGTTTCAGTTAGAGTAGGCTAGTCAGTTCCCTTGAATAAACAAATCTGGATCCACCCTGCTAATGGGCTTGACCTAGGAACTAGCATTGGTGTTTCATATAGTATCTGAAGGCCCGTCAGCTTGAGCATTCAGGCATGAAGCTAGTTTAGGTTTCTGTATTGTTCTTTATAAGATAGATATATAGATTAGCTGATAAAGAGATCTGGGATTGCTTGTTTTGGGGTTTCAATGAGGGAGAGCATCAAGAGGGGTCTGCCCTCTGTGAGGGGGGCTGCTAATGGTAGATCTCTGGGTCTGCCCAAAGCCAGGCAACTCCAGAAGACTTTCAACAATCTGAAAATTACGATCTTGTGTGGTTTTGTGACCATACTTGTTCTGAGGGGCACCATCGGAGTCGGCAATTTGGGTGGCCAAGACACGGGGGATGGTAGTGGAGGAAGCAAAGTTGCAGAGGAGAATGCTAGGGTGCTAGAAGAGATCAGGAGGAAGGAAGATCCTGATGAAGAGGACAAGATGGAGATGCAGATTGGTTCTAATGTAACGTATCCTAATGTAACTTATACTTTGGGACCCCGGATCAGTGACTGGGATCAGCAGAGAACAACTTGGCTCAAGGAAAATCCCCAATTTCCCAGTTATGTGAATGGGAAGCCTAGGATTTTGCTTGTCACTGGGTCCCAGCCCACCCCTTGTGATAGCCCAGTCGGGGATCATTATTTGCTCAAGGGACTCAAGAACAAAATTGACTACTGCAGGCTTCATGGCATTGAGATTGTCTATAATATGGCTCATTTGGATAAGGAGATGGCTGGTTATTGGGCCAAGTTGCCCCTGCTCCGAAGGCTTATGCTGTCACATCCGGAAGTGGAATGGATATGGTGGATGGACAGTGATGCAATGTTCACCGATATGGTTTTTGAGCTGCCATTGGAAAAATACAAGGACTATAATTTTGTTCTCCATGGTTGGGACAATTTGGTTTATGGTAAGCAGTCTTGGATCGGATTGAATACTGGCAGCTTTCTTCTTCGGAATTGCCAATGGTCTTTGGATATATTGGATGCGTGGGCACCAATGGGTCCAAAGGGCAAGATCAGAGAAGAAGCGGGAAAGGTATTGACTGCTCATTTGGAGGGTAGACCGGCATTCGAGGCAGATGATCAATCTGCCCTGATATATTTATTGATCTCTCAAAGAAAGCTTTGGGGGGACAGAGTTTTTCTGGAAAGCTCCTATTTTCTTCATGGCTATTGGGTTATTGTGGTGGACAAGTATGAGGACATGATCCGGACTTACCATCCTGGACTTGGAGATGAAAGGTGGCCTTTTGTTACTCATTTTGTGGGATGCAAGCCTTGTGGTAGCTATGGAGATTACCCAGTCGAGCGCTGTCTGAAGAGTATGGAAAGGGCCTTCAATTTTGCAGACAATCAGATCCTTCAGATTTATGGTTTTAAGCACAAGACTCTGAATACTGCAAAAGTCAAGCGGACAAGGAATGACACGGCAACACCTCTTGAAGTTAAAGATGAGTTCAACCTCTTGCATACCTCATTCACTGCTTCAAAGAGCCTATGATGTATTTAAGCATGCATTCATAGATATCTCTGCAAATAGAGAGGCATTTCTTTAGACATTTTCCAAACTTTGTAAGATGAATGTTGTGGTGTTAATCTAATTTATTCTTTGCTTTTGCTATATTATAAGCGAATATGTTTGTTCACAACATTGCAGTCTTGGATTCGAATGCAGTCTTGAAATGCTGACAGGTTTACTACTCAGTCTGGTTCACATTTAACAGTAATATGCCATTTGTCTATAAACCTGAGATGATTTGGGTTAGCAGTCTTTTATTAAGCTTTGATTAATGTTGATCTAAGATTTACACTTGAATGATTGTATGGCTCTGTTTACTTTGAACTGGAAATGTTTTGTAGTTATCAAGGGTAGGAATGCACTAGTGTGGGATCTAATGCTATGATGGAAGGTTTAAAGGCCGATCTCACTGCAAGGCTGGTTTATGAATGTTGTGATTAATTTTGTTTAATTCCTTACATGCTTTTAACTGAAATAACGTGATATTTATTTTCGGCATGTCTTTAGTCAATTGTTATCAATTGCTTGTGATTTTCACACAAATTTATCCAACTTCTCAGAGGTAAATTTGTTGGGAGAGGGCAAGGTTACTTGTCGACAGATCAGATTTAGTGCAAATGGGGATCATAGATAAAGGGATACATGAACAGTGCACCCTCTAGATTAATGACGCAATTACTAGCATTAATGAAAAGAAGTCGGCAGAATCTGTTGATAGAATATAGTTTTGACCTTGTAGTTTTAGTACGATTACTGAGTTGAGGGTCTGATTTTTTTGGTGGATTTCAAATATATTCGAGCTTTCCCAGTTGTAGTTTGTTTCAGGATGTTATAGTGTCTTTTTTTTTCATATATTTAAAAATCTGAGTGGCATGTGATGGTTATAGTGTCTTTTTTTCATATATTCAAAGTTACGAGTGGCATGTGTAATTTATTGTAAGCATCCCAGGTTACTCATAGCAAAGGATTTAGTAAGCATCTCAGATTACTCATAGCAAATGATTTAATTTAAGGCGTGTCATTAATCATTAAATATCAATCATTTGATGTCAACACATATGTTTTCTTATTATTGTTAGAAGTCTGTTAGTAAATTTGCTTTTACAGTTATGTAAGAGACTGGCCTATAAATATAAGTGCAGCCTTTCCCTCTCTCTCTCTCTCTGAAGTGCCTCCCTTAAACTCCATAAGTGTTACAACTGCCCCGAATATGTCAGGCACCAGAAGCAGTCTGCTTTCATGGGTGAGATGCACAAGAGATTTTTTGTTTGGCTAAGATGCCACAGCAGGGTGGGTATTTTTTTGTCAAAATCACCCAGGATTTGGACTTGGCCCAAACTGCTTATTCTTGATTGCAGGTGCAAGTTTCTATTCAAGGAGGATAGTTGAGTGGAGCCTGCTATTCACGGAGGACAAGGGTAAGATCAGAGCTGTATAATAGTTGATTCTGGATTAGAGGTAAACTGATTTTGTTGAATTTTTTTTAGTTACAAGTGTATTGCCTTATTCAGGGACTGCATTTCTCATAATATATGGATTCCAGAACAAAGATAAACAAAATCTGGATCACTTTTTGGTACTTGCTAGAACAGTATATTGTGTAAAAGTGGGAGTCGATATTAGAGCTAATCAGGGTTGAAGATTTTTTTTTTGATCTGTTTCTCCTTTAGTTACATGCAGAACATTTTGTTTAGGGCATCTAGGTCTGAAATCATTGTAATTTTGGACATCAGTAAAATTACAATGATTTTACTGATGTCCATTGTTCTGAAATAGTAAAATGTTGGCCATTCCTGTAGTTACAAGCACAAGTTCTCTTTACTATTTAGAAGTGCAGATGCGAAATGGAGCTGAATTGGAAATACGAACTAGTTTGGTCTGTTCCCTCATTCATCAAAGTTCATCTCCTGTTTTAGAGAGGGCAGCTTTTAGATCGGAGCTGATTGCAATTTGGATATCCGATAAACTGGGTTTGGTTCATCCTAGTTACAATAATTATTTATCCATAAAGGCAGAATTAAAGTAGATTGAGTTTGGTATAGTGTTTAACTGCTTTTGTTTTTTTTCTTCTTAAGTTACAGCCCACAGCCTGGAGGACAGATCTTAGATTGACTTTGATTCTGGACTGAGATAATCTAAAACTGGTTCAATTGATTAGGCACAAACACATTTAATTCAGAGTGATATTAGTTTGGAATAAAATATACCAAATATTTTTTCCTACCTTTCTTGAAGAACCTGATTTAAGGATGGCATTACATAAAAATAGCCAGACCCCTACCTAATGAAGCAAGTGGGGCAAGTGGATGAGATCTACCCGCTACATCTAGCTTGTCAATCTTTTTGTAAGAGAATGAGCCGAGAACCCAAAATCAAGAACTTCTCATATTAAACCTTTCTTTGGACACATCTTTGAATATCCTAGCACATATCTTCTGGCACAAGAAGTCGGTAGTGACCATCCTGATTACCTGTCAGAGATTCCACCTAGATTTATGGTAGCACCCATGATCTCCATATGGTCTACCTTAGTGCTCTGCTTCACTCACAAAAGATCAACACAATAACAAGATGACAAGAACAACCAACTTGCACAATAAGAACAAAAGAAAAACAAGATGGATTGTATTAAGAATGCCAGATCCTTCTTTGAGAGAAAAATAGGGCCAAGCACATGAAATGCAACTGACACCCTGCATTGAGCAATTCTTCCTTAATTTACAGTCTTAAGACTCAAGAGTCATATTGACCATGTCAACTCATTAATTATCTATCGTATTACTTAATTAATGCAATATGAGCTCTGTCAAATAACTACAACTAATTACACACCACATTATGGACATTATGGTCCTTATTTAATGATACTAGGGAGGTATATTAATATAACATGCTTACCCCTTTAAAAAAACCTTTCCAGCTTGGGCAGACTTGGATGTTGCAGTAAGAGTTGTCCAGTCGCCTTCCATTTGATGAGGTTTTTTATTCACGTCTTTGGATTAAAAATCCTTTTACGGTTGTCCAGGATGCCATCTGGTTCCAAATGGTTTTGTCCCTCTTCATCCAGCTCATGAAATTTTCAACATATGGGACTATTTTTGACCAATGAACTTCTCAAGGCAGGAAACATGGTACACATTTTGAATCCTGGGGGGAGTGTTTCCTGGCACAGTTCTGTATGCTACCTCCCCAATTTGTCTGAGTAGCAAACATGGAACACATTTTGAATCCTGGGGGGGGTGTTTCGTGGCACAGTTCTGTATGCTACCTCCCCAATTTGTTTGAGTAGCTTGTAGAGTCTATAGATGTAGATGCCAATATGCTCTTTCCTTTATTCCTCAGAGAGTCTTGCTTGTAGAGTTGTAGTCGTGGGTGTACAAAATCTCCTACTTGGAATTACCACACTGTCCTCCCCTTGTCTGCTTATTGTTTCATCCGTTGCATGAAGTTCCTTCAAGAAGTTACTTGTGGATTTTGGATCATGGTCGCTGATGATGGACCTTTGGAATTCCATTGTTCCAATTTCCATGTAGGTTATGTACTTTAAGGAAACATTTGCAACTTGGTGTACCTTGGCATTGCTAGGAAGTTGCAGAAGTGAGCACATCTGGTCAGTCAGTCTGCTAAACTAGAATGACATCAGTCCCTTTTGATCTTGCAACCCTCCTATAAATCCATGGAGATTTCTTCCCATCTCTGATTCGGTCATGGTAATGGTTGTAGGAGTCCTGGTGTCTTGATTCTCTAATCTCTATTCCTTCAGCATTTCTCACACTCAGCTATGAATCTTTGA
Source organism: Pseudotsuga menziesii (assembly GCA_001517045.1). Taxonomy (NCBI): domain Eukaryota; kingdom Viridiplantae; phylum Streptophyta; class Pinopsida; order Pinales; family Pinaceae; genus Pseudotsuga; species Pseudotsuga menziesii. Next base: position 80,185 of record LPNX010013174.1, on the reverse strand, counting down.
GCGTCTGCCTTTAACTATGCCCAGTAAAATTATTATTTCACTCTTTGGTAAGTTTTGAAAGTGCTCTACTGTGGGAAGTGGGAACTGAGTGTCCCTCTTGAAGAATGCTCATTTTATGCTTTGAACTGGATGCTAGATAAATCTTGTCCTTATACTAGAGGGTATTGCTATGCCATGGGAAATGTCCTGGTTTCCCTTGGTTAGTTTGGAATTATTGTACTAGTGGATCCTGCTGCCATTCAGAACTAACCTCTTCCATCCAAACTGGTGCCACCACTGATATTGCACAAAAGATGCTTCTTTCTTCTGTGACAAGGCATTGACAACTACATCGCCCTTCCCTGTTTTGTAAATAATCTCAAAGTCAAACCCTTGAATCTTAGTTACCCATTTTTGTTGTTTCTTAGAGGCTTTTCTTTGCTCCAGGAATCATTTGGGGATTTGATACTTTGTCTTAATCTGAACATGGTTCCCCAACAAGTATTGATGCCATTTCAGCACATGTAGAATGGTCAACATTTGTGATTTCCTTCTCATAGGCAGATTTGGTTTGTTTTACCTTAATTATTTATTTTCAAAAGTAATAGGCTTGCCTTCTCGCATGAGTATTGCTCTGAGGCCTTGCCCTGTTGCACCCCTCTCTATTTCAACTGCCCTTGCATTTTGAAATTTTGTAAGCTATTCTAGGGAAAATGCTGTTTCGAGGTGACTCTTTACAGAAGTATGCCCTCAATTACAATTGCCAGTAAATCCTCCTTTTTTAATAAGTTGGGCTTTACTGGTACCCCACTTCACAAACTTCCTGTAATACCCTGTAAGCCCCTTGATATTTCTGGGTGTTGGCTAATCCACAATGGCTTGAATCTTCTTGGGATCCACTCTTTACCATTTTCCTTCAAATGATATGCCCCATGACCTCCGATTTGCGAAAGTGACACCTTGATTTCATTGATTATAATTGATTAATCTCAAGGATATGGAGTACACTGTGTACCCTAATCACATGCTCAATATGATCATTCATATTTTTTACTGTAGATGAGGATGTTGTCAATGAAAATCAAGATAAGATAAGATAATTTTATTATTGTTGAATGAATGACAATAAAAGCAGGTACAAAGTAGGAGTGTGAAAGCATCTCCTAGATCAATGCGAAAAGCAGAGAACTATCAACATCGACAAATTTTTGCCGATAAGGTCAAAATTTCATCAGTTCTTGGAAGGTGGCTGGTGCAGTAGTCAATCCAAAAGGCATAACCTAGAATTCATAGTGTCTTTCACGAGTGTTGAATGTTGTTTTAGGAATATCTTCTGGCTGGATCCGGATTTGGTGATACCCAGACCATAAGTCAAGGCAAGAGAAAAAGGTTGCATCATGGATCTATTCCACTCATCAATAAATGGAATGGAAAACTTGTTTTTCTCTTGTGATTTGGTTGAGTCTCATAAAATTGACACACAATCTGAATGATCCATCCTTTTTTCTGACCAAGATTACTGGTGCTGAGAAAGGGCTGTGAGTCTCTTGTATTACTCCTACATCCAATAATTTGTGAATGGACCTTTCATTTTCTTTCTACTGCTGGTAAGGGTGCCTGTAAGGTCTGATATTTGAAGGATCAGTATTTGGTAAAATGTCAATAGGGTGATCCACTTCTTGCTGGGCTGGAAGCCCTTTTGGTTCGTTAAATACTCTGAAATGTTTTTCCAGAATACCCTGTAATTCAAGTACTACAGAACCAGTTTATTCATTTGCATGAAGGGCATAACATCTTGTAATTATTTTAGTTTCTCCATTCAATGAGGGCTAACCATAGTAGCATAATTCGGCCAGAATGACATTTTGTGTACAGAAATTTCTAACAATTCAAATTCGTCAAATATTCGGTGTAAGTTAATACGAATACGTCTCTTACTAACCAAAGACTAAATTTTGGAAAACCATTTTTTAATTATTTAAACACTATACAAAAAAAATGCCATTCAATTTCATATTCCGTAATTCATTCAACAATACATTAATTAATTCCGAATCCTTTTGAGTGTGTTGTATGCAATGGTAAATACTTCTTTACTTTACTTTCCAGCTTGTTGATATTTTATATTTTTGTTTTTTAAATAGTAGTTTTGGTTGTAAATATTATGTCTCAATATTTATATTTATACATATTTATGGTAGTTTTATATTTATACAATATATTGTTGTTAATTTGATCAAAGGTATTATATATAAGAAATCTACTTCCGTATTTTATCCGTACTAGATTTTTTTGTTATGTATTTTTTGCATATCAAATCGTTTTCGTATCCGTATCCGTACTCTAATTACGCCGAAGGCGTTTCACAATGGATATGCAGTCTCAAAAGATTCCTCGTCTCCTTGTTGAATTGGATCTCGACACATGTTTTATTTTTTGTTTTTTGTTTTTTTACATAGGGTTTCTTATTTGAGTCTTTCACGCCAATTTTTTCCGTTTTCACATTTTTATCAATCAGTGTGGAATTATGGTTCAAGATGTCAGAAATTGTAAGCCGAACAACTGAAAGGATTGCTTAGATGGCAACTTTTTTGTTTACCTCATTTTGGGCAAACTACAATTTTTTTTTATTTACCGGATTTCGGCGAGAGTGGGATACTAGGTATTTATTTATACAGATGATATATATTTTGTGTGTATATCTATCTTCCCCAACATTTAACGAGTATGTTGATGGGCTTAATGCCAAGAGTATAATATTGGAAGTAATGGGGATGAAATTATCGTAGGTGCTAAGGGAGACCCAATAATGGAAAACGACACATTATCTGAATTATTGCGCACTTTATCAAGATCATATTCATTTGGATCTTTAGGGAACAAGCATTACAATTTTGACAGTCATCATCAAGAGTAGAATTCAAACTGCAAATCACCTTCTTCATATTTTGTCGCTGCATTTTGGAAGAAAGACATGACATAAGAGGTACTTTCCAACGTTTAATCTTCCAGCTGTGACAGTGTGGTATCAGAGCACTGGTTGCAGCATTGGGCCTCAATGGGCCAAGTTGAGCAGTTGACAGAGGCAAGATTACCCTCTGGTCAGTAGAGGAAAAATGAGAAAGACAGGAGAAAAATTTCCCCAAAAAATAAATTTCTAAGGGTTTTTGAAGTTGCTATGTCGGTTGAACTGGTCGAGTGGTGCCGATACATGTCGGCTGAGATGGCTGAGTGGAGCCGACGAAGCTTGCAGCGACTGTGTCGGCGTGAAAGGCTAAGTTGAGCCAACAAAGAAGGAAGAAAAAGAAAATTTAATTTTCTAAGTACAAAAAAATTCTAAGGCAAAGTCACTTCCGATTTCCGGAGTTCGAGGTCGGAAAGTAGAAGTCGGAAGTGCAGAAAAGGCTAAGGTCGAAAGTTAAGTTTTTTGATTCCTGAGTTTCGCACTGAAGGGAGGAAAGGCGGAATGCGGAAGGCAGAATACGAAAGGCGGAAGCATGGATAGAGTTTCCGTTGTTTGATAGTTTTTCGACCTCCGAGTTTCGAAGGCGGAACCGCGGTTGAAGAACTCCGTCATCGATATGTTTCTGACTTCCGAGTTCTGAAGGTGGAAAGCGGAAGGCGGAAGGCAGAATACTGATAATTCACTTCGTCGAGCCTTTGGGTTTCTGAGTTCCGAGTTTCGAAGGTGGAAGGCAGAAGGTGTAGGACTGACAATTCACTTCGTCGAGCCTTTGAGTTTCCGAGTTCCGAAGGCGGAAGTGCAGAAGGCGGAAAGTGGAAGTGCGGAAGGTGGAAGACTGAGAATTCACTTCGTCGAGCCTTTGAGTTTTCGACTCCTGAGTTTCGAAGGTGGAAAGTGGAAGTGCGGAAGGCGGAATGCAGAAGACTGACAATTCACTTCGTCGAGCCTTTGAGTTTTCGACTCTCGAGTTTCGAGGTTAGAAGGCAAAGTGCAGAAAGGACAGGTTCAGTGCAGAAAAGGTGTTTCCGGTCGTAGAAGGGATCTGTCAAGGACAGAACGACCATTACAGTGGTTCCTAAGCTTCAGAAATCAAGCCTGTTTTTTCAGTGGGATTTATAGGTACCAGAAAGTTGAAAATGGCCGTGAATTTATGCGCCAGATTGCGTGAAATCGAAAGATTTACAAAAAAAAAACGAGGGTGCTGCCCTCAACTCGCCCTGCAGTGGCACCACAAAGGGGCAAGCCCCCTTGACCCTTGTCGTCCCCTCGAGACAATCGTTGTTTGTGAAGAGAAAAGTCTATGTTTTGACAAGTTGTCAATATATGATTTTTCCAACTGCAGGTAAGTAATGTATAAATGCCTGTGAATATTATGCGGCTAACAATTATGTTTATGAACACATTTTGTAGAACCATAGTCACATCAAAAGCAACATTCCACATAGTGCAAATTGCAAGAGTGGGTTGTGGCTTAGCTATGAGAACCTACAGCATGAATGATGCATAGGACTCCTATGAGCACGAGGAAGATGCTATGGGAGAAAACGTTTGAGTTGGAAATACTGAGACAGAATCTAATGGCAGAAGATTTCAAGAGACTCTGCCAGATTTTGCAGCCATCAAGAGGAGCTTAAGGGTGGAAATGCAAAGTTACAGGGCAGATAATGAAAGATTGGTTAAGGCTCAGGAAGAGCAAAATCATCTGAATGTTGCCACATTGCAGAGTTTGATAGACATCCAGAGGAGGATGAGCTCTAGGCATTGTGTAGTACGTCTAGAAGGAAGTAAAAGCAATGCCAGAAGAAGAAAGAGACCTTTTAGTGGATCATCTGACCCTAAAGGATCCATTGAGGATTCAAGCTCTTCATCTCACAAAAGTAAGAGGAAGAGACGTTACTAGAATAGTTCATGTGATGAATTCAAGAAGGCTAAGCCTCCAACGTTTGATGGTGAGGTAAAGAACGGTCAAGAAGCTAAAGCTTGGATTCTCGGGATGAGGAAATATTTCCAAGTCCAAGACTACTCTGGAAATATGAAGGCTAGGGTAGCCATCTTCAATTTGATTGGAAGAGCATCTATATGGTGGGAGCACTTCAGGTAAGTGAAGAAGATCAGTGAAAGGAAGATTTTGTGGAAGCAATTCTAGAGGTTTTTCAGGTAGAAGTACCTCTCTGATAGGTACTATGATGGTAAGATTAAAGAGTTCCATGAGCTGAGATTGGGGCAGCAGACCATGGAAGAGTATGCCAATAAGTTCTTGGAACTATTGAGGTATGTCAAGTATACCAAGGATGATAAAGTAAAAATCCAGCGTTTTTTGAGTGGGTTGCCTCAGTCTTACAAAGACAAAATTAAATTTGACAAACCCAAAACTTTAGAAGAAGCTATAAGAAAGGCTAAGTATTGTTAATTTGTTATGATCAGAATAAAGGCAGACCTGATTACCATAAGACATGGAAGGATAAGAAGAATGAAAAGCCTGATCATTGGAAGAAAGGTTTCAAACCCTCAACTTTCGAAACCAGCAGAAGCAACCATCATAAGCTGTGGCTAAGCCAGCCAGAGTGATGGGAGAAAAGCCAAGATATCCAAAGGAGATCAGAGAACCTCTCCAATGTTGGAGATGTGGAGGACCCCATCTGCGCAGGAATTGTCCGCTTGAGGATGGGAATGCAAGGCCAACTTACAACATTCAAGAAGTTGAAACAGTGGGTTAAGTAGCAAGAATTGTCCCCAGGATTTATGTAGCACTAGAGGACCGCCAGGTAGATCATCAGTCAATTGTGGTTGAAGTTGCAGGTAAGATTGTTGAGCAATCTGTTTTTGTTTTAATTGACCCTGGGTCTACTCACAGTTATATTACTCCTAGAGTAGTTGAGATTTGTGCTTTGAAGAAGTTAAAGCATAGCAAATCATGGTTAGTTCATTTAGCCATTGGAACTAAGAGAAAGGATAGTGAAGTGGTAGAAAAATGTCCATTGGTTATGAATGGATTGGTCACCTATGTAGATATGAATGTTCTACCACTTGATTCCTATGATATTCTTATTGGAATGGATTGGTTGGAAGCACACATAGTAAAACTTGATTGTTACAACAATACTTTTGAGTGCTTGGATGAAGAAGGCAACTTACAGGTTGTAAGAGGCATTCCAAAGGTGATTTTTGTTAGGAAGATTTCAACAATTCAGCTGAAGAAGTTCTGTAGGAAAGGTTGCTGAGTGTATGCAGCTCACGTTTTGGAGGCAGGAGAGATTGAAACTCCTAGGTTGGAGGACTTTCATGTGTTGCATGAATTCAGGGATGTTTTTCTTGATGAAATTCCAGGGTTTCCTCCAAAGAGGGACATTGACTTCACAATTGAACTTGTGCCAGGAGCAGCATTAGTGTCTAAGACACCCTACAGGATGAGTACACTTGAAATGTTAGAGCTGAAAATGCAGCTGCAAGAGTTGTTGGAGAAAAAGTATATCAAGCCAATTGTGTGTCCTTGGGGAGCACCAATTCTGTTTGTGAAAAAGAAAGATGGTACACTTTGTTTGTGAAAAAGAAAGATGGTTCACAAATATATTCCAGCACATTTATTATTGCACATGGCCTTATAATATAGTTGGAGAGCCACTACAAAATATGTTCTTCCTCTCGGCGTTCCTTTGCACCTCCTGACGCAAATGCTAGTTATGCTACTATTGGAGCTAACATGTGATGGTTTTGGTATGAACCTTTTACCAAATTTGAATATGGAGACAGTTTGGTATGGAAAAATTATGTATCGAAGATAACCTGGTGATTCAGATATCATAATTTTCAATTATATCTCAAATATGAAAACATGCAATTTTTTTAAAGTTAAAAAATACAAAATTAAATATTAAATGCTTATATAATATAACAGCGTAGGAGTCCCAAGGGTTGGTTTGATTTGTAGATGCTCATGTACGAAAGTTCACATAGATCTTGGGATCAAATCCATTTATTTTCTTGAGGTTACCAATGGGTATTTCCACTGGTGGTTATTGTTAGAGAAATATAAGAAACAAAAGCAAACAACAATAACAATAGAACACGAGATTTATGTGGAAACTTTGCTATGCGCAAGTAAAACCATGTGTCAATGGTAGCTTAAAATTTTGCTATTCCTTGTCAAATCTTTTTACAACTTTTTCTGTACAAAAATTCTAGGAGTCATTTCCTTTCTATGGAATACATAAGAGGGTTCCAGAAGGATCTGAGATACATTGGAAGGTTCCATAAATTTTTGCCTCAAAGGCTCTCCACCTTTGCACCCTTGGGCCCCAGGCAAGGAGGTCCTGGTCAGATGCCCCTGCAACCCCCTTAGTGCATACAAATTGCATGTGGGAATAACCAAAGGTTCTCCACCCCTGCATCCTCGGGCCCTAGGCAGGGATGGCCTAACTAGATGCCCCTGCAACCCCCTTAGTGCATACGAATTGCATGTGGGAACAACCATGCACCATGCTATAGGAAAATATCGGAGGTCTAGATATTGACTTCACCTCCTAACAGTTACTACCATTTTCCATCCAAAAAATTGGGGAAGAATGGAGAAATCCATGGTGCTAGCAAAGTATGAGTGTCCACTTGAAACACTTGGTATGAATGAGGGACATATTTCTCTAGGAAAATAATATAATAACTTATATGTTCATAATACAAGATATATTACTTATTGCACCGAGAGGCGCTCTACAGCCCAGTATGGGGGAGATCTTGTCATGTAACGTTCCTCATGTAAATGTCGGTTATAAATTTTATGAGGGAGATGTTGTAACGTTCCTCATGTAAATGTCGGCTATAAATATTTACTTCTATTTACTTATGATTTCCAATTATTAGAGAGATGTTGTAAAGTTATGTAACATTCCTCATGTAAAGGTCGGCTATAAAAAAAGCTCCTTCTCTTGGGATGGATGGGCTGAATCTTGCGAACAATACAAGCCTGTCTCAGTAATTTCAGCAATTGCAGGCAATGATCTCTGGAACATCGAGCAACACAGCAAAAAAAGGCAAATTCAGATTACGAAGGCTGTAATTACAATACAACCTTGTCTCAGCAATTGCAGGAAAATGATCCTTTGGAACATCGAGCAGCACAGCAAAGGCAGATTAAGCTGACCAAGTATGGTTTTAATTATTATGTCGTTACTCTCATGGCATTATTTCACTTTTACTCGTTAATTAAGCAAACCCATTGCCAAATTAGAATGCTTTACCAAATCGCGAATTAAGGGCATTGATAGAATGAGTTTCAGGCGGGTGGGTCGCCACTTATTGCTCTCACAACTCGTCTAAATCCATTGAATCATGGAACTTCTATTCACTGGATATATTGAAGTCTTTATCTACAATAATCTGCAGAATTTGGTGAACAAAGGTTGCCCAGAAGCAATGGCAAAAGCAATGCAGACCAGTTGCATGGGACGACAGTTAAATCAGAACCAGAAAGACAGGAAATATAAAGGCATCCAAATCTTGGAACCTTCGTTGAGGATGTCGAAAGAAGAATTCAGCCAGTTCAAGAAGGCAAGGAAGTATAGATGTATCAAAAGAAGTAGTTACGGTCGTTTTGGTGCAACTATCTGTGATCCAATAGCTCAGAAATGTTGTTGGCTTGGTTTAACACTTCAGACGAAGCTAAAGCTGTCTATATATATCAGCTGCAAAAATGATAACGAAAAGTCTCATGCAACACAATTCAAAATCCTATGTAGCCTATTCAAAATTCTATGTAGATGAGGCAGATCCTAGGACCAGATCCAGCTGCTGCGACCACAATTCAGATTCAGGATTTAAGCAGATAGTTATTAAGAGTGAGATGTCTGATACGATATCAAGCATAGAAACACCAATAGAAACGATATCAATAATAGAAACACCAATAAGCTGTCATAATAGAAACACCGATAATTTGGATGATGATGAATAAATTCTAGTAAAATAACAAAATATAAAAGATAAAGATAAGAAACTTCACGTCACCAATCCAATGTTTTATCTTTTAAAAAAAATAAATTAATTTGTTATATTTTATAGTAAATTACTATATTCATATATTTTTAGATTTCCAGTAGGCCATACGTAAATGTTTGTTATTTGGTTGGTTTTTTAATCTTTACGTTATCGTTCTGTTACAATTTTTAAATTTAAATTTAATTCATTTAGTTTTTTATATAACAAAATGTATATAGTTGCTTTATGATATTTATTTTAAATTTAATTTATCTAATTTTTTTATAACAAAATGTATATAATTGCTTTATAATATTTATTTTAAATTATATAAGTACAAAACAAATAACTTCTGAGTGATAGAAAATCAGTAGCTTCTAAGTGATTTCAGTGCAATTTTAAAGCGAGAAGAGGTTTGCACCTAGAGAGATTGGATCCCTCTCGGTGCTTGATAGAGCCTAAGATTTGGATCTACGCTGGTATAAATTACAGAGATATTACTTAAAATCTAAGACATAATTTTTAGGTATAGTTGTATAGTAACTTACATGTTTTAATATAAACAAAAATATATATTTATATATGTTGAAGATAAATATTAAACATTTATTATGTACTTTATATATATTTAGGTAACACTTTGACCTTTGAACTTCAATACATCTTTTCAATTTTTTTGATATTTTAACATTTCATCTTTAATATTGTTTTTAATTTTGCTAGCATTGGGGCAATTCCGACAAGATCTTTCTGACAACAACTCAATCTGAGATAGTGAATTGATGATGGCTTGGAACTCATAGGATTCCATGTTTCTTGTGGTTGTGCTTCATATTTTTTGATTTATACTTCGGGCTGTCTTATGCTGATCTTTTCTATTCGCATAGAGAGACCTATACGTCCTTAGTGATGGTTTGCGTTATACCTTCTTTTTCACAGTAACAGGTGGGGATTTGTTTTGAAATATGTTGCAACCGAACCATAATGCTGGAAATGTTACAAAATTAAAGGCAGGTCAACTATTTATACCCCTTCCTCTTCTAGTATTGCTAGCCTATAAAAACTTGAGAGTTGTTCAAAAAATGCTTGGGTGAAAGCCAAATGAATATTGTTGAATGAACTGACCTAACAAAAAGACAAAAAACACTGCATCTTATAAAAACAAGAAACTTTAGATATGCCTAGAATGGGTGCCTACCTCATACGGTCTAGTTACGTGGATGTGTCTTGAAAGTTCAAAGCTGTAGTAGTAGATGTGGTTGTATGAGTAGGAGGTAGACCAACTTCTTGAGTTGGGTGAGCAACAACATGCTTCACTGAATTGTTGTGGGACACGAGCTGGGTGAGCAAAAACATGCTTCACTGATTTGTTGGGGGTTAGATGATGCTCAGACCATGAAGGTGTCCATGTGACCGGGTCGAGGAAGAGGAATGGAATCAAGGGGAAGATTTAAATATGCCATAGTGCACTCCATTAGAGATTGCATGAAGGCAATTTCATAGGCCATTTGAATCTATCTACCCTGCAGTCCCACCCTAGATTCTGCCTCCCACCCTTGCGGGTTGAGAATTTGCTCTCTTCTATCAATTGTGCATCGGTCCTGGATTCTGTTCTGTTCCTTCACTTGCTTCTTGAAGCCTTCCTTTCTACAATTCCACTATAGTGCTGAGTATGTCACATTCTCAATAGTTTCTGTGATATCCCTCTCACATTTTTTAATCCTTTACCCAAATCCTTCAAGTCGTAGAGAAGAGAACATTTTTTCCTATAGTGGCAGTGCGCCAAGGGGTTGTTTGTAGAACAGTGACACATAGTGCAAACAACAAAGGAACCTTTTCAACCCACAATTAAACCCTCAAACCTCCAATTTGTCCCACATGTAGGAACTTTTGTAGTCATTGTACTGTTCATTACTCCAGATATGCATATAGAATAAATGAGATAGGGCGGTGGCAGGTTGATGCTCTTGACACTTGAATGCATGTGATATGGCTCATGATGGTTGCCATTCCTTTGTGTTAAATGCCATTATGAGGGGAGCATGTGGAGGTGTGAAATTCCCCCCCTCTTTTCTTTGCATGTCACACTAACACCAAGTCCCACACCTATACTGGCTTGCAAATCCACCTCCATGTTTAGATTGAAGAGGGTATGAAAAATGGATATGGAGGTGTAATCTTCTCCCATCGCTAACACTCGTTGACATAATCAGGCTAGCGTTAAGCTTGAGGGAGTTTTCTATGGTGCTGAGCTCTTATGATGCACATCGAGTCGATTGATAAGCCTTGGAACACAACAAGAGAACAGTGAATAGTGAATTGATTTGAACCATAGTAGCAAGATTCTACCATATTTGTTGTGCAGAAATTTGGCAGCAGTTTGAAACTTTGAAGTTCAATGAATTTTCCTTGAAGAGTACAAATCAGTGTGGTCCAACTCTTTAATTATCTATTCTATTGCTAAATTAAGGCAATATGGGCCCTATTAAATAACTACAAGTAATCACACACCACATTATGGCCTGTTATCAATGACAGCTTCTCAGGAATCATCCCAAGGAGATAGTTGAAATCCCACTTAGTGAAAGATATCATCATACATATAAATATAACTTGTAACCTTTCAACTGCCCAAGGTAGTGTGAGTCGGCTATATTTCATTACTAAATAACGGAAGATAGACTGGCCATCATTACACCAGCAATTAAGGCATTACTTATTAAGTTATTAGTGCCTGTTATTATTATGATGATTGATAATGCTGATACTACCACTCAATTTCTGAACAACTGGGCTCCATGCCTTGTTAACACCAGTACCAACATCCCTGTTTAAATTATACAGATCTGTTACAATTTCAATGGCCTCTCTCATTTTTCTTTTTGTATAGTGGTCGTATATTGCAATAACTCTAGTGTTCTCATTGCAAAAATATGGTGCCCAGTTTTGTCAGAGTGCTCGATGAATGCAGATTTCTGTATGCAATTAGGCTTAATATAAGCATAATGCTCCTAAAGTCTTACAAATTGAGTGACCTGTTTCTCCAATATAAATATTTTCACAGGAGCAAGGAATGGCATAGACTCCTTTATGACTTTTAGGATTCATAGGGTCTTTTTCTACATTCAACATATTTCTGAGGGTGTTTGGAGAGGAGAAAATAACCCTTATGTCAACTTTCCTCTTTGTTTTTGCGATCTTATCAGTAGTCCCTTTTATATAGTGCAGTACCACTCTTGCCCCTTCTCCATAGCATTGTCCTCTAGATTTCTGGATAATGTTTCTGAATTGCCTATCATTATACCCGTTGCTTCTAAATACCTTATCCAGGTGCTCTATCTCTAGATGATCTTTATCAGATATCCTTATGGCATGAGTCAGTAAGGTATTGATAACATCAAGTTTTTGCACAGGAAAATGATGAGAATGTGTAACTTTTTGTGTGTGCCTTTTTACTATCAATTTGGTGTGTGAGACAGCCATCATTTTATTTGGTTTCAAGAACATCTAAAAAGGCACCAAATAAAATGATGGCCAAGTTGCAAAAATCTTCTACTTCCATCGTGGATTTAATGCTATCAGATTGGTTATTCAAATGATTAAAAAAATCATCCATTCCCCCTTCCATGTGGCCAAACCATGTTGCTATCATCCACATGTCTTCTGTATGTCTTATGGTCATTTGTGAATCTATGGCATGCCCTTGGTGATACTTTTTGAAGTGTTTGAAACATATTCCCCTCTACTTTACATGAACTTAAGCCTATATGATTGAAGAGATTGAATGCCCAGAATACATTTTCTAATGAGATTGTCCACAAATATGAATTTGTGTTCATATATCAGGTATCAATAGACTGACTTATTTACTCTAGCTGTTAATTCCTTGTTGGATGTTTGCTATTTTGTTGTTTGGAGCCTAGGCTATTCTTAATCAGTATAAGATCATTTTTCTCTTATAATCTCACACGCCTTGCATATCTTCTAGTGATTGAGCATGACGGTTTTGTTAATTTGTAGACTTGTGGATTTTGTATCATTGAATTTTGTACAACATTAAGAAAGTCTGACCCGGGATGGATATTGAATTTTCTATCATTTCTATCCAATAGCCATAGTACGGCCATATGAAACACAGTGTAAGCAAGGGAAGTTTAGTATTTTTTTCCTCGAGGCATATGAAATTTAGTATTTATACCAATTATATGCACTATTTTTTCAATCAAAAGAATGTTGCAGCACATTTAAGGTCACTCAAGTTTACGAGGGCATGAAATCAAATGTGACAAGTCAAGCACTTATCTTTTATCATCATTAGTTGCTTTTCAACTCCAAATTTAACTTTGTTTCTTGAACTAGATGGCTACTTGATACACAAATTTTGTTGATACATTAGTGATTTTGTGCAACAAATTAACACATTCTCTTCATGTATTTCTCTAGGAGTCAAACCATGCAACTCACAAAGATGCTATTTCATGAGATGGGGGCTCTATCGATTTCACTATATTTTGATATTAATCTAAAGGTGCCATTTATAAGTAGAGCAAAAACCGATAATTGTTTGTTTTGTAATGATTTACAACCATCATTCTCATTAAATTATTGTGATAGAAAGATGCTTACTTCCCAAAAGATAAGAGAGTTTTGATGGTTCATTCTAGTACCCTGTTTTCTCAACCAAATGATTATCATAAAAAACATCCGTATGACAATTACCAATAGCAACATTGTTGAAAGCAAAATTTTCATAAAGAACCTAATGCAAGAGCTAGGCTAGGCTTATATTTGTAAGATTTTAAATATTTTTCTTACAACATTGTTGTTGAGGGTCGGCTAGGCTGATAAGGGCCAAGTTTCTATATGTTTATGCTTAATTGTGTTTTTGAAGAAACAAACTTCATTATAACTATGGTTTTGAAATTTTATAACTGAAGGGGTTTCTGTTATACACCTCTATTATCTATTTATCTATTGATCCATTATACATTATACACATTGGAAGTTCTTGACTTGTGTTGCTTTGTGTTATTACTTAATAGATTCTCTTCATTGATTTGAACCTGATTTAGCATGTGGACATATGGCACTTTTACCGACTCAGTGAAGGAATACAAGGATGGATGCCCATTGCATTACCAAATATAGGCATAGTAAACCTTGAGGTTCCAAATAAAACTGAAGATATCTTAGACGACATGACGATAGAGAAGGATATATATAATTTCTATATTCAGCCAGGCAAGAAAAGCTTTCACAAGGCTAAAGCTTTAGTAAACATACAAAAACTGAAGGAGAGAGTAGAGTACATGGTTGCTAATGCTGAAGAGAAAGAAACAATAAAGACACTGGTCTGTAAATTCTTGAAGGAAGAACAGTGAACAGCTTGATGTTCCAACTGAAATAAAAAGAAGAGTCACAAAGGAAGCAAAAGTCTAAAAATGACATCGAAAATACCATTGCTTGAAATAACACAATGATCTAGTTAAACACTAGTTTCAGTAATAATATAGATATGATTGTATCTTTTCATATATATGAAAATACGATCAACATCATTAACCGTTTTGTTTCCATATCAGAGATGCCTGATACACTGAAAACAATACCATACAATACAAGAGAACAATTTTCAATTGTTTGATATGTAGGATAAAGGAAGGATTTCAGTAGGTTCTCTATAATTTTAGAATTGTTTTTGGGAGTAAATTTTGGTGGAAAGAAGCATGGGTGAAACGAGCAAGCCTTTGGTTGATTCTTACATTCTAAACATGTGTTTGAGTGGTTTTTCCTCGTCATTTTCACTTGTTTCAATGTTTGAGTGTAGCTCAATTTCAATTGACCTTGTGCTGATTGAAGGACGTTTTTGGAAGTGGAAGCCACTGCTGGGAGATTTACCTACATTTGGGCTAATGTTGTTTTTTAGCAAGCTATTTATTTAACCCTCAAACATTTGGTTTTCCTTGTTAGAACAACTCCAAAATGTATGCCATTCTTTATAATGAGGGTGATAGCGAGGCAATAGTTTTGGATGGATTTGATGGAGAGGGTATCAATTGCAGAGTGTCTGCATAATTAGTAGAGGTTCAGAGTATATGGGATGAACTTTGTTTATGATTTATCTATCATTAATGTGTTTTTTTGGAAAAATGCTTCATATGTTGCTTCAAAGAACAAATGAGTGCCAACCTACACATATGTTGCTTCATTGATTACAATACCTGGACAGAAGTGGTAAAGTATCAGCCTACACAAGCTAGAAAGTCTAAGATCTGAGCTTGGGCCCCCACATGGAGTGACTCAATATCAGGGCAATCTACATTGAGGTTAACTTTGAGGAGCAAATCCAACTCTTACTTAAATCTCCTCAACTACTCTAAAGTGGATGAGATTCTTAATTCAATGTAACTTTACATTGATGTTTCTACATAAAACCAATTGCACGACGTGCCAAGTCCATTCATCGATGTCCCTAACCATTTTAGTGTTACATAGAAGGGGGGCCCTTCCATGAACATGAAGTTATAAATAGGGGTTGAAATTCATCTTGAAACCATGCCCATAAAAATACTGTTGTTTGACATTTACAAAAATCACGTTGAATTGTCTCATCCTTACCACACTATGTGCAAGCCAAATTAGTAACGTGAACTAGGTGAATCTTACTCTTGACAACCAAACCCTACCTCCCAAGTTTAATGTTTGAAGGAAGTGTGATATTTCCAAATGGTTCGACTCCTCTATGATCACATTGCTAGATCTCCAAGCTCCCATTTTTTATTTAATATAGTGCTAATGTCGAGGAGTGCTTAATCAACTCACAAGATCCTTTGTCTGGTAGATATAAATAGGTTTCCCACTCCAACTCCAATACCTCCATATTGGCCCTTCTCCATGCACTTGCATGTTATATAGCTAACTTTTTATAATCATGCGACATAGACCCTCTTAAACAACCTTGTTTTCACCAGCAAGCCTTTGAGCACAATTTATAGCCCTCCCCTTTATTCCACAAGTCTTTCCAAAGAAATAAACCTTTCTTAGCCAATCTTTCCTTGCATAATTTGGCAAGTCTAATACGCCCCCTTGAAGACTTGAATGCCCAGATTGGCTAAGATGCAAGATCCAAGGATTATGAAGTCCCTCAAATTGCTAACAGAGAAATCCAAACATTGTTTCCTAGGCCAACCACGCCCTTTTGAGTGGAAACTTGCAATAATGAATGCCTTCACATTATTGATAATGTCACAAATTTGGAAAGGACCATTAAATACCCCTACGTGTTGCGCCCTTTGAATTCAATGTTGCACTAAGACTTGCCAAAGAGAATCCCCTTCCATTGTTCTTATCATCCATTTGTTGACAAGGGCCACCCCTCGGGAGAATTCCCTTCCATTGTTCATATCATCCATTTGTTGACAAGGGCCACCCCTTTGGATTTATAGGGCCCCTTGTTCTTGATGTAAGGTACACATGCCTCAAGCTGTTAGAAAATCAAGTAATATTTACTTGTTGATCCATAGTGATAAAATATATCTCTTCGAGTGTTTAAACTTTTAGTGAGGAGCTCGCTCTGATACCAATTGTTAGAAAATCAAGTAATACTGAGAGGTTGGGAGGGGGGATTGAATTGGTATTAAGCAATCTGTTTAAATTTTTATCACTTTAAAACAAAATCAACAATGAACACATAACACACAATATTATCGTGGAACCCCAATTGGGAAAACCACCAATACTTCTTATCACTGCAAAATTATATTTACAAATACTTTGCAAGCACCAACTTGCCGGATGCACCAACACCCGAGTTTTTCAGTTACAACTGAATGATGCACGAAAACCTGAGTTTTTCAATTACAACTGAAGGATGCACCAACACCCTATTTACCAGCAACAACTGGAAGAACGCTACAACCCCCTACAGGCTTGTAGCCTATCCTTGCTCTTCCCAACCACCCTTAGATGATAATTCGATCTTTGACTTCTGTGATCCTTTAGATCTTCCAATTGAATGTACATAGATGCTTGTTTGAAGGTTTCAATATTTTCTTATATACCCTCAATCGTGCCTCTTCATCTAACAATCATGTATCTTCATTGTGACCCTTCCCCAATCAACAAATCATAAAATAACCTCTTCGTTACAAAACTGTGAAATAACAGTGTGATAATGTATCACTCCGACTCTGATAGAAATCCTCATGCAATTATCTCTCCACAATGACCTTTTCGCATTTATCTTTTCGCAAACTGTCTTTCCAGAATTAACCTTCCGCAATCGCCTTTTTCGCAAGCTGCCTTTTCGCAACTAACCTTCCGCAACAATATTTCCACAGTCGCCTTTCCCACAATTTGTGAAAAATCCTTCCTTCCACAATTGCGGGTGTGCCTTGGCACTTTCCTCCGCAATTGGCGTCCGCAACTTTCCTTCTGCACTCATGATTCCACAGTTGCCCTTTCCGTAATCACCTTATGCAATTAACTTTTCGCAATTGCGGATTGCGGGTATGCATTTCCCAAATTTCAAAATCGACTTCCGCAATTATGTGACCGCAACATTATTTCTGCAGTTGGGTTGCAGATTACGGATGTGCCTTTCAACTTTTTTGAAATGGGCTTCCACAATTCGTATTTCGCAAAACTTCTTCCGTAATTGCGGATTGCAGGTCTGCCTTTCATAAATTCTCAAAAGTGAATTCCGCAAATCTCTTCCGTAATAGTCTTCCTGCATCTTTAACAAGCTTGCACCTTGGCATTGCGGAAATTATTCTAGACCATTAATCTTTCTCTCTCTTATGATCTAGGCTGTCCAAATCTTCATTTCATAGAAACTTAGTGTTATAATGCTTTCGACTCCGCTCAACCGTGTTATTTTGGCTCAATCTTTTTGGACTATTTCATCAATGTAGCCTTATGATCTTATGTTGACAACAATGCCGATTTAATCAACAATATCCCCCTTTGGCATTGATGGCAACATTTTCTCTTTTAGGCAATTTTTCTCTTTGACAACAATGACAAATTTTCGAGAAACACTCTCCCTGTAACATTGCTCCATTTTGCTATATTCCTTCAGAATATTATAGTTTGTAGTTGTGCATAAGCAACACAACAAAGTATACTTCATTTCTCTTTGAACGTTACTCTCATTCTTCTTTGTTTTTTTAATGATCTGAAGATGTAAATCTTACTTCCAGAGACCGTAATTTTTAACACAGTAACTTCAATACGCAGCAACAAAAGTCATAAGTATTGTAGTTTCATATCAACAACATCAATTCACCTTTGAGGAGATCAAAACCACTCATAATTATTTACTTATGGACCATAGATTTTTGCCTTAACATTTTTCCTGTTCTGTTGATTTCCGCCTTCCGCAACAGGCTTGGGGTGCGGAAATCTACACTTTACCTTGTCTTTTTTCCCCACTTTCTTTCTTCTGACTTTCGACTTTCACCTTCTGTAGGCAGATCCCAGAGTGCGGAAAAACAGATCTTACCTTAAGATAGCCGCATTTTGACTCTTTGGCCAGCTATCCAACCTCCATGATCATAAGCAAAATGCAGTGGAAAATGCGAGGCATATATAGATGCAAAATGCAGGGACATTTAACAACAATAACTCCACTTAAATCTTTAATAAGCATTCAACATATTCAGTACATTCATACGCAAATATATTGCAGAAATACGAATAACCAGAGAATACTTATCTTGAAGATGAAGCTGTACCCCAACTAGCTATGTCGCTGCAACGTTTCACCCAACCATAGGCCAGTGGTGTTCATCAATCTCTCAACACGACTACCACCCCCGAGTTGGGCATGATTTCCACAAGGAACTAGGGAACATCAGACTCACACATAGCTAGAACATATCAAACACAGCCAAGCTAACCTATAGTTGGGTTTATCAGACTGTCTAGCCAAGCCAATACACAATTGGGTTTATCAGGCTGTAGGCAAACAAGCCAATACATTGCTGGGTTTATCAGGCTACTTAGCCAAGCCAGTTAACAATTGGTTTTATCGGACTGCAGGTAGTCAAGCCAACATTCACATTGAGGACCAACGAAGCCAACTAACAGATGGGTTTATCAGGCTACTCAACCAAGCCATCTCACTCCTGGTTTTATCGGGGTACTTAGCCAAGCCAACTAACAATTGGGTTTATCAGGTTGTCCAACCAAGTATCACACATGGCCAAATGCACATCAAGACACAACCAAGTCATCACACCGTTGGGTTTATCAGGCTGTTAGCTAAGCCAATCTATGTTTGGGTTTATCAGGCTGCTAAGGCAGTGTACAGGTAGAATGACTAAGCTAGTGGCTCATTCACAGAGCTAGGGACACCTCCACAAAATCTATCTAACCTAGCATCCACAATACCTACACACTCGACACAAGGAAGTATCCCCATCTTTGCTACATAGTCCCTTGGGCTATACCTTCTCTTTTAGTGCTCTTCAGCATGTGCATAGAAGATTGACCAACCACTCTTATCTTTTTGTGAGCTTCCTCTCTTCACTAGGTTTATCAATCCAATTTGACGTCTCTTCCATTCCTAAGTCTTGCATACAATTCAGACCCAAACCAGGGCACACATAACAACAAACCACAAGGAGACACAACAACAAAGGGCTCCACACTGTAACACAGACAATCAGAGTTCCATACCACTCACTCTTTAACACAGGAGAAACAAGGTTCCACAACTTTGTAACACAGGAAAACACTGCTGAACAACTCGTTCCGCGACTCCCGGATAATTTTTAACATAATGAATAAAAAATGAAATGGAAGAATGACCAAAAACGTTATGGGCCACTCCTAAATGACGGACTAGACACACATTCACGTGATTACTTGCTTCAGAAGCAAGAATGCAGCTTTCCCCAGGTTGTAGGTTTGCTCAAACTGCAGGTTGGCTCAGTCACGGAATCGATTGCCATGCCTTGCTCTACCCAAGGCATTAACTGCCTCAATTGCTCTTCTGGAAGAACTGAATGATTGAGTACAGAGGACAAAAATGTAGCCAAGGGTTTACAGGTTCTCCCATCAACATCTGGCCTCACCCTATGGCTTAAGGGTTTGACCAACTCACCTCCCCATTCCTTGTGAAATCATGCCCCCATCTCTTACGTTGTAGTGCATAGCTAGTTGTGGTATTTTATTAAATTGCATATTTACATGATATCTTCAAAATATACTGTGCCTGACTTAGCAATATAACCATTGGCATTGATTTAGATCGCCAATATACAAAACACCAAATCAATGGTAGGGCCTTGCCCTTGAGCTCCTTGCCATGATTTAATACAACATTTACATCATGTACAATTTTAATACCATGGGTTCAAAATCCGTATATTACATTCCCCTCCCCCTTACATTAGCATTGTCCTCGATGCTATGCAAAATTGAAAAAAAATGGATGTGCTAAGTGCATGGCATCCTCCAGCTCCTACATAACCTCATCAGGACCATCGTGCTTCCATTACACCTTTACCTGTCCAACGGATCGATTTCGGAGCACTGTGACCTTTTGGTCGAGGATCTACAATGGATCAGTTTGGAACTCTCTCTTCGGTTCCACCTGAATCACATCCTAATTTATCACATGGTTAGGGTCATGTACATGTTTCTTAAGCAAAGAAACATGAAAAACATTTTGAGCTCTAGTGCTAACAGGGAATGTAAGTCCATATGCAACTGGCCCTATTCTTTCAAGCACTTCAAAAGGCTCACAATATCTAGGTGACAGCTTGGCACAACTTCCAAGCTTCAAGGAATTCTTCCTTGGCCTCACTCTAAGGTAAACATGATCCCCAACACTGAACTCTCTATGCACTCTATGCTTGTCTGCATAGCTTTTTTGTCTATTTTGGGCTGCTTTCAAGTTTTGCCTGATCTTAGAAACCTCTTGCTCCATTTCCTTAAACAATTCTGGACAGAGCACAATTCTATTCACGGGATTATCCCAAGTCACTGGTGTCCTACACCTTCTTCCATACAAAGCTTCATATGGACTCATTCCCAATGATGCTTGCTGCCCATTATTATAGACAAATTCTACCAAGTGTAAATAATTCTCCCGCTTGGATGGTTTGTCCATTACATACATGTGAAGCATGTCTTCAAGCACCTGATTCACTCTCTCTGTTTGCCCATCAGTCCGAGGATGGTAGGCGGTGCTAAAGTTAAGCTTTGTACCCAAATATGCAAACAAACCCTTCCAAACATTAGAAGTGAACTTGGTATCTCTGTCAGAAATTATTACTTTAGGCAATTCATGCAATTTGAAAATCTCTTTCATGAAGATCTTTGCAATGGCATCAATTTTATAGGTGGACTTAACCAGTATAAAATATGATGCATTTGTTAACTTGTCTCACAGTCATTGGCAATCCTGTAATAAAATCCATGGAAATAACTTCTCATTTCCATTCTGGGATTGGGTTGCAATAAATTTGCTGGGTGTTGATGCTCAACCTTCACCTGCTGACATTTCATGCACTTAGCAATATACTCAACGATTTTTTTTTTCATTCATGGCCAAAAATACTGCTTTCTAACTGTAGCAATTTTCTTTTTCTTCTGATATCTCAGGTGACCAGAATATGGAGCTTGATGGATTTCATCCATAACAATTCTCATCAAGTCTTCCACATTTGGAATATAAATTTTGTTCGTATAAGTAAGAAGTTCATCTTCTTCCAATTTATATCCCTCATACTTCTTTTCAAGGATTTGCTGCTGCAACTTGTCCTTTATCTGTACATACATTTCATCCTCAACAATATGCTTAATAATCTGCGATCACAAATCTGGTTGGCAAGTACTAAGAGATGCCACATGCATTTCATGCACCTTCCTACTGAGTGTATCAATCACTTTATTTTCTTTTCATTTTATGTGTTTGATTTCAAAATCAAATTCACACAAAAATTCTAACCATCTAGCTTGCCTAACATTTAGAGTTGGCTGGTCAAACAAGTATTTCAGACCACAATGGTCTGTCCTTAGCTGAAATTTCCTTCTCATTAAGTAATGCCTCCACATCTTGAGAGCATGTACTATGGCTGCAAGTTCTAAATCATGAGTAGCATAGTTATTCTCATGTTCTTTCAACTTTCTTGACTCATAGCATACCACGTGGTTGTCTTGCATAAGAACTCCTTCAAGTCCTTGATTACATGCGTAAGTACACACCACAAAGTCTTTTTCTAGGTCTGCAATATTCAAAATTGGTGCACTTGTAAGAAAATTCTTCAACTGCTGGAAGCTTTTTTCACATCTTGGTGTCCATTCAAACTTTATCCCATTCTTTTGCAAAGAAGTGATTGAATGTGTGACCTTGGAGAATCCTTCAATGAACTTCCTGTAGTATCCTGCAAGTCCCATAAAAGATCTCACATTTCTTGGAGTTGGCCAATTCATAATGGCCTCAATCTTCTTAGGGTCCACATATTTTCCTTTATCTGAGATAATGTGACCCAAATAATGAATTTTATCTTTATAAAAATCACATTTGCTCAACTTTGCATACAACTTATGCTCCCTTAGCAATTGCAATGTCAATCTCAAATGTTTTTCATGGTCTTCTTCATTCTTAAAATAAACAAGAATTTCATTTAGGAAGACAAAAACAAACTTGTCCAAATACTTGCTAAAAACACTATTCTTGAGACACATAATGTAGCTGGTGCATTTGTGAGACCAAATGGTACTACTACAAATTCATAGTGTCTACACCTTGTTCTAAAGGTTGTCTTATGAATATCTTCATCTTTGATTCTTTCCTGATGTTAACTAGACCTCAAGTCAATTTTGGAAAATACCTTTGCTCCTCTCATTTGATCAAAAAGGTCATCATTTCGAGGTAAAGGGTATTTATTTTTCACAGTGACTTTGTTCAACTATTTGTAGTTAATACATAATCTGAGTGTACCATCTTTCATTTTCACAAACAGAACTGGTGCTCCCCACAGGGATACACTCGGCCTGATATACTTCTTTTCCAGCAACTCTTGTAGTTGCATTTTTAGCTCTAGCAATTCTGGTGTGCCCATCCTGTAGGGTGCCTTGGACACTAGTGCTGCTCCAGGCACAAGGTCAATTGTAAAATCAATTTCTCTCTTTGGAGGAAGTCCTGGAATCTCATCAAGAAAAACATCCCTGAATTCTTGCAATAGATGAAAGTCCTCCAACCTAGGAGTTTCATTCTGCATTGCTTCCAAAACATGGGTTGCATACAATCTACAACCCTTTCCTACAGAACTTCTTCAGCTGCATTGTTGAAATCTGCCTAACAAAAATCACCTTCGGAATGCCTCTTACAACCCTTGGGTTTCCTTCTTCATCCTTGCATTCAGAATTCTTATTGTAACAGTCAAGCTTGACTCCGTGTGTTTCTAACCAGTCCATTCCAATGAGAATATCATAGGAATCAAGTGGTAGAACATTCAAATCTGCACAAGTGACTAACCCATCTTGACTAATGGACATCTTTCTACCACTTCACTAACTTTTCTCTTGGTTCCAGTGGCTAGTTGAACTAACCATGATTTGCTATGCTTTAATTTCTTAAAAGCACAAATCTCAACAATTCTAGGAGTAATATAGCTGCGAGTTGATCCAGGGTCAATCAAAACAGAAACAGATTGCTCAACAATCTTACCTTCAACTTCAATCCCCGTTGACTAGTGATATGCCTGATGGTCCTCCAGTGCTGCATAAATTCTAGGGATGGTCCTTGCTACTTGACCCACTGTTTTAGCTCCTTGAATGTTGTGAGCTTGCCTTACATACCCATTCTCACGCGGATAGTTCCTGCGCACATGGTTTCCTCCACATCCCCAACATTGGAGTGGTTCTCTTGGATCCTTTGGATCTCTTGGCCCGTCTCCCATCATTCTGGCTGGCTTAGTCACAACTTGTGATGGCTGCCTTTACTGATTTCAAAAATGAGAGGGTTTGAAACCTTTCTTCATTTGATCAAACTTCTCATTCTTCTTGTCTTTCCATGCCTTATGGGAATCAAGTTTGCTTTTGTTTTGATCGTAGCAATACTTGGCCTTCCTTATTGCCTCTTCTAGAGTTCAAGGTTCATCAAACTCAATTCTGTCTTTGTACGATTGAGGCAACCCACTTAGAAAACGTTGAATTTTCACTTTATCATCTTTGATATATCTGACATACCTCAACAACTCTAAGAATTTGTTTGCATATTCTTCCATAGTCAACTATCCCAATTTCTACCCATGGAATTCTTTGATCTTATCATCATAGTACCTATCAGAGAGGTACTTCTGCTTAAAATATTTCTTGAAATGTTTCCACACAATCTTCCTTTCATTGATCTTCTTTATTTGCATGAAGTGCTCCCACAATATAGATGCTCTTCCATTCAGATTGAAGATGGCTACCATTGCCTTCATATTTCCCGAGTAGTCTTGGACTTGGAAATATTTTTTCATTCCAAGAAGCCAAGCTTTAGCTTCTTGACCAGATTTTACCTCACCATCAAACGTAGGAGGCTTTGCCTTCTTGAATTCCCCATGTGAACTGTTCTGGTAACGCCTTTGTCTCTTATTCCTATGAGATGAAGAGCTTGAACCCCCAATGGATTCTTCAGAGTCACATGATCCACTAGAATACCTTTTTCTTCTTCTGGAACTGCTCCCACTTCCTTCCGGATTTACTGCCCGATGGCTAGAGTTCATATGCCTTTGGATGTTCGTCAAACTCTGCAGCATGGCTGCATTCAGCTGATTCTGCTCTTTCTGAGCTTTAATCATCATCTCATTGTCTTCTTTGCAACATTGCAACCCCACCCTTAGGCTTCTCATGGTGGCTGTAATATCTGGGGGAGTCTCTTGATATCTTCCTCCATTGGATTCTGTTTCAACATTTCCAACTCGAATGTGCCCCCCATAGCATATGCCTTGTGTTCATAGGGATCCCGTGCATCATTCATGCTGTTGATTCTCATGGCCGAGCCAAAACTAACTTTTCCAATTGCACTGACTTTACAAAATGTGTTAATAAACACCATTGTTAGCTGCGTGATAATCTTAGAATTTAAAAATCACTTACCGACTGTTGACTGCATTTTTCTCTCTACGAATATATTCAGCTTAGCTCAATGTTGAAAGCAATAGCTCTAAAAACTATTCACTTGGCCCATCTAGGCCCATTGTTGTAACCAATAGCTCTGAAAACTATTCTCTTGGCCCATCTAGGCCCAATGTTGTAACCAATAGTTATGATACCACATTGTAGCGTCCCCTCCCCTCTACATCAACACATAAGGGAGGAACGCGACTTTATTGCTTGCTCCAATACCACGATATCCATGTACCCAAGTGTCCATACACCTCACTGATATGTGTAATAATTTGAAATTTATTATTTCTTCCTCTTTAGACATGGTCACGGGTCATGTTCATTATTTAACATTCATTCATAGGCTCAAAAACCATTGTAACAGTTGTTCCGCAACGGACAAATCCAAGGCTACAACCAGAAAAGTTGTTTTCGCACCGAAACATACTTTTCCAATTTCCACCTTTCGGCTTCCGATCTCCGACTTTAGGTAGCTAAAATCCTGAAATGTTGTATGCTCACCTGTCACTTTTTCGCTTTCTAACTTTCGACTTCCCGACTTCCGATTTATGACTTCGAGAAGCGGAAATCCTGAAATGCGGTATGCTCACTTGCCACTTTTCTGCTTTCCAACTTCCGGCTTCGGGATTCGGACTTCGAAAATCTCGAGATACTATACCTTTACTTGTTCACTTTTCGCTTTCTGACTTTCGACCTTCTGCTTTCCGCGGGCCGACTTCGGGATGCGGAAATCCACGAAACGACTACTTTATTTTTTGGTTTCCCGCTTTCCGACTTCCAACCTTCCGCTTTCCGTGGGCCGACTTCGGGATGCGGAAAAACCAACTTTTTGTCTTAACCTTTTTCCTGTTATGTCGATTTTCGCCTTTTGACTTCTGCTTTTTGCCTTAACATTTTCCCTGTTATGTCGATTTTCGCCTTTCGACTTCTGCTTTTTGCCTTAAACCTTTTTCTTGTTCTGTCGATTTTCCGCAATCTGCTAGATAGTCTGATAAGCCCAATTGTAGTTTGGCTTGACTGTGTTTGATATGTTCTGGCTATGTGTGAGCCTGTTGTTCCCTAGTTCCTTGTGGAAATCATGCCCAGCTCGGGGGTGGCAGTTGTGTTGAGAGATTGATGAACACAACTGGCCTATGCTTGGGTGGAACGTTGCAACGACATAGCTAGTTGCGGGACAGCTTCATCTTCAAGATAAGTATTCTTTGGTTATTCTTATTTCTGCAATGTATTTGCTTATGAATGTACTGAATATGTTGAATGCTTATTAAAGATTTAAGTAGAGTTAATGTTGTTAAATGTCTCTGCATTTTGCATTTATATATGCCTTCCATTTTCCACTGCATTTTTCTTGTGATCATGGAGGTTGGATACCTGGCCAAAGAGTCAAAATGCGACTATCTTAAGGTAAGATGTGTTTTTCCGTACTCAGGGATCCGCTTGCGGAAGTCAAAAGGAGTTAAGTGGGGGAAAAATACACAATTGGTTTTATCAGGTTGCAGACAAACAAACCAATACACTGTTGGGTTTACTATGCTACTCAGCCAAGCCAACTAACAATTGGGTTTATTAGACTCCAGGCAGTCAAGCCAACATGCACATTGAGGACCAGCCAAGCCATCTCACTGCTGGGTTTATCAGGCTACTCAACCAAGCCAACTAACAGTTGGGTTCATCATGCTGTCCAACCAAGGATCACACATGGCCAAATTCACATCAAGACACATCCAAGCCAACACACCGTTGGGTTTATCACGCTGCTCAGCCACGCCAATTTACAATTGGGTTTATGAGGCTGTCCATCCAAGCCAATATACCATTGGGTTTATTAGGTTGTCAGCCAAGCCAATCTACGTTTGGGTTTATAAGGGTGCTAAGGTAGTGGAAAGGTAGAATGGCTGAGCTAGTGGCTCATTCACATATCTAGGGACACCTCCACAAGACCTATCTGGGATGACATCCACAATACCTACACCCAACACGAGGAAGTATCTCCTTCTCTGCTACACAGTCCCTCAGGCTATACCTTCCCTTCCATTGCTCTTCAAGATGTGCATAGAAGATTCACCATCCACTCTTATAGTTTTGTGAGGTTCCTCTTTTCACTAGGTTTATCAAGCCAATTCGACGTCTCTTCCACTCCTAAGTCTTGCATACAATTTAGACCCAAACCAGGGCACACATAACAACAAACCACAAGGAGACACAACAACACACGGCTCCACTCTGTAACACATACAATCAGGGTTCCATACCACTCACTCTATAACACAGGAGAAACAAGGTTTCACTTGTACACAAGAGCCCAGGGTTCCATACCACTCTGTAACACAGAAAAAACTGCTGAACAACTCATTCCGCGACTCCCAGATAGTGAATAACATAATGAATCGAAAATGGAATGGAAGAATGACCAAAAATGTTCCGGGGGACTCTGAAATGACGGACTGGGCACGCATTCACGTGATTACTTACTTCAAAAGCAAGATTGCGGCTTCCTCCAGGCTGCAGGTTTGCTTAGACTGCAAGCTAGCTCAGTCACGAAATCGACTGCCATGCCTCGCTCTGCCCAAGGCATTCACTGCCTCAACCGCTCTTCTGGAAGAATTCAATGATTGAGTGTAGAGGACAAAAAGGTAGTTGAGGGTTTACGGGTTCTCCCATCGACATCTGGCCTCACCCTATGGCTCAGGATTTTGACCAACTCCCCTTCCTATTCCTTGTGAAATCATGTACCCATCTCTTACGTTGCAGTGCATAGCTAGTTGTGGTATTTTATTAAATTGCATATTTACATGATATCTTCAAAATATACTGTGGCTGACTTAGCACTATAACCATCGGCATCGATCTTGATCGCCGATACACAAAACACCAAATCAATGGCAGGGCCTTGGTCTTGAGCTCCTTGCCATGATTTAATACACTATTTACATCATGTACACATTTAATACCATGGGGTCAAAACCAGGGTATTATAGTAATATAATATGATCACAACATCCGACAAGTATTCTTAGTATAATATGATATGATAGATAATTAAAGTTAGCACATATTGATCAATAATAAAATATAAGAGATAAAGATAATGCATAGGGAACAAAGAGAATTCGAATTGCTCATGAGAAGACTTCACTTGAACTCAATATTATTAAAAGCTTGAGTTAAAGTAACAATGTATGCCTTAGTTGAAGCTTTAGTTGAAGCTTCAACTAAGTAACAATATATGTCTTAGTTAAATATTGTCAAGCTTCAGTTAAAGCAATAATGAATAAATCGATTAATTAAAGGAGAACTCATAGTGGTCACTTCAGTAAATCAATCAATATGATTTCAGTTAAGAATAATTAACTAAAGTGTTAATAAAAAAGAATTAGTTAACTGAAGTGTTTTGCATGACAACACTTTAATTATACTAAAAGATGACACTTAAGCTATAACAATTGAGTTACAACTATTGCATGATGACACTTAAGTTAGCATGTTAACTAAGTGATCTTGCATCTGGTTAAGAGGCGAGTTCACTCTAAAGACAGTTGACCATTATTTAATGTCAAAGAAGAAAGGCATAGCATATCATGTATTTGCAAGATTAAAGAAACCAGAGCACAACAATTATTCAAGAAGTCAATTCACTATAGTTTGCATGGGAGGCTAATTCCCCATGCGGTTATTCGCTATTCCTTGCATGTCAATGGTTTTGACAAGTTATTAATGTATTGGACTCATTGTAAAGTTCATCTGGTTGATCTCTCTTCTTTATTGCTACGTATCTACACTTGGGGTGTTTGTTATCTCTTATCTTGCATCTGGGGTGTCGAAAGCAATATGCTATTGTAAAAGATATTCTCTGCTACCTATCATAATTATACTTTGAATATTTGCTAGGGTTTTTCATCTTCATAGTTTTGAGGGCTTTCCCTAGGGTACATCATGTGTTATGGTTAAATGTTTCAAGTGTACGAATGGTTCATTGTTTCAAGTAGTATTTTTGCATTTAAAGAATTAAAGATCAAAACTCAACATATTTGCACAAAATTCAACAACATTAACGTTAATTGTGGTTTTAAGTTCAAATAATTTTTTCTTATGTTTAAAGCATCTTCAATTTATGTAACATATAATTTTAAATGAAATAGTGAGTAGAATGCTGGAGTAAAAAGCATCCAAACCTTTAAGGTGATTACATAAAGGGGTTCCAAGAAATCCAAAGCAAGAAAATTAAAAGTCAAACGAAAATCGATGGAGTAATTAATACTCCCCCTTAACTCAATAAAAATGTATTGTGATCCATAGCCCCCCTCAAATGTATTTGGGAATGGTTGTTTTGGTTTTGGTGATGGGGAACATCACTATAAGGAATGTATGGAGCCATTACACATGATGGAGCTCAACTACTTCATCAAAAGAGCTTACACTTAAAGATTTAGGTTGTTTTTGGCCCTCACTTTTCATGGTTCAAGGCTTGTATTTTAATGGTTCTCCATCTTTTAAAACCATTAACGCATCATAGACCATAGACCATGCCAAGGCAATATTAAATTCCAAAGAATGTGAAAGGGAGGAATATGGGAGGTTTTCAACCGTTGAAAGTTAGTATTTAGCCTACTTTCTCTCATCAATGGCTCTAAGAAGAGGGCTTCTTGCAATTTTATTTTCAAAGTCTTATTTTCATATACATATAAGGGGAAGGGTGAATATTTTTTAATGTGAGTGGGAAAATAGATGTACGTTTAGAACACATGTAAGAAGAAAATGAACACATACTCTTAACCATCAAGAAAGATTGAAGAGTCTCTCAATCCCTTGTAAGCCTATAAACAAGAGGGTTTCTATTTGTACTTTTTGACAAATTATAGAGGGCGTTGTGTTGGAACCTAAGGTCTTGACGGTTCATCACACCTATGGAGATTTTGGAGACAATCGGGTTAATAGACGATAGTCGACTAGTGGATTGATTGAGTCAATAATTAAGCAACGATTGAGAGAGTCAAATATCTAACTCAATAGTCAACTCGACTGTGGTCATCTCGGTTATGATGACCGACTAGTCTTTGGGACATTATGGATTTTGTGGAAATGGTTAGGATCAACGACTCCTATTTGTGGAACAGTTTTTCCTCACTCCAAGAGAGTTCGTTAGATCTAGAGAATATAAAAGGATGACCCTATGGGTTGTGCCAAGCATGATATTTGAGATTTCTTTCATATCAATAATGCATTGTGATGTTTTGATGAAAATGCATCATGCTTAAGTGTTATAGCACTGTCTTTAAACACCACCTTTCTTCTTGGAATGTTGTTCCCTTCTGTTATTTCTTGAGTCTATTTCATAGTTGCTTAAGTGCTATAGCACTGTCTTTAAACACCACCTTTCTTCTTGGATGTTGTTCCCTTCTGTTATTTCTTGAGTCTGTTTTATAGTTCAGGGTGAAGAGGTTCCCTAACACTTTGAAACACATTTTTTTGAATGGAAGTACCTAGAATGTTAGGGAAACTTGGACTCACCTTCCCTCTTTTAGTTGATGGACTTTCATGGTGTCCTCCTATGCTATGACTATAGTTTAATTTTACGTTTGGAAGTGCCTAGTTGCTTGAATGGGGCTTGATTGTCATTGATTTATTTTTGATTCAATGATATCAGATTTGGTGGCTAATTCTTTACTACAATGCATAGAAATCAACACTCTAATAGTGGTTTTGGTGCGTGTGTCTTTTTCATTTATCTTTCTATCATCATATTGTATTATTTTTTCTCTCATTTTCCATACACTTAGTGGGTTCACTAACACTTTTGACAATGGAAATTAAGTTGATACATTTCAAAAGCATTTCATGTTATCTCTAGCCCTAGTTATTTTGGGGATTTTATGTTTACATTCCTATTATCAATCTTATTTTTTCTTCTCTTTCTTTCAAAATATTTAAGGGACCAAAATAACGAACTTCTAGTAGATTGTTTTCCGTTGCATAAGTTTTTGGTGAATAGTTTTCTACGTCACCTAAAACACACTATTATTTTAATTTAGCACTTGCATTTCATTGTTATATATTTATATCAGGTATTTTAGTTTTGTTGGTATAATAGTGTTTTTATTTAGTTTGATTTTAATTGGTTTATGTCAAACACCAAAAAGAAACAAATGAAGGTATATTTACCATTTCTGTCACGACTACTTGTAAAGAGGATGATTTGTATTTCTCTTAAGAGAAGTTGACAATATTTTCTTATTGGCTAATGACTAACACACTTTAATAGTTATAATACCCTCATTGATAACATGCAGAGTTCATCATTTGCTCGAAGGGCTTGAAGAGATATCTTAGTTGCTAACAAGTGCATGCTTTGTTGATCTTTTGATAGCTTGAACAACTCGTCTATCTTCTCCCAAAGGCACATTAAGGACCGATTTAAGGCATTTCAAAGAAACAACCAATCAATTAAACATTCTCACACAATGAAAAACATGAAAGCATGACTCTTCCCCCTTCAAATTTTTACATTTAACTTTGGTGCTCTTGGATCAACTTAACTAGGTATGCTTTCCAACAAGCTAGTTTTATTTCTTTCACTTTCATTTAATAGTCCACAAAAAAAATAATGGAACTTGACCCTAGATATTGTGTAATTTTTAACATTTCCTTTTTGTTCCATTTGCATGTAAGCTTCTCAGTCGTAGCAAGGTGTAATAGTACCTTCTTGGCATAATTATATTATGAGTATTAATATTACTCTTTACTTTCCACATTTACTTTTGACAACTGGTTTAGTTTCTTTTTAGCAAATTTAGGGAGAGGACTTTAGGTATGCCATGCGGATTGCATACCTCTTATTTCGCTTTAAGTGTTTCAATTTATATAATGGTAAATTTCAAATTAGGGATTCTTTAGTCATGAGACTCCTTGTCAAGAAATTGTTTTTGATAATTTTGAAATGAACATCTCCTTGTCTCTTTCATGATATGAGACCATGTGGTCATTTTTTATTGCATGTCTTTGAGGTGTTGATTGAATTCCCTTCTAATGTCTATCTTTTGAAGGTCTCTTAAGACACAGTGAGCATGAGTGTCTAATAAGAGGCTTGTCCTCCATATGAAATGCATAGGGTAATCTCACTTAAATTACCTTGTACTCATAATTAGAATATCTAAACCTCACTTTATACTACTTATATGGATTTGATGCCACAAGTAAAAACAAGTTGAACCTATTCATGAAGACCTTCAAACGAAATGGCCCAACCTTCTATATGTATTCTTAGTAACATCAAAATCAATACTTTATCACCATGATACATTTAAAAAATTTCATTAGTTCAAATATCAACATTGATACACTACATAATAAAACTTATTTATTGCATGTTGTGACACTTGCATTTAAAGCATGTTTAGGGGTACATTTATTTTTCTAATTATAAAACCTCATTTTAAAACATGGGAAACTTAAAAATTTAGAAATCATTGCATCAACTTGTATGACTACACTAGTTTTTTTTCACAATTTTCCTTCACATTTATTCATCTTCCTTGATTATCCCTTTCTTTGCTACATATCTTTTGCATCTTATGTGTAGTAGATGCAACTAATAAGATAAATACAACTTTTTGATTATGAAAATATTTAGAACATGAACATCACCATAATATTCAAAATCATTATTATAATCATTTTATCATTGCTATAACATTATTAACTATAAAGAATTAATAAAACACGATATTGTTTCTATTAATCTCAAGAACAAAACCTAAAAGACATTTTAACTTTTTCCTTTTCACTTTGGTGTTTCAATGTCTACTTTGACTACATTTCAAGTATTGTAAAAAATGATGTCTAATGCAACTAAGTTAATTTCCTCTCACATTTTCATTATCCATTAAAAATATTGATATATTGTAAAATCATTATTAACTATAAAGAGTTAATAAAACACGATATTGTTTCTATTAATCTCAAGAACAAAACCTAAAAGATATTTTAACTTTTGTCTTTCACCTACTTTGACTAAATTCCAAGTATTGTAAAAAAATGATGTCTAATGCAACCAAGTTAATTTACTCTCACATTTCCATTAAAAATATTGATATATTTTACAATTATATTCATTTGTATCATTTATATATGTTCATTTCAATTTTAAGTTTATTTCTTTTATTCCTTTAAAAACATGAATTAAATCATTTTTTTTTCAAAAATTAATTAATTATATAAAATTATATAATATTAATATATAAAATATAATATATTCATTTTATATTATATATTAATATATATTATTAATAAAATTATATAATATATTAATAATATAATATATTCATTTTATATTAATAATATTCAAACATTGCTTCCACCGACTATTACAAGAGGAAGAAAGTAGAGCGCAAGGAATTGGTGAACCTGGACACCTTCGAAAAAACGAACCCTCTCCTGGTTAAGTTGGTTATAGAAAATTCTTCAAGTTTAGGTGCCTACAGATGTCCCATAGAGGAAGAGAAACCAGAGGAAGCTGAGGTTGGAGGCAACACCGAGTAACACCCCTGTTTTTTCTTTTGCTGTTTTTTTGGATACATTCCTTGCCTTCCATATAGTCCACATGGCAAGGAAAGGGAGATAGCAGTATCCAGAATGCTTAGTGAAGGAGACAATCCACATGTCCAAGAAGGAGCAGAAACTATCAGACTGGTGAGGAGGGGACAAATGGTGCTGTTCCAATAGGATTGAGAGTAAATTTTTCCAAATAGGGAAATAATAAAAAAGGTGTTCGATACTTTCAGCATCCATTCTGCAAAGTACACATATATCGGGCCCCGTCCATCCTCGTTTTTGAAGGTTGTCCCAAGTAAGCAATTTGTTCTTCAATGCCAACCATATAAAACAACAAATTTTCCAGGGAAGAACGCTGTTCCAAATAAATGAAAGAAGTATGCTGCCAGCCGGAGGGGAAGATGCATTGATAATTCATTCATATATCAGTTTGGATGACACAGTTCCATCGGATCTATTGTATGACCAAGTCAGAGCATCCAATTGATCAACAAGACGTAAGCCACAAGTTTCCAGACCCCTCGTGAAAGTATGCCAGGCTTCCTTCCAGACACCGCCAACACAAAGTTCCTCAGCAATAAACCAATATTTATGAGCATCCAGGAGGGTATTTCGAGCCTGTGCAAGAGTCACTATATCCATATCTTCCAAGTACTTGCAAAGCCCCTGAGGAATCAAGAGAGAGTTGGATACCCCAACAATCGGATCAATGCCAAGAGGTTTAAGCATTCAAGTTGAGATGAAGGTGGTGCATCTACACCAATGGTTAGAATTTTGGTTGAGCTTGGTGTACCATGAATAGGGAGACATTTGCTTTTCATTTGCTATATTACACAATCTAATGTTGAAAGTTTGTTGATATTTAGCCCTAAGGGTTAGCTCAATTGGTAAGACATGTGCACACTCTCTCGGTTTGGGGGAGGTCACGGGTTCGAGCCTTGAGTCCTTTGGGGTTAGACCTTTTGCTAGGTTGGCTGGTGGGCGGTCTACCACCTCTACCATCCACTAATGTGGGGAAGTATTGCTGAGTTTTCCATGTATGTTTCCATGTGAGTTTTTTTTTTGTTGATATTCATCTCAATATAAACCTAACTATATCATTTATGAGAACCAATGGATGTGTAATTATATAATTTATAAGAACCAAGGGAGATGTAGGAGTTGGCCTTTTCCAAATACACCATATGTTCTTTAATTTGACAAGTACCTTTAAATACCTCTTTCCATCTTTGAACTAGAGTGGCCTACAAAGCCTGATAAGGGCAAATTGATCTCGAGGTTTGGGGTCAATCCCTAATGAAAAACCTTTCATTTGATGATACAACTTGAGATGACATTAGGTGTTGACTAACATGACTTGGTTAATTTTGATTTAATGTAATGATTATATCAACTTTAATAATAATATTTTTTTATTAATTAATTAAAATCATTAAAAATAAAATCTATACCCATAAAATTTATTATTAATATAGTAAAAATAACATTATTATTATTAAAAAAATTACTATAAATAAAAGAAATAAATAAGAATATATAAAATGAATATATTATATTATTAATATATTACCAATAGCATTACTATTATTAAAAAAAATACTATAAATAAAAGAAATAAATGAGAAATTTTCTAAAAAAAAAAAAAAAAAGAAATAAATGAGAATATACAAAATGAATATATTATATTATTAATATATTAATAAAAACATAATATTATTATTATTAAAAATTAAGAGAAAAAATAAATAATAAATCCAAATAAACAAAATGGAAGATTTAAACATATTTAAATCTTAGTAACAAACAATAAATATATTGGTTTATGTTCTATTTTATAAGTGTAAAACTTTTTTTATAATTTCATTTTAATTGTATTGAGAGGCCTTCTAAAGTTTTATATGGGAGATAATTGTTATGTAACATAATTTATGTATATGTTAAAAAATTTATTTGTAAAGTTTAAAATATAATTATGTTTATAAACATATATTTTAGAATTTTGGGGTGGACTATCATTTATGATTTTTCATATATGAATGAGAATGCTAAGTGTACTCTCCATATTGATTCTAAAGAACTCATGTTATAACTGCACTTTGTGGTAGTTGGATTAGTGATTTTATGTGCGTAAAAAAATTGAAAAAGAACTCATGTTATAACTGTACTTTGTATAGAGTCTAATCCACTAGATATCAAGTGAGGCTACCCAAGGATTTGACCCCAAGACGTTCTATTTATAACTTACAGCTCTCAATCACTTGAGCTAACCCATTGAATTTTGTGTCTGTTAATATTTATATTACATTTTAATATTAAAATCATGCAATATTTTAAATAGATAAGATAGTATTGAAATTTTTCTTTAAAAAAAAATTAAAACTCATTTCAATATGTGTAGATATTGTATCTCATTTTAATATTGAAATTGTTTGTATTTCACTCTCTTACATCAATGTGTAAGACTAAGTAATCATTAAATTAATTTTCAGGATTGATACAATTTAAGGATTTCATGTATTTAGTGGAAGACAATAAAAAACCGGGTTAAGAAAAAATATTAATTTTCAAACAAAAATTCTGATATTAGGTTGAATAAGTAATATTTAAATGACAACAATATGAACATAATGTTAACTCATTGGTTAAGTACCAACATAGATTTATCTTAAACTCAAATCTATCAAGCAGCCAGAGGTATCCAATTTCTTGAGTTATACATATATTTTTTATCTAATATTTTTACACTTATATAAAGAGGTATCCAATTTCTTGAGTTATACATATTTTTTTTTTATCTTAATATTTTTACACTTAAATAAACTTTATCCCGCTTGGTTTTGGGGTTCTGGCCTTAGAATGGAGCTATTTTTTTTTTAATTTTATTAGTGGACATGATGTGTGTATACATATTCTTTTTTATTTTGTTAGGCTCTTTTAGTCCATGTGTATAATAGTAATAAAAGTAATTGTAATTTTGAAGTACACATGCTTAAATACCTTAGTGTTTTATATTTTTAATAAATAACTTTGTTATAAAGTAATTAATAGTATAACCAAAATGATTGGTATACTTGCAATAATTAAAAATGGTGGAAAATTGCTTCTATCTGTCTTATATTAACCACTTTTAGAAATGTGGTTGTGCTAGTATTACATCAATATAGATCCATTTTAAACTCAAATCTATCAAGTATTGAAAGGGATCCAAATTCTTGAGGTATAAATTTATTTTTTATCTTAAACTTTTTATAGGTCAAAAAAAATTTACACAAGAAATTTTCCCTCTCTTGGTTCCGTGTTTAAGATGGGTCTAATTTTTATTTTATGAGTTAACATGATGTGTGTATACATGTTCTTATCATTTTGTTAAGTTTACTTTTTAAATAGCCAAAATATATTTTTATTATTTATTTTTATTTTGTAACATAAGGTCAGGTCAGGTTATGTTATATGCAATAAGTATGTAACATAAATAGATAAATAAATTCACATAATTTTTCAGACATATAAGATGATAAACTTATAAGATAATAAGAATAATATACTTACACAAATTTAAATAAATTAAGTAATATTAAAATAGTTAAATAAAATAAAACAGAAAAATATAAATAAACCAAAAACAAATAAAATATATAAAATTAATATATTAAAAAGTAAACCATTAAAACAAATAAAAAAAAGAAATATTTTTTTTTGAAAAAAATAGTAACAAAATAAAATAAAATAAAATATAGAGCATGTACAGTAGCCACTTACCATTGTATTGGGATCCTAATTCAAAGGTTGAGCCACATCGTAAGCTAGTCATTTAACGTTGCATTGGGATTGTTTTTTCCAAATTTTCGAGATATATTGTAACCAGTTAACTTAATATAATTATAAATCTTTAGATTTTAGAAATATATGGTAAGCATTAACTTAGTATAATTTACATTGCAATTCTTTAAATTTTAAAGCATTGGGAATTGTAAATACACAAGTCATTGACAACTATAAAATTTTATTGTAAATTGTAATCACAAAACTTTGTAAGTATTGGGAACTTTTGTGAAAATTACTAATTTAGTGGAGTGAGTAATATAATTGAAATGTATTAAAAATAAAGAAATAAGTTATTATTTTTTAGAGCGATGATTTAAAGTAATTCGGTAATTGTATTGATTTCAACAACAATATAATGCATTGGTTTTAATGGTGATATAATGAAAATGATTTAGAGCAATCAAGTAGTTGTATTAATTTCAACAATGATATAATGCATCGGTTTCAATGGTGATATAATGAAAATGATTTAGAGAAATAGTAGTTGTATTAATTTCAACAATGACACAATGCAAAACAATAGGATGCATTGATTTTTATAATAATATTACAATAGAAAATGATTTAAAACATTAAATGAATAAACAATGTCAAGAAAATTGAGTTTTAACACCAAGATAGTACAAATTATTAAGTGAAATGACTTGAACAATAACACAATACATATTATGATGTTGTGAAATAAATTCTCAGTAATATGTTGAAGTCCACCAATTATTTGATTAAGTGTGATTCTGTTATTAATATTTGCACATTAAAACCATTATAATATTAAGATATATGGAATGTTAAGATATATACCAAACATTAAAATCAAAAGCATACAACAAAATGAAATAGCATGAAATTGCTTTATAGGGAACATAAGGGACCAGAGAAAAAAATCATTAATATTGCAGAGCGAGAGAGAAGGGGTATGACTTAAATATTCAAATGGTTTTCAAAAAACCTTATTTTTTTATTATCATGAATATGAAAATATTGAAAAGGAGTAGTGGGTAAATTGAGATGCTATTAGCTATGAGTAAAAATAATCAGAAGTGGCATTCTTTAAAGCTTTAAATTATAAATGATATTTATGAGATTTCAGAGTATGTAATTAATCTAAAACATATATATAAAATTCATTTAAAATATGTATATAATGATAATATCTAAAGGTTATATACATAATATCTAAAGGTTTGACACTGCAGCAAAGACACTGCAGCTTTGCTGATGACTAAAAAGAACTTAAATCTTTAACTTTTAATTTATCAAACACTACGAAGGTTAAATCTCTAGATATGCAAACATTTCTTTAAATTTTACATTCTAAAAAAGATTTATCCATCTCAACTCTTCATAAATGTGACTCTCAACTCTTCATGAATCTAAGTTGGTTTTAACCATTGGACTAAACTACCATTAATGACATCCCGGGCATACATAAAAACAAACTTGAGAGCAAAACAAATGCCTGTTTGGCTTCCAAACAGAGTTTTTAACCCTCATAGCTTGTCAGTTCGCTAAGAATAAAGGCGCTGGTAATATGCAGTCTCGTTTCTAAACAGATGCCAAAATCATTGCCTACTTCGATAACTTATCCAATCCACTCTATAATGAAATTATGCATCACATTACAGCAGCATTATTCTCAGATTCGATCATTGAAATTCAGCAGCAGTGACTATGTCGAAGTGACTGGTGCTTTTACTATCTAGCATTTACCGCCTGCTCTGAATGGTTTCGTAGGACGGTGATGGTGAGAAATAGAATCTTCAAAACTATGTGAAATTCATTGTTGAAATAAGTTATTCCTTAGAATAAGATCGTAATGCCGGTTAAAAAGAGCTGAGTAACAACCTCAGTCAAAAAATTGTCTAGCATTATTCAAAGACCAATTGATCAATTGACACTATCACACTCGCAACCAATCTCTGTAGTTAACGAACTTCAAAAGAGAGCTCCACTTGAAATTGATAATAGGTTACTACATACATGGTCTTTCAAGTTATTGGTAAGTGTAAGCTGTGCTCCTTGGCACTACTGTTAAGAGTCAAAATGCAATTGCGAATCGGTAGGAAGTGCTGAAGAAGATTTTTTTTCTTGATGCAGTCTACTGTTCAACAAATCCATGTCAATTGAGATAGGATGAGGACTTTACTAACCATTCATCAAGATAACCATTCATCAAGATGACCAATTTAGCATAGTCAATTTTTTTTTAAAGCTAGTATGCACGGACTTTTAAACCAGTGACCAAACCCAAAAAGTGCCCTGACAGTACACCCATTCACCATCTATTCTACACCTCTTGGGCTAAATCCTTTTTTATCATACAAGTAAATGTCACTTTGATTCTGAAAGAAGATGCAACTCTTCATCTATAAAGGATGTAGCACGGACTTCATCGCGATCATGCTTATATGTCGAATGCAAAGGAGTATAGAACAGACAGCATACTCCAAATGGAATAGCCATCATTGCAAACAATCCCCTTGACAAAGCAAATGCTTCTTTAACTGAGCCAGACTCTGGAATAGTATACTTTGTATCATAACCATAAACCTTCTCTGCCAATATCCCAACTATAGGGGCAGCAAATGCAGAAAAAGATCCCTCAAATGCACGGTCAAAAGCATAGATCATAGTCCTATGTTTGATAGGCACTACTTCTGCAAACAGTGGACTATTAGCACATACTTGACACCAGCTAATTGTCAAACCCATGACCAGAAGTGTAACTGCAAACATAAACCAACTCTCTGTAGCCTGAGGTATGACCGTTAGTAG
The DNA here is from genome assembly GCA_001517045.1 of Pseudotsuga menziesii. Taxonomy (NCBI): domain Eukaryota; kingdom Viridiplantae; phylum Streptophyta; class Pinopsida; order Pinales; family Pinaceae; genus Pseudotsuga; species Pseudotsuga menziesii. Next base: position 39,993 of record LPNX010013174.1, on the reverse strand, counting down.
AAACCAAGAAAAAGGTACACCCATGAAGGCACTGAATTGTGCACACAAGATGCGACCAGAATGTGGCAAACTAAGTGCCACCCGATCTGCTATCCAACCACCCATAAGTGAGCCAAAAGCACATCCTCCAGCAAAAAGGCTCATCAGCATCGCTGTACCTTTATTTCCAAAACCTGCAGCGAAATGTGGGAAAAGTTACTAGCTCCATAGGAAGTAGCCAAATACATTTAAATTTTGATGATATGTCTGATATCAGAGAATTTCACAAGAAAAGGTTGTGTTTATTGGCGTCTCAAAGTGTTACAACAGCTGAAAGGACATCCAAGGACGCAAAAAAACAACCCAGAGAGTACATCAAAGCTACATAAACCAGCAATAGAGGAAGAGGAAGACGTCTTCATCACGTCTGTGTTTATTACTCAATATGAGTGCGTTTTTATCACCTATTTGAGGAAGACTTCAAATCTGAACAGAAACAATCATGGAAGTTTTAAGAAAAACACTTATCTTTTCTTCACATTCCCAGTCTATTTTGAGTAGCTATGTATACTATACAGATAGCATTAAAAGAGCGCATATAATTTCTGGGACAGAATACAGTGGAGACTTGTTTCGTGAATAAGCTTGAATGACTACAGAATTATGCCCAATCTGATTAGCTGTATTCCATTTTATTTCAGCAGACTTTTGAGCATACCAGTGTTGGAAGACAGTATCAAACTATGTCTAAGTCCTCCTTGCATGGTATTCAATCTTTCTAATTACAATTTCTAGTGCATTGTAACTGCCATAGAGACCCTCTATCAAAGGTATTGAATCACTTTGCAAAGGCTACAAACTATGAGGTACAGTTTCATACCTTTCTTGAATTGAAGGTGAACTCAAATTACAATTCTGCAGCTTGGCCGTATTCAATAGGTTGGATGGAGCATGACATCAAAGTCCATGTTTTTTTGTGCCTAAAAGGATGTTAATCTGAGTTATTTTTCCTGTTGTACAGGTGGGCCAAATCTATCTCGTCAACAAAACAACTGAATTGATAAACCTAATTTAGCGTGAGGCAAGAATGGATACTTACAATAAAAATATAAAAAGGAAAAACCAATCCTAATTCAAATAGTGCTAATGCAAAACTCTAGAAGCTATGTTACCAAAACTTGGACCTTGGCTCCAGAATTGTTTCCGGAGACATTTCCCAGTACTTTCCTGTATGAATATTTGGAAAAATGTTTTATGGTTGTTGCCTGGTAGTTTCTTATACATAATTGGCATTTCCAGTCCCAAAAATTGAATTTTTAGTTATATTGTATACATAATAATAACAGAATGTTAGCCTTTAAGCCCGGTGGGCTAGCTCAAGTAGTTGAGTGTTGTTAGTTGTGAGCAGAAGGTCTCGGGGTCAAATCCCTGGGTGGCTATACATTGTTATATAAGGGCCTCACTTGATGTCCCCATTGGGTTAGCTCCGTAATCAGAGCGAACGGGATGGGTCCCCTTCGGGTGGGCCCCCTGTGATTTCTTCCCGTGGACATAGCAGCCCCACTGAGGGGTTTGTGAACCACATTTGAAAAAACAGAATGTTAGCCTTTAGGCTAATAGTCATGTTATTATATATCGTTTATGATTGTTGTTAAGTAATAGCTAAGTCACATTAATTTATTAGAAACTTGAATTATATAGTCAGTGGCCTCTTGGTGACTCGTCTCCTATTAAACTCTTGTTGTTTCATCTATGAGACTCGAGATTTACGAAAGAATATACAGAGGAAATTAGCCTAGTGTATTGCTGATTACAGAAGACAGAAAATTGTTTGGGGTAAATCGTGGTATAAATTATAGGCAGACAAAGATACTAATGGTTGAAGTAAATTGCAGTATTCCAAAGACTTTCTGGAACAAAGATTTTACGGTTTACCCCTTAATTAAGGCCTTACTGGAATGAAATACCAAAACTGTGAAAATAAGACCTTTCAAAGGCTTACTAAAACATAACACTGCAACCAGCCAGCAGACTGCCTTTCAAAGACTAGAACCAAGTACCCCTTGAGGGCCTTGTAAATTGTAACCTCCCAAACTAGCACGTGTGAAAAAATTTCCAAAGAAGCAAGCTAGCTGAGGGGAACCAAAAGAAAAACGCCATTGTCACCACACCAATCCCCTTTTGCACCTTTGGTTGGCTCTGCTCCAACTCAAGGGACTTCCCTAAACTAGGATTGCTAGAGCAATAGGCAATGAGTGCAAGGTGAAATGAATAGTAACTCTAGAAAAACATGTCTTATGTGGCATAGAGAAAATAGGAGATGGGAGGGTAAAAAGGATCACTCCAAGGACTAGTGCCAATCCAACCAAGGGAAAATGGAGTCAAAGGATCACCAACTATGAGGGCCTTGCTTAATAGGTCACCAAGAAGGAAGACTTGCAGTCTATCCCAAACCCTACTTGATGCAATTGAAGATGAACCAGGGTTTACAGGGAAGGGGTCGAATAAAGTGTCCACTTCTTTTCTAGCTCTTGGGGTGCACCTTATAAATAAAGGTTTATGGCTGCACAATCTGAAATTTGAATGAAGGTAAAGATACAACACATAAATCATGTATAAATAAATATGCAAGAAAGGATGAAGTAGAGATTAACTTAAGACATCTTTCTCCAATGTGTTGGTAACACCTTTCCTAGTAGCCCAAACATGAAGCATAGAAATGACAATGTAAAAGTAAAAATAAACTTACAACCATGAAGATCTAAGCAAGATAAGTGTGCCACACACAAGGAAGAAGGGAATCCTTAAAACAAAATTTGCTCCAAGATGAGATTTATCGATTAAGCCCTAGAGAGAATGAATTGCAAAAGTCCAACCATGTTTTACAATGAAGAGTCCTTCTCTTTATATAGCCTCATAAAGCAAGAGGGCTGCCTATCCAAGTGTCAAGCACATGCATGGAGAGAGTGTGTCACCTCTAAGAATGCTTAACCAAGTGTTGATCTCATGCATAGAGAAGTGCACCACCTCTAAGAGGAGATAGGTCACATGGGGGGCGGGGGGGAATTCCCCTTGAATCAAGGGATTATGTCCCCAAGAGGTGTGCACTCCCCATAGAATGAGGAAATCCCCAACTAAAATTCAAAAATTAAGGATTCTCGGCCCTAAAATCAAGGGATTATGTCCCCAAAATCCAAAAATTTGGGATTTCCATACATAAATCCCATAAATCAAGGAATACTATCTCCAGTATCTAACAAACAAGGAATTATGTCTCCAGCAGATGCACCTAGCATAGTCTGACGGGTTAAAGGGGTCTAAATGCAGTGCGCACACCATTTTTTAAGGGGGCATTCCACATAGTATATACATCCCATCAAACCATACTTTACAATAATATAACATGAAAATCACCCCAAGGGACCCTAAGCCATGTGCAACTAATTATGTTGTGTCGAGATCCGAAATATGAATGAAGTCATTATAGTCATTTGCTAGATTACCTTCATACAATATGAGGGGCAACACAATCTTATTGTAATGACATATTTACCCCTAATGAATTGATACCTCTTTGTTGGGTAAGGAATGATAAGGAGATGGACGGTTGACATAGATTAGGGCCTTTCAAAGCTTAGAAAAAAATGCCCCACGCCCCTAGCCAACCAACAAACAAGGCCTTTCAAATTTCTTATAGGAGTAAGGTTGTCGACGATAGATAAGTAGTGCAAGTGTAAAACATTATCCCAAGAACAATATGAACTTTCCAAGGAATATTGAAGGTATTAAAGCATTACAAGGGAAGCAAAAAACTAATTGCAAGAAGGAAATACATCCATACATTGAGGTTCAATTTTAAGAAGATGATATAAGAATATTCATTGATAATATTAATGTTTTCTTTGTCTAAGAGTAATAATCACCTACTTGAAGAAACACTAGGATTAACCCTAATGTATTGAGGAACATGCAAAACCCAATAGAGCGTTTGCCTACAACTAGGATTTCTTCCCTTGCTGCCTTTTTGTTTGTAACATCCCAATCCCTCAAGGTCAAATAGTTTGAATTCCCTTCCATGACATATATCAAAGGACCCAATGCCCACAAGTTCAAGAAGAATGTACCAGACTTCCAACTCCTTGTCATACAATTGAATATAGATGGTTAGTACCATCCCTAGGAGCTAGCTACAAGTAGCTCCCATTTAAGTGCAATAAGTGCCATGAATATGGATACCTCTCCAAGCATTTCAAAAGGGGGAAACCTCCCTCACAGGCCCAAACATAAACAAAGCACCCTATACAAATAGAGCATCCTATGAAAACGATGAATGAGCGAGAAGACCATCCTCACTCCAACCAAGCCAAAACAAAGATCAAACTCCAACGACAACCCAAATTGAGATATTAGATCCAAACAATGAAACTGAGAATATCAATGCTCATACAAAAACCCTAAAGGAGGAATCAAAAGATGTTGTGAAGTATTCCATGTTAGGATGAGAAACAAGGTTTGGGGAAGATGACGAATCAACTAGAGAAGCTCCCCACCCCCCCAAAAAGGAAAATGACACAAACATAAAAGGTGAAGAGGTGGTTATAGGGACCCCATATTACACAGGTGCTCTAATGGAACTCCAAAGGTGGGTGTTCTCATCACCCACATAATTTGCAACATTTTTTCTCTATTGGTTTATCAATTTTGATTGCAGATCAATATTATTTCATCACCATTTTGAAGGTTTTAATTGAAGGATTTTTACTTAAAGCAACAAAACAACCTGAGGGATACCCCCCTTAGACTAGCATACAATAGTTCCAAAGAGACAGGGATTGTACTAATGTCAGTGGCACCTTCCCTGAATATTCATTTAACCCTCTTAGCATTGATTTCCCCAAAGGGAAATTCCATTTGATAACATTTTTAGCGCTTTTGCTAGAAATCATCAGCTTGTTCCTTGAGTACACTTCCTACTTCATGTGGTGTACGGTGAGAGATATTTGGCAATATAAGGCATATGGATGGAGACGAATCTAAGTCTTGCTTGGTGACTCCAATTTTAGGGATCTAACACCTAGACTAGCGACACAATTGGGCCATTGGTGGCATTAATGCCCTATTGGAATTCTCTAGTCTACCTTGGCATCCTCATCCACTCCCTAGTGGAAAGTGGTGGTGTTCCAAGGTTTTAAGGTTTTGATGGTATTTCAAATAAGCAACATCTTAAAGATTTTGGTAGACCTATTGGCAATTTCGATGTCGAACATGTGTTTATAAAGTTGTTCATGATGTCCAAAATGTGCGATACTAGGTGGTGGTATAAGGATTTACTTGCAGGTAGTATTGGGTGTTTATGGGAGCTACAAGAACTCATAGACCATTGGGAATACCCTAATGGGGATGATTATTTTTCTAAAGAGTTTTGAATCTATTATATCCTCTGATTCTCCAAAAGACTCATCATAAGGTGATGATGAGGATGATTTTGGTATGACTTTTTCTTCCCCTATTGTTGAAAGAAAATCAATTGAAGATGATTGAGATGGAATTTACGAGGTTCTTAAAATTCATAAAGCTATGCATGATGTTCTTTTGTTGATCGTATATCCGATGAAGAGCAGAGATTAAAGATTGGAATAGTAACTTTCCTCATCCATCGTTCTTAATTTGAATCTAAAATACATATACAGTATGAAGCAAAGCCTTTGGTTTAGGTAGAGCATGACGTTTCCCACAACAAGGAGGTGATACAAGTGGATGTTATTTTTGACAACAGGAGAAATTGTTGATTTGGTAATGATTTCTCAATCTGATTTTATTTCATCATTCACAAAATGCTTGTCTTCTTCGTTCCATGTACACCTCAACATTCCAACTATCCGGTTTTAGGTATACTAGAAATTAAAAAGGTTTATTCTAGTCCTAACTTTTAAGCTTTCCATTTAAATATCATACCCATGCTCATGCTAACAAAACCAATTGGTGACAAAATATTATTGTCATTTTTATGCTTAATAAATTTTTATTTCTACAAAGACTCTATTGACTCCAGTGTTCTCTTGCAATTCATTAGAAAAAAATTGAGGTCTAAAGTGGGCCTCCTAAGGAAAATAATAAATAATAGTTAAAATAATAAAACAAATATTATAAATTTTGAAGACAAGACACAAAAACTACTTTTTGTTTTCATATTTTCAACTTATATCCCCATGGTTTTACTCAAATTTTGATCGAGAGCTTTAGTTGGATGCGGAGTAGTTTTTGTTTTCATATTTTCAACTTATATCCCCATGGTTTTACTCAAATTTTGATCGAGAGCTTTAGTTGGATGCGGAATTCAATTCCGCATCCAACGAGTAACCACACTACATACTTTTGATGGACCCCGACCCACGAAAAATGAGAAATACATTAAAAAACGTGTTACTTCCACAGGGAGATAAGTTGAAAATATGTAGACAAAAAATATTTTTTATGACAAATATGCCAAGTCAACCATTATGATTGACTCATTTTCGTCAAATTCTATTGGTTCTTTAATTCCAATGCATCAATGGCTCGTTTTCTTAAAAGGCCCATTTTAGACCCCAAATTTCCTTTAGTGAATATTCCAAACATTTCATTGACTTGTTCATTTTCAAGGGTGTTGTTCTTCGGTGTTCCTTTGCTTAGTATATCATAAACTTCTATACAAGCTTGTAGTGCAACCATCAAATACAATAAAATAGACACCACAAAAATTCTATAAGGATTCCCACTGATTCTCTTTGCTTACAAATAATTTCATAAATTGTTGTTTTACTTCCTGCTGCAATTTTTCACTTGCCTACCTCCCATCCTCAACAAGCTTCTCATCGTTCTCCATATCACAATTTTTTGGGTGCAACTATATCTCAGGTGAATAAGTTTTGTTGGATATCAAAGGTTCCACTTGTATCAAATTCTACTTACCACCTTACCACCTATTCCTAGCTAGGCATCTTTGTTCACGCTTGCTTAGTTGTGATGTTGTATCGAGCTCAAATATGGTATACAAAACATCTGTAATGGATAGAACATCATTTTGTTTGGACATCTTCATCAACAATGAGTGTCACTTGTTCCTTTCAATGTTCCAACATTCAACACTAATGGGTGTCACAAGTGCATTTACTTCCAAAATTTGAACTATTTTGTTGCTTTCCATCATTTGTTGCGCCTATAAAACACATGAATATTTTTTTACAAACACAACATTGTTGTGGTTGCAATCCTCACATTCTTCTCTTAAAAATATCAGATCACTATTTATTATGTAGGGTGTTGCGCACCAGAGATGCTGTAGCGTTCGAGCAAGGGGTCAATTTTTTTTATTGTACAGGCAAAGTGGGTTTTATTTGTATGAATAATTGGATTGGGGGTTGTTTATTACCTGGATTAGTCATGGCCAGACCCATTGGTTTCCACTCTCATAAGTACTTGGCTTAATGGCTTTGCTGACTACATCTTCGATGTGATGATATCTCCACCATGCAGGGCTTTTAGCCCATGGTTTGGCGTTATGGGGTTTTTGGGGGTGACCCACTGGGGCACATGACCATCATGGTTTTATTTATGCAAAGGTGATTGTGTGTTGTAAAGGGTTGTTATCCCCTATTAGCACACCTTTTGCACCCACTTGAACCTATTTTCAACATCCAGAAACCCTTACTCTAGTGCTACTAGCCTATGATGTCATCCTTCCAGCATATGAGCTTACAATCCCTTGAAGGTGGGACGTTGAGGGACAAGCATCATTTTGGGGTTAGATGGGGCATGGCATCCCCTCTTGGCTCACTACTTCATCTAGTGAACCATTTGCACAGCTTATTTTAGCTTATTTTTACTATTTTTGTTTATTTTGGGGTAAAATTCCTTAATTACGTAGAATTTACTCTTAAAATATTATTATTTTATTTTTAGGACTTGTAGGCTCAAAATTAAATATTTGAGAATGGAATAGTATAAATAGACACCCCCTCTCATTGTAAAATCATAAGACAAGGGTTCTAATACAAGGGCATCGGATCCGAGGGTTAGCCGACTCAACAAAAGGCCGGGACAGGTATCCTTTTCTAGCTTATTGCTCTGCTCAGACTATAGCCAGCGCTTCCTACCCAGGCAGAACCAAATGTTGGCTCACAGGGGTCTTGAGCCTTCTTGCTTCAGTAGGGACCCAGTTAGATCGTCTTCCCCCGTTCCAGTACTCTCTGGATGCCCCTGGGCACCTTCTGCCAACCAGACAAGAGTTAAACAAGATCACCAGAGACGATATCTACAAGCAATTCATCCAGGTCACTTGGATTAATCCTCCAGGAGGATTGCGCCCAAAAATGGCCTTTAATGCTGAGCACTTCTTGGAGTTCAAAAACGGGCTCATTATCCGACCCCAGTATACGTTCCGCCATTGGATGCACGCTCTTCGGATCCCTCTCGGACAGTTCAGAGTAGGCTCTCATAGACTCCAAGTCGAGTCAGACCATCAGATTGATAGATCAGAGAGGATCTGCCAACTGTATCACCTTCAGGAAGTGGAAACCGAGTCACATTTTATCTTCAGGTGTCCTGTCTACTATGAGATCAGAGGACGCTTCTACTATTTGTTCAAGGGCCTCCAAACATTAGCCGCTTTCTTCAGATACACCGATCAGAGATGTCTAGTGCTCTATATCCCGGAGGCCCTCAGATTTCAAACGCAACTCCTCCAGCCTCCCACTAGACCAGACACCACACAGTAGATCATGACATTCTTCAGTAGGCTACCATCTTCCAGAGGCACCAAGAGATCTACTGACCTTGACATCGACCCAGCTCCCAGATCAGTAAGGGTTGGAGGTTCTCGACCCACGAGATCTCAGCGGAAACTTCGTACCATTCGTGAGACGCTCAGGACCCTACAAACCCCACCAACATCGTTACGGAGGGTGCCCTGCGCCTACCAGTTCCAGATCAGGGCAGCAGACACTTCTGCAGTTTCCGCAGTTTTCCTCGTTCAGCCTCGGATGTTAGGAGTACCAGACCCTCCTTGATTACTTTGGCTCCTGGATCTTGCCCACCCGGGCTCCTTCGCCCCTGTGCAGGGTAACAGGGTTATAGGGTTGGAACTGGAGCAAGTGCTCTCCCATGCTACAGACTAGCTCGCCTTACACATCTTTACTTCTTTCTTTCTTCTTTCCATTTCACTTGTATTTCTTATATTGTACTTTCTTTATGGGAGATCGGTTGATCCTCCCACATGCATAACATATCATTGTAACCGACAGTCCCGTTGACCTACTTTGTGGTCATTAGTGGACATTAATAAAATTATCTTATCTTATCTCTTACTCTTTGAGTCTTCTTGGTAATGCACACTTCTCTTGGGATGATATTCTTTGCTTGATGGTGTATGGATGAATGATCTAGGGATTTTTTCTTGCACATGCTATGGTTGATGCTAGACTTGTTGGAATAATACATGCACAAGTGTGACCTAAAGGTGTCTTCTTTTCTCATCTCTTGTTGAATGTTGGTGAATAATGTTACTATGTGGATTGAATAGTAGTTTTACGCTGCATTTTGTCTGGAGTTGGTTTTTTTTACCAAAATTCTATCAACTTTGTATGAAGGAAACATCTTGCATAAGGGTTTCCTATTGCTTTTGGGCCTTGGACTTCTCCTTTTGCCTTAGTTAGGCTCACCTACCGAGCTCTAGAGGTTGCTATGAGATGCCCTAACTTGCAAGTGCTAGAGGAACATCTTAAGAGAGGGGCGTTAACCATAGATCTCTCAATTCCCTAGGGATTGAGACAATAATCATATTCCCTTCTCTTGTCATATTTTTACTTGTAATTTCAGCATTTATTGTATTATAGGTTAGTTGCATTTTTACTATAATTTGGTTGCACTCTTATGTCAAAAAAGCCCTAAAAATACTAAAAATCCTAAAAATTAGAAAATTCATAACTCCAAAAATAGTTGTGAGTTTGTAATTCTAGCCCTCCCTATAAATTTACCCTAGTGGATTTATCCACAAATCTTGAAGAGTGTCCCATTTTATGTATAAAAAACCCTAAAAATCAGATATAGTAAAAAAAAAACCCTACATCAATTCAAAAACCTAAAAATATTTGGAATTTGCTAAATCTAGTCCACCCCTCAATTTTTGCCCTAGCTGATTTGTCCATAGATCTTGAAGGGCGTCCTCATTCTCGGAGTTGCCTCGAGAAATGTGAAAAACCCTATATCTTCCAAACCCTAAGGAACGTTTTCCTTCTGAGGCCTCCTAGGGCCTCACCTTGCCTTGCTTGTCCATCTCCTCCTGAGTGTGCACTTTTCTGAGGTGTCCCTTGGGTTGTGTGAAATTCATTGGTAAATGTGGAATTGTGCTATAAATCATTGATATTTGTTATCTTGGACAAGTAGTTGTTTGACTTAAATCCTCAATAGATCAAGTTGTCTTTTTAATTCATTGAATGAATTCATATAAGGCATTGATCTATGCGATAAAGGTTGTAGATAGGTATCTACTTATTGGTGTTTGCAGGTATCTCAAGAGGGCTCTACCCTGGGTTCAAGAGTTACCCAAAGTAGTTGACAAGTTGAGTTGAGGTGACATTTGGGTTTGTTCTCTCCCATGCTTACCATTCACTAGCAAACACATCACATTGCGCTACAAACTCGGGACTGCTAATTTGAGCAATAACATTTTTTGGTGTCGTTGCATGGGACCCTTCAAGACAATTGAGGTGGTTTATCTTGGGTCCTACCTTGGCAAAGAACGACATTCGGTAAGAAATCAAGGTGAGTCCTTCACTTGATATTTCAAGATATATTGGAATTAAAGACTAACCCTGTAGGTCTTATCTAGCGACTCCAATCAGCAAGTGCTTCATTCAAGACATCTTAGATATGTTCTTGTTTTGTACTTTGGTGAGATTTGTTTACTCCAACTTGACAGGTCTCTCCTAGCAACTCCCAATGAAGAAAATTTAAAGAGGTACTCTACAAGAAGGCCAATAGATAAGCTTTGTTCTATCATTTGATAAGATTTTGTTAAAGGCTAACCTTGTAGGTTCTATCTGGCGACTCCACTAAAGAAAGCGAGTTAGAGAAATACAATTCAAAGCAAGAAGATAATATGGGGCTTTTTGATCCACTGGATTTCTCAAACATTCCAGGGTATCTGAATGTTGTGGATAAACATGGGTTTTTCAGGCTGTCCCAAAGTTTAAGGCATGTGAAGACATGGCTATAGAACATATTTTGGCGTTTAAAGAATATCTCGTGGCATGGAATATCGTGGTTGAGATTTCCAGAATGAGTTCATTTGTAATATCCCTTGATTTGCAGAATAATTAATATATTGAAAAATGGTATAAAGAGCTTCCTCCCAAGGGGATATCTTCATTCTTACAATTAATTGAGGAATTCTGCAATGACTAGGGTCCCACTATGGACGAAGAAATTCTGAAAGCCATAACTTCTCTTCTAAAGAAGGAGGATGTCCAAGAAGTCCCTATTCCGATTGATCTATTCGATCCTCTCGATTTATCAAACTTTCCAGGGTATTCAGATGAGTTACCAGAGACATTTTGGAAAGATTTTAGTGATCATGATGATGATGTCAAGGACCAAGTTGACAAGTTTATGATATTGACTCCGTAATTCGGTATTAAGGAAGAAAATGTCTACATGACGTTATTCGTCTTTCACTAGGAAGGAAAGGCTCGTGGTTTGTTTGCAAGCCTAGCCAAAGGAAAAATATCGTCTTTTGTAGAATTGATAGAGACATTTTGTAGCTACTGGTGTCTAGAAAGACGTAACAAATGGATGCGCCATGTCGAATGCGCAAAAAGCATGTCAATCTTGTTGAAGAGGTCCCAAAACAACACGAAGCGGCCCTTGTTGAATATGTTTGCGATGATGATCAAGTCTCAGAGAGCTTCCTTGATAACATTCTAAGCCCAATGTCCGAAGAAGAGGGTACTCTTACAAACAAAGATGATGAGATTCAAAAAAATGAAGACTGGGAAGCCCTAGTTGAAGAAATTGAAGGACATAAGGAAACAGTGAGTTCCCCTTACCCCCATATCACAGTTCCTTATGATATCTCAGGCCTCTTGAAGGATAGTAATAGGATTGTTGAAGATGATGATTATTGGAAGTTCATGGGGCCGCCGATATATGATTCTTCAAGACCCAACAATATTGTTTATGAGCCCTCCAATTGCGCATAGTTTGAAGAGGAAGTCAATAAATTTTACCTGCCATTCATAAAAGAGGAAGAAGTTAGTATGAATCAGTCCAAGCCAAGTCAATAAATTTTACCTGCCATTCATAAAAGAGGAAGAATTTAGTATGAACCAATCCAAGCCAAGTCAATAAATTTTACTTGCCATTCATAAAAGAGGAAGAAGTTAGTATGAATTAGTCCAAGCCAGATTCTTATAAAGATTTGAAGCAATATCAAGAGGTCTTAATCACCTCGAGGAAGGATATTGAAAGCATGATCAATGAAAGACCGATTGATGAAGATATGATTATTCCTTATCCTCGTTGCATCATCGATGAAGATTGGATCAACCCTTTTGCGATTATAGTTGGTGATAAAGCACGTCGAGATATGAATCCTTTTGCTATTGCAGACGATCACCATATGCACCTACTTCATTCAAGATTTGAAGATTTTGGAAGCTCCATCTCCAACGAGATTTTTTTGGACTCAATTCAGTTGTGCCTACCTAGCATCGAGAGAAGTATGGGGTGTCATAGAAGGAGTTCCTTTTTAGGTATTGAGCTGATGGATTTACCCTCTCCTAGGGTGCGCCATGATTATCACTCCCAACGATGTCTCCCAAGCATTACAAAAGTTGAACAACTCTTTCTATCCGGTACTGGTAAGCTCAATGATGCATTTCAACGGAACCAAGACAGGTATGTGGACATGAATAGTAATCACTTCTCCTTTCCATGATATTTATTGTTAATCTTTTCGCTTGAAATGTGAAGGTATGAATTTGGTGGCTGACAACTTTAAATTTTTAAGGATTATTGGGATATTAACATGATTATTACAAATACGAACAATATGTTTGCGTGTCCAAAAGAATGCTTGAACAGGTGCAGGGATATGTTACAACTAGCCTTCAAAGATTCCCCAGAAAATTTTCAGGGCTCATATTTACAAATGGTCTCCCAATCCCATAATCAGATACCCAATTATATGCGAAAATATTTCTCAACACAAATATATGATGGAGACAGTGTATACTTGAGCTTGGTGTAGGCATGGATATATAAAGTTTGCGAAAACAATCATTCTTCGTGGTAGGAATTTCAAGGCTTCCAGATTCTCAGGTTTTTTCATCATTCTGTCTCCATTCTAACAAAGATATTGGTATGTACACGGCTTGTCCTTGATGAGATCTTGTCTTGGATTATCTCTAAAGACAAAGGGAAAAAATCTGGTATGAATGATATACTCAGGTGGCTACATTTCGGTATGATTTCACTTGACCCTTTATGTTATCATGAATAGGGTAGGTTTAGTTTCATTTGAGTTCAACATCTACTGTTACCCATGCATTGCATTTGTTGTTCTTTTCATTTGAGTTATTCATGTTTCTTTTTGAAAAAGATTGGACGCAAGTGTCTACCTCTGATGCATTTGATGCCTTTGTTATTTGACATATGTGTAGATCTACAGGTTACCAAAAGATTCTATGGGGTTCTCATACACTCCTGGGAAGAGGGCATGTCCCGTAGTTAGAGCCAGTGTTATGCACCAAAGCTGCTGCAACATTCTAGCGAGGCTAAGCCTAGAGCATGGGGTCTAAACAATTGATTGTATAGGCCAAAGTGGGTTTTATTTGTATAAATATTTGTATTGGGGGTTGTTTACCCCCTGGATTGGTCATGGCCAGACCCTTGGTTTCCACTCTCAGAAGTACTTGGCTTAATGGCTTTGTTGACTACCCTTTCAGTGTGATGATATCTCCACCATGCAAATGTTTTAGCCCATGGGTTGGTGTTTTGGGGCTTCTGGGGGTGACCCAGTGGGGCACATGACTATCCTGGTTTTATTTATGCAAAGGTGATCACAAGTTGTAAAGGGTTGTTATCCCTTATTAGCACACCTTCTACACCCACTTAGACCTATTTTCAACATCCAGAAACCCCTACTCTAGTGCTACTAGCCTATGACGTCATCCTTCCAGCAAATGAGCCTACAAGCCCTAGAAGGGGGGGCGTTGAGGGACAAGCATCATTTTGGGGTTATATGGGGCATGACGTCCCCCATTGGCTCACTACTTCATCTAGTGAAGCCTTTTCTCAGCTTATTTTTACTATTTTTGTCTATTTTGGGGCAAAATTCCTTAATTATGTAGAATTTACTCTTAAATTATTATTATTTTATTTTAAGGACCTGTAGGCTCAAAATTAAATATTTGAAGATGAAATAGTATAAATAGACATCCTCCTCTCATTGCAAAATCATAAGACAAGGGTTCTAAAATAAAATTATTTATTTTTCTCTAACTCTTTAAGTCTTTGGTGATGCACACTTCTCTTGGGATGATCTTCTTTGCTTAATGGTGGATGGATGAATGATCTGGGGCTTCTTTCTTGCACATGCTATGGTTGATGCTAGACTTGTTGGAATAACACATGCACAAGAGTGACCTAAAGGTGTTTTCTTTGCTCATATCTTGTTGAATGTTGGTGAATAATGTTACTATGCAAGTTGAATGGTAGTTTTATGCTGCATTTTCTCTAGATTAGGGCTTTTTTTACCAATATTCTATCAACTTTGTATGAAGCAAATGTCTTGCATAAGGGTTTCCTATTGCTTTTGGGGCCTTGGACTTCTCCATTTCCCTTATTTAGGCTCTCTTAGAGAACCCTAGAGGTTGCTAGGTGATGCCCTCACTTGCAAGTGCTAGAGGAACATCTTAAGAGAGGGACTTTAACCATAGATGTGTCAATGCCCTAGGGATTGAGACAATGATCATATTCCCTTCTCTTGTCATTGTTTTACTCATAACTTCAGCATTTATTGCATTATATTTTAGCTACATTTTTACTATGGTTTGGGTGCACTCTTATGTCAAAAAACCCCTAAAAATCGTAAAACCCCTAAAAATTAGAAAATTCGTAACTCCAAAAATAACCTCGAGTTTGTAATTCTAGTCCTCCCTATAAATTCGCCCTAATGGATGTATCCACATATCTTGAAGGGCGTCCTCATTTTATGTATAAAAATCCCTAAAAAATCATATATTGTCAAAAAAAACCTAAAAATTTACATAAATTTAAAAATTTAAAAATATTTGGAATTTGCTAAATCAGGTTCACCCCTCAATTTCGCCCTATCTGATTTGTCCATAGATCTTGAAGGGTGTCCTCATTCTTAGAGTTGCCTCGAGAAACACAAAAAACCCTATATCTCCCAACCCTAGGCAACGTTTTCCTTTTGAGGCCTCTTAGGGCCTTGCCCTGTCCTACTTGTCCATCTCCTCTCAAGGGTGCACTTTTTTGAGTAGTCCCTTGGGTTGTGTGAAATTCATTGGTAAACGTGGAATTGTGCTAGCAATCATTGATATTTGTTATCTTGGACAAGAAGTTGTTTGAATTAACTCCTAAGTAGATCAAGTTGTCTTTTTAATTCATTGATTGACTTCATATAGGGCGCTAATCTATGCTATAAAGGTTGTAGATAGGTATCTGCTTTTTGGTGTTTTCAGGTATCTCAACTTTTAAGAGGGCTCTCCCCTGGGTTCAAGACTTAACCCAAAGTAGTTGGGAGGCTGAGCTGAGGTGACATTTGGGCAAGGGCGTCCTCATTTTATGTATAAAAAAACCTAAAAATCATATATTGTCAAAAAAAACCTAAAAAATTTGGAATTTGCTAAATCCGATCCACCCCTTAATTTCTCCCTAGATGACTTGTCCATAGATCTTGAAGGGCATCCTCATTCTCAGAGTCAGCTTGGGAAACATGAAAACCCCTATATCTCCCAAACCCTAGGTAGCATTTTCCTTTTGAGGCCTCCTAGGGCCTTGCCTTGTCCTGCTTGTCCATCTCCTCTCGAGGGCGCACTTTTCTGAGTTGTGTCCCTTGGGTTGTGTGAAATTCATTAGTGAGCGTGGAAGTATGCTAGAAATCATTGATAATTGTTATTTTGGACAAGTAGTTGTTTGAATTAACTCCTCAGTAGATCAAGTTGTCTTTTGAATTCATTGATTGAATCCATATAAGGCATTGATCTATGCTATAAAGGTTGTAGATAAGAACCTGTTTATTGGTGTTTGCAGGTATCTCAAATTTCAAGAGGGCTCTCCCCTGGGTTTAGGACTTACCCAACATAGTTGAGAGGCTGAGCTGAGATGACATTTGAGCTTAGTTCCCTCCCATGCTTACCACTCACTTAGTTCTCTCCCATGCTTACCCTTTAGTAGTATACACATCACATTATGCTACAAATTCGGAATTGCTAGTTTGAGCTGTAACATAGGGGATAAATATCGTCTATCTAAAAATCATGGACATGGTTGCCAACTAATTAATGTGTAGCCATGTCCCTTGTTGTCTATCTGGAAATCATAAATGTCATTGTCTGCTATTTACTATGCAAGTATGATTTGTCTTCAAAAACCTTTGATTTTCAATCATTTAAAATATTTTCTAATATCTTTTCAACGTTTCCAATTCTTATCACTGGTTGTACGCAAATTGTACACAAATTTGTGGAGGGAACTGGTTTTACTCCAATACCACTATTTACTTTTAAGGAGTATGTGCACATTCATGATAAATACAAGATAGTGGAGAGAATATGAGACAAATTTAAGTGTTGTAGCAAGAATAGGGCTAACTCATGGTAGACTTCCCATATAAAAATTTATGTACCAAATACATCATCACTAATTAAATTATTGATTATTCCTTAGGCTTTTATTGTGGTTTAACCACCTAGAACTAATTTAACACTAGTTGTGATATACTGATCACATGTAACCTATGACTAACATTAACATGAAAGTTCTTATTTTAGACTTGCCACTAGTAGATCAATTCCCACCAAGTTTCAACGAGGCTTTGCTTATGACACAATTTTTGTTTTCCTCTCCACCATCTCGAGTACCAAGATTATTCTTGACGACCTCAAGTTTTAGGAGAGTTGTGACAAATGGTTGACTTCCACCTAGGATCACACATCCCAGTGCACTCAATCTAGATTTCTCTCCGGGGAAGATTATCGAAGAATGTATTTGCCCCTTATTGGTGATTAATTACCTTGTTGAGAAGTCCTATTCTTATTCCTCCCTGTAGTCAAATTCTATCTCTAATGTGTCTTGACGTCCACATTTTATCTTTGACATGGGTTAAGTACTTGTTTTGTTCTCTATTACTATTATCTAGATCTTTAACTTTTTTGTTTTTGTAGATTAGTGAATGCAATTACTTTTTCACTACCACTATGTACTTTGCACTAATTCTACTTCTTTGATTTTTAAGTCCCATCTGCTTGGGTTACTCCAAAATTGTTTTCGCCATGGAGGTCCTTCATGTGATGTGGAGTGCATGGTGTGCTAACTACCCATGGTTGTGTTGTAGTGGAGATACACATTGGAGATAGCTTACTCATGGGTTGCTATACCTTGAATCAATTCTTATGTGGCACACTTCCTTAGGAGATGGAGACCAATGTGGCTAGATGACATTCTTCATGAGGTGCATGCATGGAGGTTGGTTGCTTGTTTGAGAGGACAACCCATTTGGAGGAGAAGCATTGGCCATTAAAGAGGAGGGTGTTGACTCCTACCTAGGTGGCATGGGGACATATGGTAGCTTGCATGGAGACTTGTGCTTGACTAGAGGATGCCTGGGTTGAGTAGTGCTCAAGGAGGTGTAGTGGACTTGGAGGATGCTTAGGTTGAGTAGTGCAAAGGGGATCAAAATTATATACTAAAGCTTGACCTGATTTGTCAAAGAGAAATCTAGAGGATCAAATAAAAGGAAAAAAACATATGAAGATGGGTTTAAGATACGAGGATCAAAGAAAACACATCAACAATTTTATAAAAGTTCAATATCTATTTCAGCATATTTAAGTAGTAAACAATAGTGCCCATAAATAATCCTGCAAGGTCTTTTAATCATCTTTATATTAGTAAGCAATTCATAAAATACATGTTTTGGCAAGTGCGACAATGCAGATATTAAAGTCATCACAACTTTCATCATATTTAATAGTAACCAATAGTGCTCATAAATAATCCTGCAAAACCTCTTTGTCATCTTTGTGTTACTATGCAATTCATGATGATGATGATGATGATTAATGTCCCCTTAGACCAACATTGGTCTATCGAACCTTAAAAATAAATAAAGAAGGGAATTATTTGGTTTGCTTTAGAGTTTTATTCCTATGCTCAAAAAGCTTGGAGAGAAGCTTTCCTAGCTCATTCTAGTTTTGGCAAGTTGGGAGGTTAGAAAGTTTGGATTATAGCAAATATTATGAAACTGAGATCTAATGTAGGTGTAAGCAAGGCACTCTAAGAGGAAGTGGTTTTCATCCTCATGGAAAATCCTTTCCAACCATGGAGTTTTAGGAATTGACCAACGTCCCGTTTCACTATAGAGTTCATGGGAGTTCGTTCTTATCTTAGCTATATTAATTTTCTTCTTTGAGCTAGTTAATAGTAAATACTGAGAGATACTTTTGAACTTCTAGATTAGGGTTAATGAGCTCTTTATAGTATCTTAATTTTCTTTTCACCTCTAACTCTTTCTCACACCACATTTTGTCTTTAAACATAGATGCAATATTATTTTTGACATTAATGATATTCTGTAGTGTGTCATTTTCGTCAATGCCCCAGTGGTTTAACTAGCCCATGGTATTTTAGGAAGTCTCTCGTCTCCCATGCTATTTATCTTATGCTTGTACATAAGGAACCTAATCATAGCCATGTTCTCAATGGGGGAAAGGCCTACTTCAATAAGGAGAATAGGGTAAGGCATATTGCTTTTAATTTTGAGGTTATAAGTTATGAATCGCTTCTGGATTTGCTCGATCTTTCTCCAAGATTCTCTAGAAATGTTGCAACCCCATACTTCACAGCCGTATAAGATAACCGGAATGACAAGAGTTTCGAAAAGGAACTTCTTTCTATCCCACATGATGAGGTTAGTTGATTTACAATTGTTTCAAGGCCAAAAGAAGTTTTCCACCCTTCATTGATCCTTTCTCAATGTTGTCGTTCCAGTTGAGTTTGTTATGAATATCCATACGAGATATTTGTAAGAAGTCATGTTATCACCCGCCTTGTAGTTGCCTATGTGAGGTGGATCCAGGATGGATGGTAGAGGGGCAAGCAACTAAGGGGTGGAACCACAACTGCCTAGACTCCCAAATGGATGGTTGTCACGCCAATCAAGGCAGCCTTCACTTTATGTTATCCTAGTTTAAGACAACAATGGGGGAGACTCGGATCTGCTCCCGACAGGAGAGATCAGACCTAGACACCAAAACAGATCAAATGGGGCTTTAAGGTATGTAAGGTGCAAGGTAAATGGAAACCCTAGCTCTAGGGTTTAGGTACTAGCAACTGATGGAGATGACCACTGTCTTGAGAAACGTAACTGTGACAGGGTAAGCAAGGACAGAGTTGGGACTGTCTAGTACCAAGGAGACAAACTCAATGAAAGATAGGTAACTTGATTTGTAAATGAATGTTGGCAAAGGGAATGGGAGTGAGGTCAAGTTAGGGCTAGCGCTAGCTAGGAGATCAATGCCTTATGTGCGTTGGGCAATGGAGTCAGCATCAACCTAACGTTTCAGTGAACCAACCTGGGATATACCTTGATCTATGGACCCAGAAAAGGATTTGTCCCGAAAAACTCAGGTTACAGGAAATCCAGCAGGAGGAGGGCTAGCGCTAGGGCTTGGAGAAGCAGATCTACAGATCTGTAGCCACCAAGAGACTATAAACTCAGTGTTGAAGGAGAAATGAGGTCAGGGTATCCTGATCTACAAACCCAAATCAGAAAATCGCAAGAAAAATCAGATCTAGAAAAGTCAAAATCTGATGAGGGGGGCTAGGGGGGTTGAAAACCAATTTTTCAGATCTAGGGCAACCTGGAAGGAACTAGCTCAGCATTCAGGGTGTTCTGGAGTGCTTAAGCCCTGATCTATCAGCCTATCTTGTCAGATTTCAGAAAAAGTCAATTCCGGAAAAGTCCAATTTTCAGTGGGGGCGCTAGGGCTGTTTCAGTCAAAAAACTCAGATCTAGGTCAAACTGCCAAGAATCTAGACAGCGTTGAGGGTGATTTGGACTGTGTGGGACTCGATCCATCCGTCTGTGAAGCCAAAATTCAGAAAAAATCAAAACCCTAGCAGGTCAAATTTTCAGTGGGGGTTTATGCAGTTTTCTGGCTAAAAATCAGATCTAGGTCAAACCAACAGGAGTTTGACCAGTGTTGTAGTAGATTTGGTAAAGGGGAGGCCCGATCTATGAAACCCAGAAATGGTTTGGCCAAAGATCGGACAATTCCCAGATTTAGTGCTTTTTAGGGTTTTTAGTATTTTAGGAGTTTTCAGAAAAATTGAAGCAAGGTACAATGGAATAAGATCTGAAGAGACGAGACTTACCTGTTAGATCTTACCTGGAAATGCTTGTAAAAGTCTTTAACAGTGATGATCTTTGCTATCCCGATCAATTTTGGAAGATCCCAATGATTTCTATGAAAGATGTAAGCCACAACCACCAATGCGCCCCCTATCCTGCATGAGCAAATGTCAACAATATCAGATTTGCCAATACAAGATAAAGAAAGCAAATGCTACAAGAAAGTAAAACGAAGTAATCATAGATCACAATGAAACTAATGAAAACCCCCTGATCCAAGACGAAGAAAACCGAGCGAGTTGAGGTCCCCCTACAAAAATGCTCCAGCCAAAATGCCCTCTTGTAGGCAAAACAATGACAGCAGAAAAATATAGATCTCACAAGAATTTCCACAATGCTAGGAAGCAGAAGACTATCCAATCACCATTTGAGAACATCAGATGCAAAGCAGATTCCGAAAATATCCACAAAAAAGTCTTTCTATTATTCAGATCCAAGAGCCAAAGACCCCTTACAAATGATAAGCTCTCTCCTTTAAATAGAAATGAGAGAACCACAATCATAACCGAATCCTAACCACTTTCAAAACGAGTGGCTAAGATTAAAAGATGAAATGTTCTGATCAATGGTTGAGATGAGCTCAACATACAATACATGGATCAATATAACCATAAATTACCAAAGTGGACTAAATCGCCCATAAAAAGGTAACCCACTCAACAAGAAATAAATGAAGCACATGGTGGGTCCAAGGAGGGTTTGACCATCTCCCTCTGGGTGTCCCCATGGCACAATAAAACAATATAGTAATTTAATTTTTTGACTTTGTGCCTCATTGAGGAAATTGTGAGCCTCCCAAAAGCTCCAGAAAATAATATAAAAATGCTCAAAAATAGGTGTGGCCCCAATCAGGTGCTACAACTGTTGGAGAAGGTGTGGAGGACATCACTCTCATCATTGTGACTCATCCCATGGCATTTCTTTACCTCAGAAGCCCAAATCGATTTCTTCAATAGCCATTTAATCATTTTTAATCTGCCTTGGGAAACGTGATCCTGCCAAAACAACCTCCTAGGGTGCCTGCGTTGTCAAACTGATCCCACCAGGCTCTCTAGGATGGGGGTACTATGGTACAAACAAGTGGTTGCACCCCCTATGCCCATATAACGCCCTAGGAGATCCAACTAAAACATCTCCCTGCTCAAACATATCAACCTGTGAAGAAAAACTACATCAGAAAGGCAGAATGAGCCTGATCATATCTGCAAGTGCCCGAAACTAGAAATAAATTGTCTCATTAGACTCAGAGAGTCCGAATCCATCTAAGGTGTATACTCATACCCCTCACAGGCCTCTATCTGATCATCAATCATATCCAATAAACAATATAACCATCTGTAAATGATCAGACACCAATAATAACTCAGACTATCATCCATCTGCTGCAAGTGTTAAAAAGCTAAGACATGCTCTACAACTCATTCAAGCAACAATCACAACAAGTAGCATTCATTTCACTGGCAGTACATCAACCAATACATATATAAGGCTTTATTGATTATTACTCAGACTTAGACTTTCAGGACTATACTCACTTCATAGTTGTAGCCAATTTGCTAGTGAAGGGTGAAGGATGAAATTGACAAGGCTAAGGCAAGGACGACTTTCTACTTAACATCATGACACTTTGGATAATGGAAAGGGAATACTCATTATAACCAATGTCGGACAAAACAACAACACAAGGAATGGCAGTGCCTCACAAATGGGTGAGTTGTTTAGAGAGTGCTTATTCAACTTAGGCATCATGACTACATCAAGCTTGATCCAGGTTCATTAGGACCATCAATTTTTATTCCATGGCATTTTTGGCCTATATGACCCTTTGGGACTTCACCAGTGCTTAAAAGCACAGCTAATCGCAGCTTTCATCCGGAACATATTTATTTTTATAAGGTTAGCAATATTTGGATATAGCATATTTTTAACCATTGCTTTTTTGGACCTTTTCTTATACTCTTCAAGGAGTATTTTAGCATTTCATTGCTCTTGCCCTCTTTACATATGTTAAGAAACATAGTTTTAGCATTTTCATTTTCATGGGCTCATATTCAATATTTCCAATACAGGTAGTACATGAGCTTTCAGTTTTAGCCAACAACATCTCAAGTGACTAGGGGGAGTTCTACACAGTGCCAAACATCGGGACAACCGACCGGAATGATTTAGGCATACAATCCAACTTACCAAAGGCAAGTTTTGTCACCAACTCAGAACCGAGACACAATATAAACAGGGAGGCTTGTCCAACAAAAGTTCTAGCGGGGAAAAAGGTCCTCCGTGCCATAAGTCAAGAAGTCAGTCGGGTTGAAAATAAACTGGAAGGTAATGGATGGGTGGAGACAATGAATGATGGAGCCAACACTAGCAATCCAAAACAATGGTGGGAATGACTACCTCTATTCTCTCTAAGGAGGGTTTAAACCAATGAGTATAGATCAAGAACTTCCAAGTCTAAGTAGGGACATCAATACATAGTACAAAAAACATTCAAGTCCATATAATTATGACCGCCAGATCACGATACCACAAGTTACTACATGTCACAAAAATCAGTATAAGAGCAATAATAACCATAACACAATATAAAAAGCTGAGTCATAATCATGAAATATAATCCATCTGAGACACCATTTGTCCAATGAGAAATAACTGATACAAAATTGGGCATCAATGACTGCTCTGTAATTACATAAATGGCTACATCGGTCCTCAAATCTGAGTGTCCTGAGACTCAGTCCTGACATGGGAGAGTACAATAGTCCACTAATATAAACATGATCCCTCAAAAATGTTCATCTCAGCATCTCATATGTAAGAGATCTGGCTGAAAAATGTATTGTGTCTGAAAAATAGAATATGGTACCCTGGCTACTATATATGTGATAACAAGTCATTTCCTCCAAATTGCTATTGTCATAGCAAAATTAGCGGAGGTGTCTTTCTTGGACTTTATAATCATAACTTTTGTCTTGTTAGTGTTAATAGTCATACCCATAGTAAAGCATAAATCTTTGAGAATTCTTAATTGCTTATCAAGATCAAAGTGACACCTTGTTGTCAGAACAATATCATTAGCATAGAGCAAGAGGCTGATAACTCTCATAGCTAGGATTGTGTCGATGTAACCTGCGTCTTCCAAACAAACTTCTAGCTTATCGATGCAAATGCCAAAAAGGGTGGGGGAGAGGGGGCATCCTTGCTTAACTTTGATCTTACAGTTTATATTCGTCAACCACCCCTCAGGTTTCTTAAAATTGGCAATGACCTTTTCGTAAATCCTTATTGCGGCAGCTCTCAACTCGAAAGGAACCTGGAGCTCCTCTAACCTTAAAATACATGCTTTGGCAAGTGTTACCAACTATTTTGTACCATAGTTGAACCTCCTGTTGAGCCGCCTTTTGATGAACATGGTCAATGTTCATATTCAGTGCAACAGAAGTTCAGAATGTTTTGGCTAGTCATTTTAATTTTTATGCTGAAATGACCATGCCCCATGGGGTTTTTGTAATAAAGTGTGCTAGTAGGGGTTTTGAGTGGCTCGGTACCCTAAGACGTAGATTTCAACTAAGGTATTCCAGGGAGTTTTTTTCCTTGTCAATTATGCTTTGCCTATAGCCGAGTATAATCGATGAGTTTTTCTCCCGCTTCCTCCAAAGTTGGAATGCCCAATTTTAAAATTTGGGTCTGGAATGCCCAACTAGTAAATATGAACCTACTAGACATTATTGGTATGTTCTATGGTCATTTCCTAAGCCCTAGGATGCTTTAAAAATTTGTCAATTTTTTTTTTTATCGACAGCCTTGAGTTTTTTAATTTTTAATTTTTTGACTATAGAGAATTAATTCAAAATTTTCAATTAATTAAATCATTTTGACCATGGTTTAATTGAAAATTTTCAATTTGTAATGATTAAGTGGTCCAGGGGGTGTTTTTGGCAAATAAACACTTATTTTCTAAGCCAAAACACTCATTTAACCCCTAAACACACTTATCCTAAGTTTCAGATTATTATTTGGCCTTGAAATTAATATTTTCTCAAAAAACCAAAAAAATGAGAAATATTAATTAAAATAATAAAAAATAATAAATTGAAGAAAATCAAAATATCTCCAAAAAAGGCCAAATTGAATAAAATAAAGAGCTAATTAGCTTGGAAAAAAACATCTGGGCTGATTTGAGTTAGTACTGAAGAGCTACAATGAACTTTACCTTGGGATTTGTGCCCCTCTCCATGCATGGACATTTTTCTTTTTGGCACGTTTTTATTGGATTGGTGATAAAACCGAGGGATGAGGCCATTTCACCCCCCCTCATTACTCCAGCACTCAGTTGCAGCTCAGTTCAACTCCAAATCATCATGCCGAGCTTAGTCAATCAAGAGATTCACTCTGGTGTTACTCTTAGTCCAGATTTAGGGTTTTATGCCCTATCTTTCTTTTCTTTTTGTATAAATAAGAGTCTCTTCTTACCATTTGCATATGGAGAAATTGCAAGAGAACTCTGCCAAGATTGTAACTGAGATTTGATAACGGAATAAAGTGATTTTGGAGGTCTATGTGTGGGTCATTTGCATGTGGTTTTCACCTTGCGAGGTGATATTGTTTCTCAACCCTCTCTTTATTTTAATTAATGTTGATCAATGTTAGCTCATGAAGGCTATAAATCTAGCACGGTAGGGTAGTCATTTAAAGTTTTAATTTGATTATCTATGCAATTTTCAATATATAATTGAATCGGGCAGAAAGTAGTCGGTTATACTAGTGCCTTTCATTATCTATTTTGATTATTACATCCTAGCATTTGATCACTTTATTTGTATTGAGTTGTGTTGGTTTTAGAAATCGCCAGGAGATGAGGGGTTGAAGTTCAACCGGTTTCTCATCAAGGGTTTTTTAACTTCATACTTTCACCATGCAGGTTCTTCAAAGCATTTAATCCGACATCAAAAAACATACAGCTAAAAGGGGCTCTTCCTTACCTCTATTAATCAAACCTTAAAAAAATATTTTCCTCTGGTTGTAAGATCCCCACATCCTTGTTCTTCTTCTCTTTCTTTGCCCTCTTATCCATCTCTTCTTTACTCTTTTTAGTTTGCTTCTTTGCTTTCAATTTTTTGTCTTTTTACCCCTCTTTTTACCTCTTTCTTTTACTGGTTTTTACCCTGTTTTTCTTTGCTTGTTTGCTCTCTTTTTCTCCACTCTTCGCTGCCTCTTTCTCCTTTTATTTGCAGCCATACTTGCCTTTGTTTGGCTGTCCTATTTGCCAAAATTTTGCAGCCAACTTTTTTTTTAGTTGGCTTCCCTCTTTCACACTTATTTTCAGCCCTTTTGGGCACTTTTCCAGCTCCTTTTTTGTCTTTTTTCAAGCCTATTTTCCTCTCTGATTTGCAGCCATCTTTCTTCCTACTTGGCTACCCTGATTTTGCTTTTTGTTGCAGCCATCTAACCTTTTTGTTGGCTGCTCCGTTTTTCCATCTTTTCAGCTTTCCATTTTACTCTTTTCTTTGCACGTTTTTTCCCTAGTTTTGCTTCAAAAAACACTAAGTTTTTGCATTAATTTTTTTTTATTTTTGCACTAAGATTAGTTTCTTTTTGTCTAACAATAATGGGTGCTTGAGTATTTGTTTGTTTTGTGCAAATATCGAAGAGGAAAAGCGAACCAGGAAGGACTCGAAGATTATAGAAATTGCAAAAACCCAAGAAGAAAAACATCAAGCATAGCTTGCATCCTTGTAAAAGCCTTTAAGGCTTATCTGTTTAGTTTTCTTTCTTGCTTTCTCTACAAGGGTTAAAATCCCTCTGATTATAATCATTAATAAAGAGGACTAGTGGGGTTAATCCTCCCACACTTTTTTCTACTTTCCCTATTTGGGGGAAGGGTGTCTTGCCTTTTCATTGCTTAGTTTAGATTTCTTTTAGACTTAGTTTTATTTCCTACTAATTGCTAGATTCAATTTCATTACATGCATGCCATTTACTTCATCATGTTTCTTGCTCTTTGATTAATTAGCTTAAAAAGAACCCAAAGACTCTTGAACTTGTCATAAGACAAGTCAAGAGCACTCTCTATCGGAGAGCACTTGCATTGCATTCGCATCATAGATTATATAAGATTCATGAATCTCACCATAAGGTGGATCAAGAGCACTCTCTGTCGGAGAGCTTGGTTTGTTAATAAAATTTGCAACTCATCATCCCCTAAAATTGGAATTTACCATTTTATAGTGTATGCTCTACCCGTTCTAGATACCCAGAAGCATTGTAGGTATTTAATTCACAGATTTAATTCCAATTTCATACTGAATAAAATTTACCACCTCTCATTGAGCGCAATATTCTAAGTGGGGAAATCTTTACTGTGGACGCTGGGTAGCTCTCCTTGTTTCGTAGTAGTTGGAAAGTTATTGAATGCCTGACTGCAAACCGGATTGTCCAACATGTCTTCGAACGAGGCCACTTAGAATATTTTCGGTAATTCTCCTCGCCTAATTAACAAGATCATTCATAAAACGTACACTAAAATTTGACCAAGTACATTTCCAAAACGTTCTCACAAACATCAGAGACTTACATTTTCAGCATCTTGACTCCATTTTAGGCATTGGTCTGCTTATTCTTGTATCATCTGGTTTGGACCATTTGTCCATTTGTTTAAGTTATTTCATGCGTGGATGCTTTAATTATTCTTATCATGTTTCGCAAATAGCAACGTGGATTGCGTAATTGGTCTTTTTTGTGTATATCAAAACTCCTAAACAACACTAATTCTCACCATTCATCTAAGAAAACTTTAAAACAAAAAGCCTTAGACAACCTTTTTAGGGACTACCCCCCTTGGCTTCATTAGGAGTTAGCCTAAACGGAGGATCTAGAATCAGGTGACAACACCTGGTTCTTTGCTTGCCCCCAAGGCCACACCTTTCCCGCTTAGGGAAACAACAGTCCAAAAGATTTCTGCTGACGGTGTGCATTCGGCGGACAACAACAAGAAAAGCAGTGCAGTTAATTAATTTACCACAACTTTCTCTTGAGTTCCATTTGAAGGGAGGTAAAAATCAAAAGACTATGGTCCTTCTGTCTCAAGTCAAATGGGTAGTGTAGGGATTAAGGACCAAGTCTTTTCAGGTTCCATAAAATTTTCATCTGTCAACATTCTTGTGTTTTTTAATGCTCACAAATCATGGTTTGTAATTTTCATGTTAGACGAATAAAATTACAATAAGAGACGCATTCGAGAAGCAATAGAAATAGAGAAACATCAGAAAAAACAGCCTAAGGCAAAAGACGCAATTATGCCTTAATCCAACCATTAATGCAGAACATTCTCGAAAAACCATCATTGCAATTGAAGAAAATTACAATAAGAGACGCATTCGAGAAGCAATAGAAATAGAGAAACATAAGAAAATTTTCAACAAAGATGAGGGCCTTATATTGAGCGAAACCTGGAAACCTGTGATACACAGAAAAACAATAACTAAAGCAAATTAAGCAAAAATCTAGAAGCCGACATGGTGAATATTAAAAATATTTTCTGCCTTAGTTTACTATTTATACAAAAAAACATAGCCTCACATTCCATTGAGATATCCCTTCTCCTGAAGATGGACTCAGATACAGAGTCCGAAACGTACGTCGAGATTGACAACACCAAAAACACAGGTTTCCTAATCTTCAAAACTTGAGATTTGATAGATAGTCAATATTGTTACTCTCAATAATACACAGTATGACAAAATTAGAGACTACTGTAGCACAACAAAGACAAGTAAAGTATAAGTGTTCAAAAACCACAATGCACTGTAGAATTGCAACTTTTCCACCTCCATGAAACAGTAACAATGAATATAGCCTAGGTTTGTTTAGCATACCTATTAATTCAAACCACATGGTTAAGAAGACCATTGCGGTCCATGGTAATGACCCAACAATTCCCTGCAATACTATAATCCGAAAGGTTTGTACTTTGACTACAGCTCTCATAGCTGTCAATGAATCTTTCCAAATGCTGGGAAAACCAACACCGTGACCCCTGAAAAACAGATCGAAGATCTTCTGTTATTTATTTGGATTCCAGTTGCTGATTCACACAGGTACAGGAGAGAAATAAGATATCTTTGCAAGCATGATAAATTCAGTCACTTGTTTTTTGTATGAAAACAGGACATCTTATTTTACCTGCGTCGGTACCACTAACATTTCTAGGTGATTCTAACATGAGGCTAAGGTTGGAAAGTTGAAAAGTGTGTGCCAATAATGATAATGCTAAATATTCTGTCCATGATGAAGCAATACAAGCTGTTTTCTGTGTCTGACATAGAAAATAAAAAACATAGCAATGGGGAAGCTGAAAATCAAAAGGCTCAAGATTGTGGGGTCAAAATAAGGAAAAGGTGGATCCTACCACTTGTTTCCACATACTGATACAAGAACAAAGCAGAAGAAAACCAGAAAGAGATATCTTACACAAGAACTGAGCCTCAAAAATTGTGTATTTTGTATTAACAAAGCAGAAAATACTATTATTGTTTGATCTACTTTTTCTTCTTATACATTCTATGAATGCATGGATCTTTACCTCCTTTTATGGGAGGCACTCTTCACTGAAGTGGCCAGTACACTTCTTCTGATACTTGCAAAATAATTTAGGACACTAGTCATTTGGCTTAATCCTGTATAAAATTTTGGAGTTCCCTTATGTTAGATCAGTGTGCTTCGAATAGCCTTCTACTAGGCTAGGCACATGTGTGGCAAATCTGGATGCTTTAGTTACAACAACATGACATGCTCAACAAATCCAAACAAAGTTGATTTACATGCAACATGATGGTCTGAAGATGAGGGTGCAACAATAGAGTAGACTAGAGGGTGTGCCACTACTTTTGTTGGCTTACAAGTATTGAGAGTGCATGCATGCATGCACCAGGCATCGATAGAAAGGGATAATATTACTCATAGCAGTTTAAATGTGTTAGACAGTTTGCGTGTTGTTTCTAAGTTAAGTTAAAGAGGGTTGGATTTCTTTATGTTAGATTAGTATGCGTCAGATAACCTTCT
The DNA here is from genome assembly GCA_001517045.1 of Pseudotsuga menziesii. NCBI lineage: Eukaryota > Viridiplantae > Streptophyta > Pinopsida > Pinales > Pinaceae > Pseudotsuga > Pseudotsuga menziesii. The sequence continues at coordinate 10,259 of LPNX010013174.1, read as the reverse complement.
ACAAGGCCGGGCACATGTGTGGCAGAGTCAGGTGATTTACTTACAATAGCATGATGCACTCAGTAGATCTACACAATGTTGATTTATGTGCAGCATCATGGTCTGAAGATGAGGATGCAGCAGTAGAGTAGACAAGAGGGCACACCACTACTTTTGTTGGCTTCTAGCATTGAGGGCACATGTCTGCATGCATGTGCCAGCCATAGGTAGGAAGGGATAATGTTATTCTCAGCAGTTTGCATGTTGTTATTAAGTAAAAGAGGGCACATGCAGTTGCATGTGTAAAATTCAATTTTATTATATAATTTTCTATTTTTTCCTTATTTAGGTGAGGCACCTGCATGGAGTTAAGGGTGACCTCTAGGAGGATGCATGCTTACATGCCTCAGATCATCTCTAGTCGAGGTGCTATTGTGCATGTATCCAAATTCATTGTACCTACTCTTCTTCCTATTTTACAAAGGAGAGGGCAGAGGTATAGGTTAAATCATTCATTTTAGAAGCTAGTAGTGAATTACCTTGTTGCTTTTTCCTATAATAAAATTCACTTCAGAATTAATGAGAAAGTAATAACAAGTTTTGACAATCCATCTACTCAGTTTATGTTATATATTTTCTGCAAAATCTGTTTATAGACTCTGGCATTATTAGAGTTGCAGTTTTAACTTTTAAGTGGCTTTCAATTCTCAGCTATCTAGTTTTTTAGGAATTCGTTCAGTGCAAAGTCCATTTACCAAAGTCTAAAAAATCTAAAATGGTATGAAATAGCAATTTCTAAATGGTAAAATCTTCCAGATTCCATGTATGAAGAGGCAAGTTGTCTAGAGTAGAGAGTTATTGAAGGGTTTCAATGGGCATCAAGTCCAAGCTTCAGTGATCGAAGCAAAATTATAGCAGTAACTGCATGTGGACTTGAGAATTGTTGTGGGTGTGAAACCCTATCTTTGATTCGGTGATTGTAGATTGTAGCTTGTGCAAAGCAACTGCAGCAATGGCAACTCCTAGTATGCGAGAGAGTCATTTGTTGGAGGAAGCCTCCAACTTTGTGTCATGGAAGTTCAGATTGTACACCCTCCTAGAAATGCCAGACTTATGGTACCTTGTGGAGAAGGTGATTGCACCAACTACAAATCCCAAAGATATGGTAGAACACAACAAAAAGGCAGTAAACACGAAGTGAATTGTTCTGGATTTGGTAAAGGATCACCAGTAAAAAGGCTTCCAAAGACATGCATGATTCCTTGGGAATCTTGTACCAAAGTGCAAATGTATCCAGGAAGATGCTCTTGAAGAACAAGCTCACCTCTACGAGCATGAGAAAAATAGATACAATAGCAAGCTATCTCATGAAGATAGTACTAAGTAGAGCTAAGAGATCAGATTGTTGTAGTTGGGGACACAGTTGAGGATAATGAGATAGTTCAGATATTTTTGAATAAATTTAGTTCACCGTGGCAAAACTTTGTCCAAGTTGTTTGTCCTTGGGAGATTACTTGACTTCGAGTAGTTATGTGATGCTCTCATTGGAGAGGAGATGATACTAAAACAAGTCTCAACCAATTATGAGGATGTTCTAGACCTAGGTCTCATTGGGGAGGTGAGAAGGAAGGAGAGAAAGGTCTAAGAAGGATCAAGGGAAAAAAAAGATTCAAGGTCTTTTAACTAGTAGAAGAAGGAATTGAACCATATCAGGTGGATGAGTTGACTACTTGATTGATACAACCTTTACCATAGTGTCGTGCCTTTCCACCAACACAATTTCAAGTGTTGCTTGTTATGTTGATAGTGGAGCATCGAGACACATGACTTTAAACAAATCATTCTCGTTCAAGTTAGAGGAGTGAGAAATTTTCATGTAGGTGGAGCTTGGTGATGGTGGCAAGTACCCAGTGTCTAGGTTAGTGTCTATCTCATTCTGCGTGCCATTCATAGAAGTTCTGGATCTACATGAGTTACTGTATGTTCTTGGTATGACTAAAAATCTCCTTCCATTTCTTGTCTAAAAAAATTGAAGTGTAGGGTTGAGTTTGATGATTAGGAAGTGATCGTTAGAAGTTAGAACCCTAATCCTAGTTGAGTTTTGGCTAGAGGAGTCAAGGTGGCTGGTCTTTATAGAATTCTAGTAGATCTAGTGAAGCAGGGAGCCTTGTTGATTGGTAGTGACAATCTCTACAGGCTTTGGCGCAGAAGATTTGGTCACCTAAATTATGGTTCCTTACCTCTTATGAAGGACATGGTGGTTGGATTCCTTGCTTCAAGGTGGAGAAGAAAGAAGTGTGCAAGGAATGTGCACTTGGAAAGCATGCCAAGGTTGCTTTCCAAAGTAGTGAAAGTAGATCAAGAGGGATTCTTGATTTGATTCATTCAGATGTCTATGGACCCATGTCATCAGCATCAATGACAACTAATCTTTATTATGTTACCTTCTTTGATGATTCTTCCATAATGAAGACCAAGGATAAGTTCTTTAATAGGTTCCAAGAGTTTCAAGCTCTTGTTGAGAACCAAATAGGTAGGAAGATCAAGGTACTAAGAATGAAAATGAAGAGGAGTATACCTCCAATGACTTTGATTCCTTTCATAGAAAAGCAAAGATCAAGAGGGAGTTGACATCACCTTACAACCCATAGTAGAATGGAATTGCTAAGAGAAAGAATAGGTCCATAGGAGAGACTGCTAAATCTATGGTTCATGTCTTAGATATACCCATGTTCCATTGGAAAAAATCATAATGTGTGGTAGTCTACATTATATAAAGATATCTTCACAAGATGTAATGACTTTGATTCCTTTCGTAGAAAAGCAAAGATCAAGAGGGAGTTGACATCACCTTACAACCCATAGTAGAATGGAGTTGCTAAGAAAAAGAATAGGTCCATAGGAGAGATTGCTAAGTCTATGGTTCATGTCTTAGATATACCCATGTTCCATTGGAAAAAATCATAATGTGTGGTAGTCTACATTATATAAATATATCTTCGCAAAATGTTAAAAAAAAAACTTTAGAGGAAGTCTTTCATAGGGGAGAAACCAAATGTTTCTCATTTCAGAATGTTTGGGAATTCGATTTGCATTCATGTTCTAGAAGAGAAGACGATAAAGCTTGAACTCTCTAGCATGAAGGGTATTCTAGTTGGATTTTGTGAGTCCTCTAAGGCTTACAAGATCTTTGTTCCATCTTAGAGGAGGATAGGATGCATGGTCATCTAGGTTCGAGGAGCTCCCACTAGTGATTGAGGAGGAGACAACACTTGATGCTACAGGTGTTGATCCACAATTTTCAAAGAGTTTTAGTTCAGGTTAGACAGGTTCCAGTATAGGTACAAACTTAGAAAGACAGCGTTACCACCCAATACATCCTAGAGACCTAGGTGGCTTACACAGGCATTGCAAGAGGTAGAGGAACAAGTTGGTGCTCGAAAGACTCCTTTTCGAGTAAGCCATCCTCCCCAGAAATTTCCTAATTATACTACATTGATGTCTTCCATCAATGATTCAAAGATTTCTAGTTATGAGGAGGCAGTAGGTGTGCATGTATGGTAGGATGACGTGGTAAAGGAGTACAAATCCATCTTGAAAAATAATGAGTGGGAGATTGTGTTGAGACTAGAGAGGAAATCGGGTTGATTCCAAGTGGTTGTACAAAGTGAAGCAAGTAGCTGATGGAAACATGGAGAAGTACAATGTAATATCCCAAATCCCGATATTTTCTATTTCTATGCAACTATGCTGATACAACTGGGCATGCAAACTGCCATGCAAAAATCCCTATTTTATAGGAAAAATTAGGGTTAGGGTTTGTGGGATAGAATGAACACTTACCACTGATAAGCCAGCTGAACTGCTCCGAAGAAAGTATGCAAGCACTGAGAACTGGATCGGAGATGGGATGATCTCCTCTGCTTCAGGTGAACCCCCAGCAGCAAGACGCCCCAGTCAGAAAAGGGTGATGCCCTCAAGGAAGGAGGTGTCTGATGGAACTGTGAATTTGCCGGGTTGATAGTTTTTCAGTGTCGGAGAGAATGCCTGATGCATGCGGAGGTTCTGAGACCTCTAGGCAGGGTAGCGAATTGCTTCAGAGACGCAGCTACTCACGCCCCTGGAACCCCGAAACTGCTAATAACTGCTTCGGATGAGCACTGATGGACCTGATAATCACCGGGTACCGGAGTATGAAGCTGATGATGAGAATGGTGCCTGAGTTTCGAAAGGAAACTGAGATCTGAAGGCCCCACAGCTAATTAGGGCTTTCTGGCTGAAAATCCCCTCTTACGGCTGCACACGTGTCCCTGCAACGATCTATACCATGTACTAGATAACTGATGAATGAATGAAGAACAAGTGGTGAACCTGTATGGCTTACCCGGAATAAGACTAGGACAGATGTTTCACTGCTGAAATCCTGTTAGCTGAAGACTCCATCTCCAACCCCAACTGCTGTGCTGCACGTTGTGCTGCTATCCAAGAGCTCCCAAAATAATCATAATCAAAAGTGAAGTCTCCTTTCGCTTTATCCTCTATTTATAAAGTTCAATTGCACAAAACCTAATCTTTGACCTAATTAGGTCACTTTATCTTCTAATTTGCCGTTGACTTGCATGCATGCGGATGGAGACTTAAAGAGTGCATGCATTATTAAATAATGCTAGGATGGCATGCACGAAGGTGGCCTTTGGCCCTGGTGGCCCTTCTTGACCAAATGATGATGCCCTAGATCTTCTATGGATGGCATCAGTCCTTAGCTGATTCCCTAGCTGTCAGTAACCGCTCGAACCCACAGGAATCACATAGGTTAGCGGTTTTGGGCCTTAAGGCCTAACTGGAAGAGGACATTACAGTCCTCCCCGCTCGAGATTGCTTGTCCTCAAGCAACTTCAAATTGGGATGCTACAATACCTGTTCACCTTCCTAGGTGGCATCTTCTGGCGGTAGTTCCTTCCATTGAACTAAGTATTCCCTGATTACCCTTTTCCTGAGCTTCCTCTCTCTAGTCTGAATGATCCGTTCGAGAATCAGTATCAGCAGTCCTTCATCATCTAAAGGAGGCAATTCGGTGGATGGAGCAATGTGTTGCCCAAGGGTCTTCTTCGGGCTAGATACATGAAACACGTTGTGAATTTTGCTTTCCTGAGGAAGTTCTAGTTCATATGCCACCTCTCCCACTTTCCGGATTATTTTGTAGGGTCCATAGAAGCGGGGTTTCAGCTTCTCTGCTCCTTTCTTCTTAAGTGAGGACTGTCTGTAAGGCTGGAGCCTTAAGTATACTAAATCCCCTACCTCGAAGCTCCGTTCAATCCTGTGTTTGTCGGCATACATCTTCTATTGATTCTGGGCTGTTTGTAAATTCTCCTTCAGTATTTTTAGGATGTCTTGACTGTCTTGTATCCAATATTTAGCCTTAGGAGCCCTACTGTCTCCGAATGCCAAATCTGCATAGTCCAAGGTCTCGTATCCATATAATGCCTTAAAAGGAGTCATCCTAATAGACATGTGATAAGTAGTGTTGTAGCAATACTCCCCTAGGTGTAGCCATTTGATCCAGGTCCGCTGCTGCCCTGCTACATAATTCCTTAGATATCCTTCGATCCATTTGTTGACTATTTCTGTTTGCCCGTCACTCTGGGGGTGATAACTCGTACTAGTAGCCAGTTCGGTCCCCACCAATCTGAACAATTCCTACCAGAAGGCACCCGTGAACCTGCTATCCCGATCACTGACAATGGTCTTAGGCAACCCGTGTAACCTGAAAACCTCCCTGAAAAATAACTCCGCTACTTGAGCTGCCGAGTAGTCTGATGGTATCGAGAAGAAATGTGCAAACTTGGTCAGTCTGTCAACTACTACATATAAACAATCTCGCCCTTGGACCTTGGGCAAGCCTGTAATGAAGTTCATGGAGATGCTCTCCCACTTCTGTTTTGGAATCGGTAGTGGCTGGAGTAATCCTGCGGGATGGGTGTTCTCAATCTTGTTCTGTTGACAGATGCTACATTCCCTGACATGTTGCATAATCTCCCCCTTGAGGCCCTTCCATGAGAACCTCTCTCCGATTTGCCTGTATGTCTTTAAGAAACCTTGATGCCCTGATAAAGAAGAATCGTGGGCTGCCTGAATGATCTTTTTCCTCAATGTGGATTCGGGAACGAGGTATATTCTGTCCTTGTAATAGATGATGTCATCCACAATCCTGTACCTGTCATCCTGAATTTGCCCGTCCAATAATTCGCAAGCGAATTTATTTTTGGAGTATTCCACTAAGAGAAGTGCCCTCCAATCCGTGGATATACTACTGAGAGATAATGGGGTTGGACGCCTGGATAATGCATCAGCTACTACATTTGTCTTACCTTTTACATACTCGATCTCGAAATCGTAGGCTTGTACTTTGTTGACCCATTTCTGTTGTCGCTCATTCAGTTCCTTCTGCTCCAGGAAATACTTGAGGCTGTTATGATCGGTTTTGATTTTGAACTTACTGCCCACCAGGTACTGTCTGAACTTTGTGAGAGCATGCAAGATGGCTAGCATCTCTTTGTCATATATGGAGTAATGGCGTTCGTAGTTCTTCAGTTTACGGCTCTCAAATGCATTAGGGTGATGATTCTGCATCAACACTGCTCCTAACCCTTCCCCTGAGGCATCACATTCTACTACAAAAGGTTGTGAGAAGTCTGGTAATGCTAGAACTGGACAAGAACTCATAATAACCTTCACCTCCTCGAAAGTTTTCTGTGCTAAGTCTGTCCAAGTGAATGCTCCCTTCTTGGTGAGATCTGTGAGGGGTGCTGCAAATTGGGAGAATCCCTTAACGTACCGTCGGTAATAAGTGCACAGACCTAGGAACCCTCTCAATTCTGTAACTGATTTTGGCGCGGGCCAATCTCTGATAGCTCGGATTTTCTCCATGTCAACCTGTACTCCTTCTGCATTGATTACGTGTCCTAAATACAGCATTTCCTTCATGCCAAACTCACACTTGGATATTTTCGCGTAAAGCGAATGTTCTTCTAAAATACCCAATGTCTCGTCCAGGTGTTTCAGGTGCTCTTCCCATGTTTTGTTGTAAATCAGGATGTCATCAAAGAATACAAGCAAAAACTTACGTAGCTGTGCTCTGAAGGTGTGGTTCATGCATGACTGAAAAGTGGCTGGAGCATTGGTAAGCCCAAAGGGCATGACCAAAAACTCATAGTAACCGTAGTGACAGCGAAAAGCTATTTTGGGGATGTCCTGGTCCCTTACCCTGATCTGATGGTATCCAGAGCGAAGATCGATCTTGGAGAAGTATTGAGCTCCCCGAAGCTCATCCATGAGTTCGTCAATTCTGGGAATGGGATACCTGTTCTTAATGGTCTTTTTGTTGAGTGCCCGATAATCGATGCACATACGTAGAGTACCATCCTTCTTCTTAACCAGAACTACTAAAGATGCAAAGGGGCTAGAACTGGGCCGTATATAACCAAGCTCCAGTAATTCTTTGATGGTTTTCTCAATCTCATCCTTGTACCTTTTGGGATGCCTGTAAGGAGTGGTGATGACTGCTTGTGTTCCCTCCTCTAGCTTGATGATGTGTTCAAAACCTCGGTCTGGTGGCCTGCCGGATGGAAGGTCCCGAAAAACCTTTTCATGTTTCTGTAGCAAGGCTTGAATGTCACTTGGGTGTTGTGTGCTGGTCTCTAGGGGTTTCCTGAAGGTGACAAAACATTCTGCAGCCCATTCTATATCATCTTGTCGGAGCACTGCCTCCATTCTCTGTGACGAGACCGGTTTTGGGGGATAAGTGTTCATGCCCCTCAAAACTACCCGTTTGCCGTCTGGCCCCTGGAACTCCATTTCCATTGCCCTGTAGTCTGTAGTGTATTTCCCTATAGAGTAAAGCCATTGAACACCCAATACCACACGAGTATCCGCTACATCCACTACATAAAAATAGTCTGTCATCTGATAGTTACCTAAGGCAACATTCAATTTTGGAATCCAGTAATTGCACTCCATGCTGGAATTCCCGGCTACTGCTACAGTGAACCCTTCGAACTTCTCGGTCAGAATACCTCTCTTGGCTACCCAAGCAGAGTCAATGATATTGTGGGTGGCTCCCCCATCAATCAATACTCCTACTCCGTGACCCTGTACTACTCCCCTGACCCTGAGAGTATGGAATCTCGGTACTCCAGACAATGTAGCAATGACTCCCTCTGGTGTATCACCCTGGTGTGATTCCTCTTCTGTGGCCTCCTGCTCATCGTCGTCCTCATATCACTGTCTGAATACACCTCAATGTAGTGTGCCTTCGCCTTCCCTGCGCACCTGTGTCCTGGTACCCATGGTTCCTGGCAGGTGAAGCACAGCTTCTTCCTTCTCAAATCTTTCCTGGTGTCCTCATCTAACCAGGTTTTCTTGGGCACATCCTGCTGGAAAGGTTTCCTGTCCTTGTCCCTAACAGGAAAATTGGTTTTCAGAGGGAATTTGTTTTTAGGGACTGAATCCTGAAGATCCCTTGCCCTGCTAATAGCATCCTGCAGAGTGAGGGGTTTGTAGGCTTTCACCCATCCCCGTAGTGGCTCTATGAGGGCCTCAGTGAATAACATAGTCAGTCTACTCTCTGACACATCTGTTACCATAACGGCTAGCCTCTGAAATTCTGAAATGAAAGCTTCTGCACTACCCGTCTGCTTGAGTTGAGCCAATTCCATGAAATGGATCTCTGGATCTTTCCTGTCAAACCTCTCTATGAGTTTCTGAGTGAACTCTCCGTAAGAATGTATGGTGTTGTGACCCAATGTCACCAATCCGTGGTACCACCATTCGTGAGCTTCTCCGTCCAGGTGAAGTGTAGCCAATTTAATGGCGTTTGTTTCTGTCATGGGGTTGAGTTGAAAATAGGTATCCAAGTTTTGGACCCATGTTCTTGCTGATCCTCCGTGAGTCCCATCAAAGTTTGGGATGGTTAACTTGCCCAAGGTCTTCTGCAGCTCATAGTTGTGATTGAAACCCTTGTTGAAATTCCTGGGCCTATTCCTACTCTTCATGTTGCAGAAATCTGAGAAAGACATGGCAGCATGAAACTCATCCCCTAAGTCTCTGCACTCCTGCAAATAAGCCCCAAAAGGCTCGCTAGGTTCTACCTGCATGACCGGGCCCCCTACTGTATCTGCCAAGAAGTGAGGCATGGTAGGCCTGATAGTAGGTCTGCTGTATATGTGCGGAGTGTTCTGGATGTTAGTGTACACCATCTTTCCACTGCTGCTTGAAGATCCCCGATCTACTGGTGAGGGAGGTGTACTGTTGATACCTGTTTCCGGTTTCACTGATGGTCTGTTGATTGCATTGAGGACTTCTTTTTGTCCTTTGGCTAAGTCTTGCAATGCAAAGACCAAGCTGCGAAACTCCATCTGATCCTCCTCTTCTCCCGTTCCTTTTCCCCTATCTGAATGTATACCTGTTTGTTCCATGTCTGAATTGGTATCTTCTAGTTGGATATCTTCAAATTCTTCTGTGTATCTACTCTTCCTCCTCCTATAGGTTACAAAAGGATCTCCTTCTGTATTCATCTACTTTTCATCTCTTAAGCCCACAGCTGGCCAAGAAAACAGCTCTGATACCACTGTATTATCCCAAATCCCGATATTTTCTATTTCTATGCAACTATGCTGATACAACTGGGCATGCAAACTGCCATGCAAAAATCCCTATTTTATAGGAAAAATTAGGGTTAGGGTTTGTGGGATAGAATGAACACTTACCACTGATAAGCCGGCTGAACTGCTCCGGAGAAAGTATGCAAGCACTGAGAACTGGATCGGAGATGGGATGATCTCCTCTGCTTCAGGTGAACCCCCAGCAGCAAGACGCCCCAGTCAGAAAAGGGTGACGCCCTCAAGGAAGGATGTGTCCGATGGAACTGCGAATTTGCCAGGTTGATAGTTTTTCAGTGCCGGAGAGAATGCCTGATGCATGCGGAGGTTCTGAGACCTCTAGGCAGGGTAGCGAATTGCTTCAAAGAGGCAGCTACTCACGCCCCTGGAACCCCGAAACTGCTAATAACTGCTTCGGATGAGCACTGATGGATCTGATAATCACCGGGTACCAGAGTATGAAGCTGATGATGAGAATGGTGCCTGAGTTTCGGAAGGAAACTGAGATCTGAAGGCCCCACAGCTGATTAGGGCTTTCTGGTTGAAAACCCCCTCTTACGGCTGCACACGTGTCCCTGCAACGATCTATACCATGTACTAGATAACTGATGAATGAATGAAGAA